>BROG01000243.1:0-55000 GCA_030159075.1 Atrina japonica
TATGATTCAAAATTTACAGAATAGCTGAGTAGCCAAAAATTTGACATTTGACAGCCGAAAAGCTGATAATTTAACATTTCACAAAAAGTCGAAAAGGAGGCAATTAATTTTTACATTTTACAAATAGCCAAAAATAGATAATTTAACATTTCACCAAATACTGGAGAAAAAAATGATAATTTAACATTTTACAAAATAGCCGAAAAGTAGATAATTTGACATTTTACAAAATAGTTGAAAAGTAGATAATTTGAGGGTTTACAAAATAGTCGAAAAAGTCAATAATTTGACATTTTACAAAACAGTCAAGAAGCTGATAATTTAACATTTATTAAATAATGGGAAGCTGATAATTTGGATTTTAACAATTGCAGAGAATTCAAAAAACATATTACATGGCTAAACTTTAAGTTTTTCAAAAGTCGTTTCCTTAAAATTAATATTATTTCAAGCAAATATTGATATATTCCGCACCTTAAGTAATTAATGTAAATAATATAGCAAACATTTTCATTTATTACATCAAATATTTTCATTTATCATAGCAAAAACTTTCATTTAATATAGTAAAAACTTTCATTTATTATAGTCAAAAACTTTTATTTATCACAGTAAAAACTTTCATTTATCATAGCAAAAAGTATTTTTACTGTAATGAAAACAATGATTTATGATGATAAAAACTTACTTTAGTAAAATCTTTGAATTCATATTATAGTAAGAACTTTTATCTCCTTCGGTAAAATCTGTGATTGACAATAGTAAACTAGTTTTTTCATAGGGACACCTTTAAAAGTCTTTTGAAAGAATGATAGTTGTTAAATCACATTTCAATGAAAGATAAAATGCCAATATGATTCACATTGGACTTTCATAATGACGTAAAAATCTGAAACCTGTTTCCTCTGAATGTGGACAAGACATATTTTTAACATTTGAGATATTTCATATGAAATGACATATCGGCTATCACAGAGTTCTGCTCTACAATATTTTGGTCCTCCTTTCCGTGGTCATTTAGAGTCAATATCGGAGTGTTACATGGGGTTATACCTCAACAGACCCTTTTTAATTCTCCGCCACAGTTCCTCTAGTAAAAGTTTCTTCTTTTTTTGACCTTCTGAAGAACACCTCGATTTTCCATGGCTCGACGTGACAAGTATGGTAAAACCTCTTCTACTGGTCCGTAAGGTACATACTTATAAACGGAGTAACCAGCTTGACCTTACAAAAAAATCAACAAAATTACCCATCAACATTACCATACATTCTAAAAATAGACACCACCTTTCAGCAGAGGTATGACCTCCTGGCTTGAAGCACACTAATAAGGGCCAATTTCAGAAAATAGTTTATAAAATTCTACAGTTCTATGTAAAGAATTTTCATTACTTTTTGTCAATCAGTTTCTCCCTGTCATGATAAATTTTGTAATCACAGCGACAAATTAGACGCATCTTTGAAGCTTTGAATAACTTTCTGTTTGAGTCATAATAGAAGAAAAGAATGATGATGAGAAATAAAGTATCAATGAACATATAATGGAGGATAATATACCATTTCCTTTCATTATCTTTCTTTCCATCTCTTTCTTTCCTTCGCTCCCACAAATCTCTGTCGCTCTCAGACTAAAGGTAATTATCTTACTTTTCAACAGCAAATCTAACAGTGTGACTGGCCATCATCACTGGCCATTATCTGCTTTATGACTTCTTCTAACGAGTCATGGTACATTTTAGATGTACAAATGAATGTGGGGTTTACAGGATCTTCATACCAAATGGTAACGGCTCTCTCTCTCTCTCCTCTCTCTCTCTCTCTCTCTCTCTCTCTCTCTCTCTCTCTCTCTCTCTCTCTCTCTCTCTCTCTCTCTCTCTCTCTCTCTCTCTCTCTCTCTTGTAAATATGTTTACATTGTTATTTATTACTTGTCTGCTTTATTTTTCTCCTCAAACTTCCATCTTGATGTCAACCATGATCGTGTATCTCGTCTTAAAGTAACAAGAAACTGCTATAGCTGGTATACCTGAATTGTGAAGTAATGACATTGACAACAGAAACAGATAGGAGAATTCTCTGTTATTGATTACAAATTTGACTTTGAAACTTGAATAGTTCAAGGTAAAGGTCAAAACCAAAGGTTGCTGAGATATACTTCTCATCAAAGGTCATGTATATGTGAAATTATAAATGCTTAACTCCTATGGTCTTGCTGTGAATGAACTCAAATTAAATATGCATTTGACATTGAGAAAGAAATGTTGAAGGTCAAGTTCACAAACAAAGATTGAACGGCGGTGTTTATCAAGGATAATTGTCATCTAAGGTTTGAAAGGCTTAACTCGTATGGTATTTCTGTAAATGAACTAAAATTGAATATACATTTGACCATTATACAAGTTCATCTATATATGTGAAGTACTTAATTCATAGTCTTTTTGTATTTGAACTTAATTCATCTATACAATCGACTGCGAGACTGGAAATGCTTGGTTCACTCAGTAGCGAGCTCGACTCTTGATCGTGAGGTCGTGAGTTCGAGTCCAGCCGGTGGCAGGTTGGTTTCCTGTCCTTCGGATGAGACAGTAAAAATCGAGGTCCCGTTTCACAGTTGGTGTCGGCACGTTAAGACTGGAAATGTTCAAGGTCACGATAAAAACAAATGTTGCAATGGATAGCTCTCATCTGTAAAGTTTCAAAGGAACATCATCAATTTGATATTTTTCTTTTCTTTTAATATAAAAAGAAGCTGTCATCTACAACTGATGATGCTGTGTACATAAGTTAAAACGTACCTGTTCCACTAATTTAGCTCCGAAGTAAAAGTCTTCTCGCCAAGACAGCCCGAGATCAAGACATACTGTATCGTAAGTGTTCTATAAAGATAGTTGAAAATACAAAACTCGAGTCCTGCATTAATGATATACAGTCTAACCCATTTAAATTTATCCTTCTTACATAGAAATCTAACTATACTTTACATGATTTTAATTCTCCGGCCAAATTTTGAATTACCATTATAACCCTGTTATTTGGAAACCCCTGTTTGTTTGAAAGAAAAATTCATTCCCCACTGACTTCAATATATATATGGGTTTGACCACATATATGATAATATGAATAAATATTATGATAATATAAAATATTTAAATGATGTTAATATGCCATTTGTAATATGCAAATTAATTACAATGACAAAATATCTCAGGAACAAACATGGTCAATATTATTAAAGATGGTTCACTGAATATTGACAAAATTAATTTCTTTTTTACAAAATTCTGTAAAAGGGCAGTTTTAATTGATTGCAACTTTACCTTCAAGTAACACTGGTATGTATTAAAGATAACAGCATAATTCTTGTTGAGTTTTCTCGTCATTTCCATCGCTAATCTGCTAATGGCTGGTTGGAAATATGTCTGCTCTGCATCTACCATTACTCGAAAACACCCTTTTTGTTAGTATGCTAAGAAACAAGATTAAAAAGATAAGAAGCTGACAGCATTTACTTTTTTCTGTAAGGTTTGTTGGTTTGTTTGTTTAAATGGTGTTTTGCACCACAGTCAACAGAAGGCTGGATTATTAAGATGGTTCGTGTAGCTGAGCAAATGTGCTGAGGCCAGAAGGCCCAAGATGGTTTATTGCCGATGTCTGTAAAGCACATGGATTTTAACCTGAAAACAGACGGCCCTTTTAAAGGCCACTCATCTCATTCGAAAAGAAACCTTAACAAAAAGTATACATTTTTGTGTGTCTGTTTGTGTTATACTGTAGTGGTAAGTCTAACCTATGGTAAGTGAATGTGAACATTCACTAGTTCTTTTACTTGATCGATAAAATTTATTAAAGAGAAATTCAAACTAGTAAAAATAGTAACTTTAAAAACTAGAGAATAAGTTCAGTTAGACCTCCGAGAGCTCATTTGACATCCGAAGCTCGAAGAGTCAACATCGTCAGAATTTTTTTTTTATTTTATATACAGAAGTACAAAAACGATATAAAACAATACAGATACTTTTTTCACTGTTTGGACTTTGATACTTGTTGAAACGATGTAACTGAACAACTTCATACTTCACAACTTTGTCACTTTTGTCAGTTTTTTCAGAACGGCACACACACTTGATCACTTTGCAAACATTGAGTACGTTACAGACTTTCATGTTCAGTGTATTTCTCTCCTGCCGTGATAACCATGATATTAGTCAGTCTCTGAAAACTAGATATCCCATGATTCCATAGACAAGATGGCTACCCTTCCTATTCTTCAAGTTTCACTACCCACCCCCTCTCTGGTTTAGTGCATACAGTCCATATAGAGTAATCTCCCCTTTTGTTGCATCATTATAGTCTTTACAGAGTAATCTCCCTTTGTTCCACCCATACAGTCTATACAGAGTAATCTCCCTTTTGTCCTACTCATACATCCTACACAGAGTGATATCCCTTTGTTCCACCTATACAGTCTTACAGAGTGATCTCCCTTTGTACATACTCATAAACTTGATAAGTCTTAGTACAAGGATAACATCTTCAAGCTTGACTCACGGTTACGAGCTCGGCCTACCGGTTTTCGCGCTTGCGCACTTGATACAGGATTTTATACTCTCGTCGACTGTGGTGACACCTACTACTGATTTCACAAACCTGGAATAAACCCAACGTTTCGGTTCTAAAATAGATTCACTCTCAGTCCAAAACTCCTGTTAGCAACTCCCGTCAACTCTCGTCGACTATGGCGACACCTACTGCTGATTTCGCTCCAGCCAGGGAAAAACTAAAAGTTTCGGTTCTAAAAATAGATTCACCCTCAAGCCAAAACTGGAAAAACCCAACTTCTATCTTTAGCCGTTGACCTCTCGTGAACTCACGTGACCTCTCGTGACCCCGACCTCTTGTAACGAAGGCTCTCATTGGCTCGTTATCCAAGATAGCTGCCCCCAAAACCTTCCACTTCCGGCCATAGACACTCTTCCAAGCTCACTGATTGGCTCTTTCTATATTGCCAAGACAACATGACCTCATTTCCGGTCTGACACACTTTCGGTATGACCTCACTTTCGGTATGACGCACTTCCGGTTATGACGTCACAGGTTGCTTCATGGCACGTTTTTTTTAATTGACCAATCAGAAGCCAGGATTCTGATGACGTCTTCAAGTGTGGTTAAATTTAAAAAAAAAGTGCCATAGAGCTGCCTATAACTACTAATAGTTTTGCTTCAATGAGAATATTCCAATAGCCCTTTTAAGGGCCACCCAACTGATTCGGAAAGAAACCTTAACTGAAAGTATGCATTTTTTTGTGTATGTGTTATGTTATACTGAAGTGGACATTCATTAGCTCTTTTACTTGATCGATAAAATTTATTAGATAGAAATTCGTACTAGTAAAAATAGTAACTTTGAAAAAAAAAGTAGAGAACAAGTTCAGTTAGACCTCCGGGAGCTCAGAAAAAAATCCTCTGGGTGAGTGTTTGATTTTTTATTTTATATAAAGAAGTACAAAAACGATATAAAATAATACAGATACTTTTTTCACTGTCTGAACTTTGATACTTGTTGAAACGACGTAAGTGAACAACTTCATACTTCACAACTTTTGTACTTTGTCACTCTGAGACTTCATAACTTAGAACGTTACACACATTGCAACTTTGAAACATGAGAACGTAACACACTTGATCACTTTGCAAACTTTGAGAACGGTACACACTTGATCACTTTGCAAACTTTGAAACATGAGAACGGTACACACTTGATATATATCACTTTTCAAACTTTGAAACATGAGAACGGTACACACTTGATCACTTTGCAAACTTTGAGTACGTTACACACTTTCATGTTCTATGTATTTCTCCCGCCGTCTCTCGTTTCCGGTAAAATGAAGTATCCCTAATTAGCCGGGATTCCCTGTCTATCCATGAAACTAGATATCCCATGATTCCATATCCAAGATGGCTACCCTTCCTATACTTCCGGTTTCACTACCCACCCTCTCTGGTTTAGTGTATACAGTTCATAGAGAGTAATCTCCCCTTTGTTTCATCATACAGTCTATACAGAGAAAACCCTCTTTGTTCCAACCCTAAAGTATACAGAGTGATCTCCCCATTTGTCCAAACCATACAGTCTATACAGAGTGATCTCCCTTTGACCCACCTATAGAGTCTATACACAGTGATCTTCCCATTTGTCCCATCTATATAGTCTATACATTGACCCCCCTTTGTCCCACCTATAGACTCTATACAGAGTGAACTCCCATTTGTGCCAACCATACAGTCTAAACAGAGTGATCTCCCTTTGTCCCACCTATAGAGTCTATAAAGAGTGATCTCCTTTTGTTCCAATCCTAGAGTCTATACAGAATGATCTCCCTTTGTACATACTCATAAACTCTAGTCTTAGTACAAGGATAACATGTTCAAGCTTGACTCGCGGTTACGAGGTCGGCCTACCGCTTCTTGAGTTAACTCACTTGATACTTGATCGGCAACTCACGTAAACTCTCGTCGACTGTGACGACACCTACTACTGACTTCACTCCAACTCTCAAACCGTGAAAAAATCCAAAGTTTTGGTTCTAAAAATAGATTCACCCTCAACCCAAAACTCAACTTCTAATTTTTAGCCGTTGACCTCTCGTTAACTCACGTGACCTCTAGTAACCCCGACCTCTTGTAACGAAGGCTATCATTGGCTCGTTTTCCAAGATGGCCGCCCCCAGATACACTTCCGGTCATAGACACGCCTCCAAAGATAACGATTGGCTCTTTCTCATTATTGCCATGACAACATTACCTCATTTCCGGTATGACATACTTCCGGTATGACGCACATCCGGTTAGACGTCACAGGCGGCTCCATAGTGTGCCATTTAAATTGGCCAATCAGAAGCCAGGATTCTAATGACGTCATCTACAGTGCCACTGGTGCCCCCCTGGCAATTCAATTCAATGGCACGCTATGGAGCTGCCTATAACTACTGCGGAATTTGGAAATTAGCATAAATTGCAAATATAAAAGAGGGGTAGACCGACCTCAATTCGGGACTCTTTCTCATAGTGTTGTATGGGTATATGGGCTTTGGACTGTATCCCGATTTTACGTTTACATACTAGGCTAACCTTTCATAGTGAGCCCATAGTCACTAAGAAGTAAGATATTGGTAAATATTCTAATAAACTATAGGTAAGAGACCTTTGAAATTAACATAAATCAAAACTAAATGACACAAATGGGGCACCATACTTGGGGCTCTATCTATTTATTTATATATCTACATGCTTGGTAGGCGTATTCGTCAAGCACTTGCATTTGGAGTCGACATGTATTGTCACTGAAGTAGTTTAAAGGGAAATAACTCGTACGAAGAAACACGATTATCCGGAAAATTGTCGGCATGTTACGTCTGAGTTGTGTCCCATAATTATTTTAACGACTTCCGGTGATATTAAGACTGTTGTCAACTGCACTTGCAGGAAAATACAACTGGTTTTCATGGTAAGTCTGTACTTATCAAACAAATATGTATCCCATTTATTCTATTTTAGGTAAATTGAGTAAACTATCATTATCAAAGCTAACATATGATGCTTTCGATTGGTACTCTTACATTCAGTATTGCGATATATTGTCTACTCACGATTGACAGTGAGTGAATCACTGAATGACATCTTCAATTTTCAATTTCAGACATGGTCATGACGATGTTTACTTTTTGTTGTTGTTGTTTTTCGGGGGGGGGGGGGGATTTTTACGGGTTCTACTAAATACAGTACGCTATCAAGACGAGTATCTGGCTAGGACCATTAACCGGCTATTGATTTCGGCTATTAATTTAGAACACGATTTTTTTTTAGATTTTCTTTTAAAGATATTTCACCAGATGATGTACATTTTTCTCAAACAGATGAAAAATATTGTCATGGTACATACTAAAGCCCAAAATAACTCCATAGCCATCTACTGGTCCTCGACAAAGAGACGTACATATATTGTAAATTGTAGAGATTTTATGGAATATTATATTAATAGATAAATAAACAATAATTTTATGTAGCCTATTTATTGTATATTAATTATGAATTTATGCTACTTCAAATCCGTTATACTCATACAAGTTATAGCAGTTAATTGCATTGTATGGTGCAGTAATAGCTATAAATAAATATTCTTACAAGTGCACACAGGTCCTGTCAGGCTGTGTTTTACTCCAATAATATTGGAGCTCGCTTTACTTCGGATATGCCAAAGTGCAGTCAAAACTATCTCTCCATTTAAACCTCTAACAGTGTTGGAGTAGCTGTGCTTATGATCAAGGTCAGTATTAATGACGTCATGCCCTGATGGCGATGATACAAAATAACATTTCTTCCATGGCATATTTGAACACATAATTGATATTACATAATTTATATACTGTATACAGGGAAATTTTCGCTCCCCGTTTTATTTTTGCCCCTTTTGCCCTCATCATCAGTGGTCAAATTCAAAACTTGGCGAATTCAAAATAGTTAATTCATCTATTTTTGCAAGTGCATTAGGGCAAAAATAACACGAGGCAAAAATAACCCTGTATACAGTAATTCAAATAAGTGGTTACTCTTAGCAGGTCTCTCAGGGACCCGAGGGTACGCATATTGGATGTGTGAGATTTTTCTGGGATGCGTCAAAATTTCAACCCCGAGTCCTGCAGGACGCTCAAGATTTTGACTTGGACATTTACACTTTTTAATCAATCCCATAATTGCTTGTTCATTGCTTAGATGACCCATCCAAGTACCTGTGTGTCCTCGTAATCACTGGTTATGAAACAACACCCAGGTAGTTACCTGTGCCACCTCTTATGAAAACATGTGTAAGGTGCTACATGTAGTTTATCTGTTTTATAATATTGTTTGTTGAGCATCACGCTGAAGAAATATTCCAAATTTAGCATACCTGCAGATAATTTTTATCCTCAATCAACATCCATGGACAATGAATCATTGCTGATAATCCTTTAATTAGATTTGAAACCCTGAAAGTCTATCAACGCGCCGAGATGTCAAACGAAGAGCTGATGAACATCGGACCACTTATATCATTCAATTACAACGTACAGCAAAACAAAAAAAACAAAAATTACATTAACAAGATACAAAATAAAAATTTCAATGTCTTTTAAATAAATCAGAAAGAAAGATAATGTGGGTTTGATCTAATTTACCATATACATAGATAAAGTAAATCACAATGAATGTTTGGTGCTTATATCAATGAAGAAAAGTTTATCAGCAACAGTCTTGTCTCTTGAAAATATTTTGATGTTATAGATAACAAATTTTTGTTTGTGAATTTTAATGCAGCATTTGATTTTTTTTAGAATTGGAAAATAGGATTGGCAAGTTATTAACCTGATTGTGATTTGTAATTTATGCACCCTTATCCCTTTTAAAAAAAAATTTCATGGAATAAAACTTCTAATTTAATTATACATAACACACATTAAGTCATGAAAAATATGACTCATTAGGACCTTGCACTACAAAATAAATTATAAAAATAATTCAAGTATTTATAATTAAAAAAAAATATCTACACATAGAAAGATAGAATCTGAGAGCGCTGCTTAGATGGATTTTGATTATATGTTTAGATTTATTATTTGGCCTTGTCTGATACCACTTTCTCTTTAAAAAATCTATTTAAATTAGAGCTCAACTGATGGAATCGAATTGACAGAAACGATTGTCTCGAGCATTATAACTTTGGTATTATGTTTATATTTGTAATATTTAAAACAGGTTAATAGTCTAGCAATAGCTAAAAGAGAAATACACTGAGATGGACAGTTCCTGTGCTTATGATAGCATAGATCTAGACTACATTGGTGAAGTGCCCTAAATGATCCAAAATAAAATCTTTTCTGGCAGATTTTAAATCATACACAGGGATAGAAATTAAACTCTGCAATCAAGCTAGGAGTCATCTGGGCTCGTATGTCAGGATTTTTTTTTGAGACCAGACTGCCCAGTTACATGTCTAGAAGCCCAGACACTTGATCCCATAACAATATTAACATGCTATTAGCAAATCTTACTACAAAAAAAGATATATTAATGTAGTTCATACATGTACACTAGCTACTTGTAGCACATGTACATATAGCAAAGTATACTCAGTTTACAAGAATATCAGTTGAAATTTATGAAAGTTCAAGATATACCCCGATTTTTCAGTAGCCCTCTGGATTAACAAACTGAAATCTGCTAGCCCAGCTCAGTTTTTATTCACCATGGGCTACAGGTACAGGGCACCTGCTAATTTCTAATCCCTGCATACATGTTATTGATAAGGAATGATCTGGAATTCACACTGTCACACAGAGCTCTAGATAAGATTTTCAGGTATAGGGTATTTCACTTCCAGAAATAAAATTTAAAGGGTAAATCAAAATTCTTAAAGGGTATTTAAATATTTAAAGAATGTTTTACATAATTATATATAAATTGTCACTATTATAATTTGTTACTTCAATTTCCAATGAGTAATTTCACCCCCTCTTCTAAATTCCAAAGCTGATTTTCAAATTTTCAAAGGGTAAATACATGTACCTTCTTACTCCCCTTATCTGGAGCTCTGGTCGTACACTGTGTATATTTTACTTTGAAAATTTGTACCTTAATTCTGAACCCAAATTGACACTTGGAATATCCCTGGTTCCCAAATTAAGAGGTATTGGGTGAAAGAGATCTACATGATGCATACACCTGATCTTTGTTTTTTACTTAAATGTTGTTTTATACCACCATCTACAATTTTTCAGTGATATGGTGGTAGCCAGTTTTTAATGGTTGAGGAGAGAACCCAGTTGCAATGTACTGGGAAAAGACCACCAACCTGCTGCAGGTAAACTGGCAAACTTTCTCACAAAATCAGCTTACGTTTCACGGAGACTTGGACCCGTGCTCGCTAGAGGTGAAATACTTCGTGGTTTAAAGTGTGATGCTCTAACCACTTGACCACAGAAGCTTTTAACTTTTTTTGTAAAAAGTTAATATTTCTCACAATTTTTGCTTGTTAGGGTTTCCCAGTATACATGATTTCTGCATCTTTGATCCATGGATACAATTCCTTAAATACTCAAACTGGAAGGGATTTTAACTTACATTTGGACTTGAGAATTTGTTATTTTGTGAGACAGACAGAGTAGCTCAGTTGGTAGTGCACCAAATCTTCAACATTGAGGTCCCTGGTCCGATCCCTGATCATCCCAGATTTTCAGAGGTGAGTTTTCATCTCCTGTTGGCACAGCTCTGTTCCTAGATGGAGGGTAAATGGTCAAGGATGGGCAGTTTTATTTTATTACCTTCGCAGAGTTTTTGAAATACACCAGTCTAGCCAGAAAAATGGTAAATTTGACAAAAGTCCAGTGAAATCTATCTAATAACTGGTCCAAATGACCAGTAATTTTCCATTTTTTCCAACTGTGTATATATACAGACCAGTAAAAAAAATTTCTTTGACCAGTGGTCTGGTTGACCAGTAACTTTTTTTATTTCAAAATGTCTGTCTTTGTCAGATTGTACAAGTGTTGACAGTGGCACGTAAAAAGCCATTGGAAATGCAGATCATGTGAGCCAGGACAGATACATAATATATATAAACACACTTTGAGCATCTGTGTCTCCCTGTGTTACATGGAAGAGTGGCAAGGGTTTTTAAATTTAACCTCTCATTAACTCAAGATGAAGTGAAGCAAAGCTTATCTTGTGGGCGCCAGAGACTCACAAGAATATAACTGACGGTTTCTTTATAACAAAATGAATTATCGTATTTAACCCATTAAGCACCCATGTTCCTAGACTTAGCACCTCTCTCCCCCCCCCCCCCCCCCCCCCCCCCCGTTTTTACATATATATGATCAAGAATCTTTTCTGTTTCTAGCTGGTTGACAAGGAGATGTGGACCTGAAAAACAATAAGTAACAGTTTATCTGTAGCTCCCCAGCAACAGAATTATGTTGATAGATGTCCTTGGTAATAACTGCTACAATTTTACCACTGCGCCTTATAAGAAAATGAACTGATTTACGTCAATTTGACTATCAATTGGTCCCATTAAGCGCCCACCCTTTTTCCTGATTTTTGTAGCCCCCTGGATGCTTAATGGGTTAAATATGGTATATCTGTTTGCCATTTAATAAACTTATATAAGTAGCATTTTCATTGGTCGAAAATGACACACCTACATGTATGAGAGGTCATTTGCACTTGACTCTATAGTGGATTGTATTAGATCCTCTATGCGGCATACATTTGTAGCGATGAGAGATTTTTCTTTTTATTAGCCCAGCCACTTTTATGCATCCAGGGATGGGTTGCCCTGGAGTCCCCATTTTACATCAGAGTGCCTTTCAAAACATTTCAGCACAACCTATGCGATGAGGGATAGATTATTACATGTACATATGTATATGTATATGTAATTAGATTGCTTTATACCTTACTAGCGTATGGAACTGCAGGCTTGTTTTTTTTTCTTAATTACATTGTAGTAATAGTGTTGTGAAAGCGTGCAGTCTGCACTGTTGTGCTTGCCTACATGTATACAGCATAAATTTGCTTTCATTTTTTAACAACACACAATGCCCTCAAGCTATGTTTTCTAATATTGTCAAGATGTTTACATTATCTATGTAAAATGTAATTAAACATATATATTTGTTACATGTACCTTGCTAATAATAGTAATATTTATGTACATGTGTACATGTACAACAACACAGATGAAATGACACCAATCATTTGAAAGTGATCAATACATGTAATTATCATTTTTTGTTATTTTGACTGTACATATAAACCTCTCCATCTTTTGTTCTCTAGACTTTAACTCACCAACCCCTGAAAAACAATGGACTCTACTATAAATCAATGACTTAGACCAGTCCAAATGGTTTTTAGGGGTGAATAAGTTAAATTATAGAAGTCCAGCTGAAAGAAGCAGTATAATGTTAGAAATATATATATATATATATATATATATATATATATATATATTATATAGATATATTATATATATATGTATATATATATATATATATAGAGAGAGAGAGAGAGAGACATCTATAGACATATTTATATTGATTTTTAGTCTGTCAACAGTCATCATTATAGAATATATTTGTATATACATGTAATGTATATACATGTATGTGAATAGTGAAGTTGATTTTAAGTGAATTGACTTCATGCTACATTAGACTGTGTGTTGACATGTTAGTGAAGTGATCAGTTACATGTAGGTTCTTTATTTAACTCGCCAAACCTATCAATCTCATTTGGACTTATCCATTTCAAAAAATGGATTAGACCACTATCAGGATATAGGGGTGTATGATATAGAATAAATATTCTATAATAATTTTATATGCAATATTTTAAACCTGTTCACGTCTGAGTTATGACAGTAGACCATACTATTCATTGATTTGGGTGAGTCTAAGTGTGACCACAGGGATTGAATTTTGAATAGAGCTTTATGCCACACACAAGAAATCTTCAGTTATAATATGGTGGAGGAGAGAACCCTGGTAACAATGTACTTGAAAAGAGACCACCGGCTTCCACAAATAAACTGGCAGACTTTCTCACAAAAGTCATTAGCGATAGGTTCCAGCTAGACTCGAACCTGTGCTGACAGGAAGTGAAAGACTTCAAGGTTTGAAGCACAGTGCCCTAACCACTTGGCCATGGAGGCCCCCCACAGGGATTGATGAATTAATTCAGAAAGTCTGATCAGCCCCTAAGAAACAGTAAACTCTTCTTTAAAAGTCAATGACTTAGGCAAGTCCAAATGTTTCTTTAGGTGTGAACGAGTTAATAGAACATACACAATGTACATGTCATAGGCAGGGCTCTACAACACTAAAAAAATTCACTCTTCATTTGGCCAGTGGTCTACCTGCCCTCCTTGTCGAACACTAGGCCGAACTTTATGCCCAGATTTTACCACTTAAAAATCGCTTAAATTAAAATCAAAATCGGGGCAGAGTCAAAAGTTCGGCCTAGTCGACTCTCAAACACTAGCCAGAACTCGTTTTAATTGTGTTTCCAGTATTCCTTTAACCTAAGATTGTTTAAAAACTTAGTAAAGTGTTAATGATGCTTCTGTTGAAATCTGTTGAAATCGACCGAGAAAAGAAATGTCATCATGTGCTGTTAGGAAAATTTCAAGTCGAAATATGTTAGAGGACCGGACCCAGGCAAAATTTAACAAAAAAGTCCTGGACCCAAGCAGTTGAAAGAATATTTTAAGCCCCTGCAGGGTCTGGGAATTTTGGGTAAAATACAACATTTTTACTAAAATAGAAACACTTAATTTGAGACATTTGTTTGAAAATACTTTATTTTTTCTTTTGAATTTCAAAATTGGGAATTTTTGCATAATTTTGGGGAAAATACAAGCCATTTTTGCATTGGGAAAGGGTCCTGTAACTGGACCCCAAATCAGCCTAGGAAAATTCCTGGAGTCAAAAGAATTTAAGTTGCCTAAGGCTAAAGCCTTTGGCTCAAGGTGACCTATATTGCGATTATCTTTGTCTGTCATGGTACGTCATCTGTCATACCACATATTGTACTAATTGCAGGGAGTAAAATTGGCTGCAGGATCCAAGGGTCAGCTGGGCCCCTAGAACAAAATATCTAGGAGCCCAGCTACCTGTATTTCTTCAGATGCTTTCGTACAAATAAATAAAAAAATAAAAATAAACCAAATTTCTCAATTTAATTCAAACTCAACTTCTCTTTCTATATACATGTACATGTAGCTTTTATCGTGTTGCATGCAATCATGAATATGTCTCTTACATGTACCAACCATTGACAGTTTTCCTTCCATTTTGTTGAGGAGTGGTTCTTTTTAATTTTATTGGTACACTTTGGAGTATTCTATGACTGGTTTCTTGCTGGGGTATTCAGCAATGTAACACCACATGACAAAGACTTACAAGTCCAAGGAATGGTTACAAGTCAAATCCCACCCCCAATTTGGAAACATGTAAAGCAGCACTTAATGGAGTTAAATAGGCACCTGGAAATATTTTTTACAACACTTGGAAATCTCTATCAAGGTAACGAAATGGTATTAAAAAATGTTTATCTCAGAAGAGAAGATTCATTTTAAAAAATAATTAATGTATATACATGTAATATGCTTTCTTGATAGTTAGGCTGTGTCACAAATTCACGTCACTGTTGACACCAAAAAAAACATACATGTCCAAATTATCTGTTTTAATTTAAACATGCTATTTGCTATCAAAACATTGTTTTGAACAAGCAGTCGTTCGAAAGGAACAAAGGATTCAAAGAGGGGCTAATGGTTGCATATTAAGGCGATAATTATGAGATCCTACCAAATAATGTTGAACGGGTGAAAATACTTATTTTTTGGTGCTGTTATATATTTTGTAGTAAAACCCATATAACCAGTGGGCAAGTGGGAGTCTTGTGAACCCTTTAATTTCTTGACCCGGACAATTTTAAATTCTACATGTAGGTAATTATAAAGCATAAATTTCAAGTTACGCTAACTAGAGTAATCTTTCCTACATGCACATGTACTTGCATTGCCACCATACATACATGTACATGTAAGAGAGTATCCAGTGAGGAATAAACCATTTTTCCTGCGCAGCTTGTCATAACCGAAATGTGAGTAGAATGATCCGTATGATACTGAAAAGGTTACTCCACCCTGCCATCTTATGATATTGGACAGATGGTGAAATAAGTTGTACATGTAAAACATACAATTGTAATTGCCTTGCACGGACTCCATGCGTTATTGAATCTCTAATACTGTTGTGACGACAAGTGGCTTGTCACCGTACCCCTGTTATGATTTGATTTAGACTCGTTGTGTTTGTAAATATGTGCCGGTTTACCTTGGTAGACCTGTACATGCATCGGTATATTAATGTATGTCTTATGATTCAGTATTGAACCAGGTCCAGCTATACAATTAAGAATGCCAGACACTGTATGTAATTGTGGTACATCTACATGTATATTGGTAATATTATCACAACCCTCACCTGCCCTGAAAATCAAGTACACAAACTATTACTAGTACAGGGCACATTTGTATCTTAAGATTCAGTCACCCCTAAGGACACATTTGGACTGGTCTAAGTCATTGATTAATAGGAGAGTCCATTGTTTTTCAGGGATTGATGAGTAAAGATTCATCCATGTTACGTGTATGATTACCAGACAATTATATCATTCCATACATTGGTACAAGAAATGTTTGCATTTTCTGAATACAAAATTGTAGTAAACCATTTCGAATTGTCTCATTTCGTTCAGTTTTGTCAGCATTTGGGACCAAGCCTGGAAATTTGATATTATAACAGCAATTATTTGATATAACAGCAATTTTACTGTTTCCCAACTTGGCTGCCATAACAAGAGTTGACTGTGTTTAGTTTATAGCTAGAAGGGAGCTACATTACATTGTATACTTTAGATTTATAATCGCACCCTTTTTTATCCAGATTTTCAAGAATAATTCCCATTTTCATCCGCAGAAATTTTATGATAGATCTTTTTAAAAAGAAAGTATAACAACATCAGTGAAAGTTTTTATCCTATAGCTTCAGTGTAAAACAGTTTGTTTGTTTATTGTTGTTTAACGTCCCACTCAAGAATCTTACACTCATATTGAGATGTCACCAAATGCCGGTGAAGGGCTTAAAATTTTGGCCTAGTGCTCGGACTTACAGCCATTGAGCAGTGAGGGTTCTTCAACATGCCGACACCTACTGTGACAAGGGACCTCAGTTTTTTTACTGTCTTATCTGAAGGACAGGAAACCAACCTGCCACCGGCTGGACTTGAACTCACGACCTCATGATCAAGAGTCGAGCGCACTACCGACTGAGCCAGGTCTGCTCGGTGTAAAACAGAAATCAAATGGAATACTGTAAACGTAGATATTTCCTAGTGTTTTTTCACTCTGATCAGTCCAGTATTGAACGATAATTCCTAGCACATTTGTGGCCTGTCTGTGGCAGAGGTAACTTACACAAAAATACTACATGTACCGGTATTCATCACATACATGTACAAACTACAATGTATTAAATGTAAGTGTAAATTACCCCCTCACATAATTTCCACCTTTACAATTTATAGTAGTTAAACTGTTATGATCTTAATTTTTCAGATCAGTAACTACATGTAGCCTGTAAAGCGTTGATAAATTTATGCAGGTGAAAATTTCCAAATTTTGAGAAAATGTCCAAAAAAAAAATCAATCACACTGCTGAGTACATGTATCATCATAAAAGAAGTTAAAAATGTCTGAATCAGTTATTGTCCATGTATTATTTTACAATCAGATTATAATATATATACACGAATGTTATACACCTATATATTTATTGTTCACTAAATAAAACATGCTGCAGTAAATCTCTTGGTAATGTTATTTATCGTAAAATCTTTTATTAAAAGCATCTACTTAATTAAACATGATCAATTCTTTCATCGGCAAATACCTTTATTCTAAGGGGGATAATAAATATTGACATTTGTAATGAGTATTTATGACTAGAGCAAATAGTATTATTGGCCAGAACAAAAGCTTAAATACCTGTTTTCTTAAACTTGATCGGTCAGACAATGAAAGTTCAGTGTTATTTATATTTCGCACATACAGGTACATGTGCGTGTGATGTACATGTATTTAAAATTAGCAGGGGATTTCCTAACCTAGTTCTAAATCTACAAACAGTGTTATTAAACTTTCGCCGTGTTAAAATAATAAAGCAGCGTACATGTATACAATTTACGTACATGTACATATAGCAAATTGTAGTTTGAAATAAAATTAAGTGCACAAGACATTTTGTTTGTTTGTTTGGGGCTTCTGTAAGCCGAGTGGTTAGAGCATTGCGCTGTGATCCACGCAGCCGTCTCACCTCTGGTCACCACAGGTTCCAGCCCCACTGTAACCTAAGCTGATTTTTGTGAGAAAGTTTGCAAGTTTACTTGCGTAAGGCCGGTGGTCTCTTCCCGGGTACATTGTAACCGGGTTTTCTCCTCAGCCATTAAAATCTGACCACCACCACCATATGGCTGAAAAATTGTTGAGTGTGGCGTAAAACAACATTCAGAATCCAAGTTTGTTTGTTTTTTGTGAATTTTGTGAAATTATAAACCGGTAGTAAGTGGTCGCTGGGTGCGTTGCTGTTATGACTTTTTGCTTTTGCTTTTGCTTTTTGTAACCAGATTTCATTCAGATCAGACTGGTCCAATCCTCTGTTTACTTTCACTTTCACTTTAATGAATTCAAAACTATAACAGATTAGTTTAAGACAATAGAAAAGAGCGTGCTTACTTGTTTTTAGATACTTAAGGGTAAACCAGTTTAAAATCATTTAATCTTAGTCTTTTGCAGAATTGCATGAAAAAAAATATGTCATCTATAATAATACACTAGGTTACTAATTAATGCATGAACTTTGTGTTGTTAGTTTGTTTATTGTTGTTTAACGTACCACTCAAGAATCTTTCACTCATATGGAGATGTCACCAAATGCCAGTGCTTCAAATTTTAGCCTATGCTCTGCCCTTACGGCCATTGAGCACTTACGGCCATTGAGCAATGAGGGTTCTTTAACGTGTCGACACCTTCTGTGACATGAGACCTCCGTTTTTACTGTCTCAGTCCGAAGGGCAGGAAACCGACCTGCTGCAGGCTGGACTCGAACACACGACATCATGAGCATGTTACTGACTGAGCCAGGCCAGCTCTGTAGGATGATGGAAATGAAAAACTATGCTGATTTTTGTGAGGAAGTTTGCCAGTTTACTTGCAGAAGGTCGGTGGTGTCTTCCCGGGTACATTGTTATCAGGTTCTCTCTTTGATCTACCATTTAAAATTGGCCGCCACCATATAACTAAAAAATTGTTGAGTGTGGTGTAAAACAAAATTCAAAATTCAAATTCAAAATGGAAAATTAAAAAAATTTGGTGATACTGTGTTCTAAACAGTCAAACAAGAAATTTGTGATAACACAGATTTTCTGAATTTGTTTTGGGATCTGATTACAGTGCCCCATTGCCAATGCAAAAATGGCTTGTATTCTAACTCCCGTCCCAAATGTGCAAAAATTCAAAATTTGGAGTGTCAACATACATGTAAAGCATAAGATATTTTCAAACAAATATCTAAAATTAAATTTGTTCTGATTTAGTTAAAATGTCGTATATTTTCATATTGGAACCTGTGTATATCCAGAATTTAGCATACATACATTTGTAGAAAAATCCCTGGATAATTTATCGAGTGTCTGTGATCTACATTATATACGTAAGGTTTTATTTTATATATCAACATAATTGTGTTTCATATCACACAAGTGCACACTGTTTATTTTGTCTCTAGGCAAAAAACATCAACAAACTCATAAAACCTTTTGTACATTTGTAATTTAAAAACTTAAATGTATAACTATATAAGCTTAAAGGCTGAAATTTCACAGGTGAATGCAAGTTTGAAAAAAATAGTCCGTAGTGTTCATATACGTGTACAACCGACTTTTATTGAATTGAATTGAATTGTGACGTCAGAAATTACTTTTTGTCGATATAAAGTTTTGCACTTTTGAAAGGTACTAGAACTCGCTCACAAAAATGGCATGAAATTGAGATTGAATATTAATTATTATGGGTAAGGAGGGGGGTGTATGATAAAAAAGTAAAGGAATATGATAAAACATTACAAAATAAATATTGTCTTAAAAATTGTAACCCAGATTAAGATGCATTGCCATGTGTATTATGTTGTGATTGCTCATTTTGTAAACACAGATGATTTTGTTATGATTTATAGAAGCAACACTTCAAGAAAATGAAAAAGATCCACTTGGATGAACACAAACTTTAATATTGGAGAAACTTGATTTGAATTTTTTAGATACATTGAAAAATATTTTTAGAACTTAATTAGCTTTTTAGCTTACCAGGCATGAAGGGAGCACAGCATGTAATTTATTTACAAAAATTCAGGATTTTCCCGAGCATATAGATTTCTAATTCAGAATAAAAATTTAGTTCTTGTTGATTAAAAATATTCAGTTTTAATGAAGACAAATATAATTAGTTCAGACAAAAGCTGTTTGTATATTACTTATGTATCACACACACACACACACACACACACACACACACTGCATTTGTCAAAACATTTTGAATATATATATAGTTATAACTGTACCCACACACACATATATATATATATATATATAAAATATATATATATATATATATATATATATATATATATATATATATATATATATATATATATATATATACACACATATATATATACACACACACACACACACACATATATATATATATATATATATATATATACATATATATATATATATATATATATATATATATATATATATATATATATATATATATATATATATGTACATTGTACATGTATTTGCATGGGTAAAGGTACATTACAAAGCATTACGTAACGTCTGTTGTGTGGTCTTATCTAATTTTGGTAACTTACATATATTGTGACATCAAAATCTGAAAATGTTCTGTTTATATATATATATATATACATGTAAATGATTCACTTAAGTACTTTTATTTTTGTTTTACACACACACACACTCACACACACACACACACACACACACACACAATACTAATCCAGTAAGTAACACAATCCTATTAGTATTGTCAGGTAGTTTTAAATTTCAATATTTTCGTAATGGGGTGACAGTTGACTGGCCAACCAAAATTTACCTAAGTGCTATTTTTAGACTTATACACATAACAACCACATGGTCTGATCGCTAAAGAATTTTGGAAAAGTTTTCTACCTCTTAACGTTGTTAATGTGTTTTTATAAATCCGTGTCATAGATTGACATCAAAAGCAGGTATTTGACGGAGAAAAGCAATCACCTAACTAGTGTAATTTTAAAAAAAACTTCATGTATTCACAGCCGGATTTTTTTGAGTGTCTACTGAATATTTTGGATTGAAGATCACTACGATGTGCACCCATTTCATATCTTTATCAATTAATTTGCAATTCTATTCCGATTTTGGATTTTAAAGTTTGTGGTTTTTAGGATTTATTTGAACACGTTTTTGACTTCAGTGCAACACCGAGGGATTGGTTCATCACTATTACTGCCAAATTTTGATAGCTACAACTGTGGACTGATGATTTTGGTCCAATATATATAGAGAATTTCATCTGAAGATATTTGAATTTTACATACATGTAACCACATGGGTATAATGCAGCGTACATGCATGTAAATGTAAATATTTACTTATTACATGTATAAGACTTGTGTCAAGAAGGTTTCAGATTTTAAAAAGTGAAGAGATACATGTACAATGTATTTATTTTCGTCCTGTGGTTTTCGGTACCAACGACATGAATTATAACTGAGAGATTTACTTAAAATTGATGGAACATATTTTTTCCCCTTCATATTTGTTTTGGGTACTGTTAAACTGGATATATGTGAAATAAAAGAAAGGACGAATGATCTGGCAATACATGTACTTGACGTAGACATGATCACCTTGCTACCGGTTTGATACCACAAGTATTGATAACTCATTTACATGTACCCTGAAAGCCTCATTTGAACTGGTCAAAGTCATTGATTTACAGACGAGTCCATTATTTTTCAGGGATTGATGAATTAATTTGTGTTCTGTTGATAGGAATCTGTTCAATTAAATTAGCGTAACATGATTACCCATTGTCAGATTAGTACCAACTCCTTTGTTTTCTGTCACTAGTACTTCGAGCCATAATGTACATGTCCAGAAGAGGGTGTATACATAATTACCCATACCTATATTTACATGTACATGGACATTGAAGATACATATATATATATATATACATGTATATATATAAACATACCGGCAAAGGTACATTGTACACCAAATATAGTACATGTGTATGAAAGTTGTCACCTGGAGTCCAAATACGATATATATATACTGGTAAAATTTGTGGTTTTGAAGAAGAAAAACTTGGAGTCAAACTATATTTTGATTTGTATCCATATATATATATATATGTAAGAAGAAAGTCCTCTTTGAGTTATCTGGAATGAAATGCGACGACATGTATCTGTTGCAGAGAGTATATAGGAAGAAAGTGAAATCGACACCTGTCAAAGGTAATTCATTTTAACAGGTATTGCTTGTTGAGTAATTCATTTTAAGAGCTATTGCTTGTCTGATAAAAAGTTGAGAGGGTTTAGAATTCTTGAAATTTTTATGTTTCCCAATCTGGTATAAAAGAGGTTGGGGAAATTTTTTTTTTCGTTTTACATTTCTGTCTCAAACAAAACATGAAAGTGTATTTATATATATATACTCAGTAAAATTACAGAGATTCAGATGATATATTTGGCAGATTTCAGGAGTGCTAGTGTAACAGACAGAATTCTTCTAGATAAATTAATAACAGGAATTAATTATTTCTTTTTTTATGAATGAATATGATATTTTGTGTAATATTACATCCAACTGATCGATTTTCAAATAAAATCATCTGTCTTGTTTACCTTTATATAATTGTTTATGCAACAATTGAGCCCCGAAGTGGATGGAGAATAAACTCATTTTAATGCTGATGTTTTTTTTTTCAAATGTTGTTGAAAAATAATTTTTTATGTAAAACATTGATTTTTTTTCAAGACTGTATCCAAACTGAATTTAAAAACAGTTTTTACTACATATGCGCACATTTACCCAGAATGCAATATATGCTTTTTGCAAATGGTGACTGTTAGGGTTGCCGATTTCATGGCTGAAGAAACATTGATATTGAATATAATTATTGAATTTTTTCTGTCCAACAATAGTAACATTAGCAAATGTGTAACATTAGCAAGACTTCCTGTTTATTTCATATAGCCTCTGCGTAACATTAGCATGGACAACCTTGCTTCAGTGGGACATTTTCTGTCCTTGTAACACCTAGCACTTGTGAAATCTGTTATATACATATATAGGTTTAGGTTTAAATAAAAAATAAAATATAATAATGAACCAAATTGAGATCCATGGTGATCTTTTCCAGTATAGAGGTGGTAAAATTTTTGTCCCGTGATGGGAGGAGGGTAGAATTTGAAGTGCCCTTATTAGTTCTGTTCCAATTATTAGGTGTTAGTTCATTACAAGTAGTAAATCACTTTCATTGGTCATTGAAATTATTGTTTTTCAACCAGGCATATTTGTATGCCATAAAAATAGGATACACAACTGCGTGTGTGTGTGTGTGTGTGTGTGTGTGTGTGTGTGTGTGTGTGTATATTTATTTTCTCCCTTAAGTCCGAAAAAAAAATATTATCTTTATTAATCATAAATAACAAAAACACAAATATAGGATGTGTAGCTCGTTATATTTTCGCGCGCGTGTGTGTGTGCGTGTACATATATATATACATATATATATATATACATATTCGTGGGGATTTAATTTCACTATATTCATGGTCAAAGAAATCTCTCAGAAATTAAATACCTGTGAATATGATACCTTACACTTATATATGAAGTATCAAGAAGACAATTCGCAACTAATCTTGCATGAAATTTAATACCAGTGAATAAGTTCCTTTAAGAAAAACGCGAAATTTTCTCTCTCTGAAATTAAACAACTATTCAGTAAATATATATATATATATAAACAGTAGGACTTTGATGAGTCGAAGTTCATGGGACCACATAAAAAATTTCGAAACATTGGGATTTTGATACATGTACTTGGATGGTACAATGTACTAGAGAACCGTACGTTTTTTAGTTTCAGAGGTTCTATAAGGTGTATATGACTGCGTCAAAACCATTTAAGACATACATGTATATGGTCATTATAAATAAAGACTAGTGGTAAATTTAACTTAATTTTCATGAAATTATAACATTGAGTGTTTATAAGTTTAAGAAGGAGAAGAATTATTACAGGGGCGTTTCTTTCACTTGTTAATTTTGACTTCGAACTACAGTATATGTGGGATTTTTTGTTGATTTATCAAAATGGATTCAATGAAGTTTATTTCATCAAAGTTCTAATATATATATAGATATATATATATATATATATATATATATATATATATATATATATATATATATATATATATATATATATATATATATATATATATATATTATATAGGGTTTTCCCTGAGGTTGAAGTTTAGCGAGTCCCTGAGACCCACAAGATAAATATTTTTGGTATATTCCATTAATATACAAATAAGGAATCCACATGTACAAGTTTAAAACATTTCTGTACACATGTGTACAACGTATTATAATAAACACCCCACCCTTTTTCAATCTAAGACTCAAAATCAATTTCGTAACATGTACATGTGTCAGGGATTAATATCATTGACATGCAGGTCCGGTAAAAGGACCCATTCCCAATGCAAAATCTGCTGGTTTTTTTTCCCAATTTTGAGCAAAAATTTCCCAATTATGTTCACCATGTTGTTTACAATCCGCTATTAAACAATGAAAAGGAGAATTTTAGTACAGTGAATACATGTATGTATGAACTGCACTTCCAAGTCTCAGATCAAAACCATGTTGACAGTTATAAGAGAAGCTAAATATATCTAAATTTGTGTGTCTCGATTCTTACATGTATGAATTAAATTACCATAGTTAATTTTTTCCCAATTTGGCCCATTGGGACGTAAAATATCCAGTTGGAAGGGTTCATCACCCTGTCCCAAAAAGGGTCTATTGACCCCTGTGTGTGTGTGTGTATATATATATAGATTCAAAGTGCGTCTTGAGAGACTCGGCTTTGTTCTTTTTGTGCTTCCCCAAAATAGTTTTTGTAATGGGTACTAGTGTTATTTGGTAAACACATTTCAGTGGTTTTGTCAATACTTGCGTAGATTTTTTTTAACATTCTCGGTAATATTTCAAATAACTAAAGTTATACAATCAACAGGTATTTGGTGACACGTTGATCTTTTAGTACACAGTCACGTAATTTAATCCACTACGTGTATGTATGTACATATAATGTATAATATATATGTGTGTATTGACAGATGATGTTTGTGTTACAGTGTCAACAGCTGTGTTGCGTTATTTGTTTAGAGGTGTACAACCAGTTAACAATGCTTGTTGTTAATTGTTTTATATCCTGCCAAGGATTTTTCACTTACATGTACAGTAAAATGTTACATTAATTTGTGGATAGCCTGCTTTACCTGCAATCACAAAAATTTGAAAAATTGATAAAATCTGGTCACAAGGACACAGAGACAATTTTTTGCTGTCCCCAATAGTACAAAATAAATAAAAAAAGTACCATTTATGTACAAATCAACCTCTATATAAAGACAACCTCCCTATAAAGACTGGTTTTGTTGTTTCCCTTCATATATATACAGGTTTTACTGTATATATATATATATGGAGATGACTGATGACACCAGCTTTAGGTGAAGTGCTTCAAATTGTGGCCTGTGCTACCGACCACTTTTGTAGTAAGAATGTTATCCTGAAGGACCACCATTGAAGTCCCTAAAGGATGTTTTCCTGAAGGATCACCATTGATGTCCCTAAAGGATGTTTTCCTGAAGGATCACCCATTGATGTCCCTAAAGAATGTTTATCCTAAAGGATCACCATTAATGTCCCTAAAGAATGTCATCCTGAAGGATCACCATTAATTACTTAAGATGTCCATCTCATGTTATCCTGGAGACGACCATTGAAGTCCCTAAAGGATGTTTTCCTGAAGGACCACCATTTGAAGTCCCTTTAGAATGCTATACTGAAAAATCACCATTGAAGTCCTTAAAAGAAGTTTTTTCCTGAATGACCACCATTGAAGTCCACTAAAGAAAGTTATCATTAAAGACATCCTCCATTGAAGTAAAGACCACCTGGTCACAAAGACACAGAGACAATTTTTTGCTGTCCCCAATAGTACAAATGTACCATTTATGTACAAATCAACCTCTATATAAAGACAACCTCCCTATAAAGACTGGTTTTGTTGTTTCCCTAAGAAGGTCATTATATACAGGTTTTACTGTATATATATATATGGAGATGACTGATGACACCAGCTTTAGGTGAAGTGCTTCAAATTGTGGCCTGTGCTATTGACTAACACTAGTGCAGTGAGGCTTCTTTTATGTCTCTTAAAAGTGCTAGAGGAATACCATTGAAGTCCCTAAAGAATGTTATCCTGAAGGACCACCATTGAAATCCCTAAAGGATGTTTTCTTGAAGGATCACCATTGAAGTCCCTAAAGGATATTTTCCTGAAGGACGACCATTGAAGTCCCTAAAGAATGTTATCCTGAAGGACTACCATTGAAGTCCCTAAAGGATGTTTTCCTGAAGGATCACCATTGATGTCCCTAAAGGATGTTTTCCTGAAGGATCACCATTGATGTCCCTAAAGAATGTTATCCTAAAGGATCACCATTAATGTTCCTAAAGAATGTCATCCTGAAGGATCACCATTGATGTCCCTATGTTATCCTGGAGGACGACCATTGAAGTCCCTAAAGGATGTTTTCCTGAAGGACCACCATTGAAGTCCCTTTAGAATGCTATACTGAAAAATCACCATTGAAGTCCTTAAAGAAGTTTTTTCCTGAATGACCACCATTGAAGTCCCTAAAGAAAGTTATCATTAAAGACATCCTCCATTGAAGTCCCTTAAAATGTTAACCGTGCTAACATTTTGTAAGTGCCACCAGTACAGTGAAACTTGTACATATACATGTATATATATAATGACACAGGAAAACCAGTCTTTATAGGGAGGTGGTCTTTATATAAAGGTTGATTTGTGCACATATGGTACTACTGGGGACAGCAGAAAATGGTCGTTGTGACCAGGTGGTCGCTAAAGCAGGTTTTACTGTAACTAAATAATGTTTTTATGAAATTTTAAAGACCTCCTATCAAGTCTTTCATTATACCGATATCCTGAAGGACCACCAATGAATGGGGGAAAAATCATGTAAACTGATTCATATTTAAAAAAAATTGAGAAAAACCAATGGATTCTCCTTCAAATCCATGGCATATACATGTATAGTAAAACCTCATTATAAGGCCCCTCGCTTCGGTTATGATTTACCACCTCTCTAAATGCCACAAAAAGTCCACTTTTCTAACTTTCTTTATAATTTCATTTAAGGTTTCCCTTAACCTATTACCAAACCCCTTTATATAAATGCCAAATTTGGGCTGAACAAATGGTGGCTGTATAAAAAGGTTTTACTGTACAATGCAATCTAGTCCAAATGTGATTTTGAGTGTGCTTCAGTTGAGGAATCCCAATTTCTTCAGACTTTAGATTCCCTGGAGATGGGTAGAGAATTTTCAGTTTGGAGCTCACACATGAAATATTCTGTTTCATTTTTTGAAGGCAAGCACATACATGTATCTTTTATGGCTATGGTTTTCGCCAGATCCCCACTATTAAGATGATACAGTGTATCTTGACCATTCTTGAAAAGTCCATGATTGGGAAACTCTGTCTTAGATAGATAGTGAATGTTATCTCGTTAAATAATTAATGATACAAGTTGTATGTCATGATGAAACCTCAGTGCGTAAATCACCTGTAAGCACACCTTGTTTTGACTCAATTAGCATGTACGTTTTACCTCAAAATAAATTTCAATTTATGTTTGGCATTATACATGTAGTAATGACATTACTACATTCCTAAAGACTATCTTACGAGTTTGTTTAAATCATTGCGGTCAATGTGTTTCCCTTTTCTGTTGCATTGTTTCCTGTCTATTTATACCTGCCCTAGTATCTTTACCTATGGCAGTCCATTACCTAGGGCAGGTATTGTAATTACATGTATACATGTAGGTACAGGTACATTACCATATTTACGTTGTATCATCTACAGTTTGCATATTTGTACATAAGTTCAATGTAGAGAAAACAGACACGTACAGTGTACACTGATCAGAACTTCTGATGTAAGCTCAAAACAAATTTTTAAGTCACCAGAACCAATGGCACCTCTTTTGTCTGTTGATGTGCATTGTGCTACATGCGTAGTTCACTTTTATACATTTTTAGATTGTCGGGATGAAGTCCATAGACAAAACTTTAACCTGGCCTATAACTTTTTAACCGCATGGGACAGGGCTCTAATATTTCACATAAATTCCTTATGATTAGAGCTTTCATTTAGTACCTTGACTTTTGACCTAGTGACCTTGACCTTGGACTATAACATACTTTTCAAAAGCATTATCCTTGGCAATATGTGTAGCTTTTATCCATGAGGGATAGGGCTTTGATATTTTGCATATAGATTTCTTATGACCAGAGCTTTCATTTGGTACCTTGACTTTTGACCTAGTGAACTTGACCTTGGACCTTGAAATACATTTCAAAAACTTTAACCTTGGCTATTTCTTTTAAACCATGAGGGATAGGGCTTTGATATTTCACATTACATGAACTTGACCTTGGACTTAGACCTACGTTTCAAAATTTTTAACCTGAGCTGAAGGAATAAAAATTTTACCAGTCCTTTGACCTTAAAACGTGACAGCTGTTGGTCAAATATCTATTTTGAAAATTTGCAACCATTTAGGCGAGCTTTGTTGTCTTCTTACAACTCTAGTCAACTTTTTCTGAAGATCCAGTGAACCATTTCTAACCAAACTTCGTAGGAAGTATCCACTTGTGAAGCCGCATAAAGTTTGCAAATGATAAGGGGCTAGGACTCAAAAGGGGCAACAAAATGCAGAAATAAAATGTTTGACTTTACATGTACTTCTTGGCAATCTGTAAAAGAACATCTTTTGACATCAAATCATATGACAATATGTAAAGGACTACAATAGGTTCAACATCCAGTATTAGATCATGTCAAGAACTGCAAAAAAAACAAAAAAACAGAAATGGTACATATACATGTATATACGTACATGTAGTGACTTTTCCTTCTCTAAGCAACCAGCACACATTGACTTGTACAAAATGATAGTCACAGTTTTTTTGTATGAGACTTATTGTATTGTTGTTTCACGCCCCACTCAAGAGCTGATCTTGCACAGTCGGTAGTGCACTTGACTCTTGATCATGAGGTCATGAGTTCAAGTCCAGCTGGCGGCAGGTTGGTTTCCTGTCTTTCGGATGAGATAGTAAAAACCGCGTTCCCGTGTCACAGTACATGTAAGTGTCAGCACGTTAAAGAACACTCACTGCTCAATGGCCATAAGTGTCGAGCATAGGCCAAAATTTGAAGCCCTTCACAAGCATTTGGTGACGTCTCCATATGAGTGAAAGATTTTTGAGTGGGACGTTAAACAACAATAAACAAACGTCCCACTCAAGAATCTTTCATTCATTTGGAAACATCACTAAATGCCAGTGAAGGGCTTAAAATTTTGGCCTATGCTCATCACTTACATTCATCAACCCCTGAGAAAACAATGGACTCTTCTATAAATCAATGACTTAGACCAGTCCAAATGTGTCTTTAGGGGTGAATCATGAGTTAAACATCAAAGATTTAATAACTATTGGAATTGTAATGTTATATTCCAATATTCATTGTTGACTTTTCATTAACATTTATTTCACAATAATAGTTTCAGCTTTAGATGCTGTAAATTTATGTAAGTTGACTTACAATGTATTTACAGGACTTAAAATACTTTAAAGTAATCCAAGGAAGTAAGGCTTAAAGTATTAGTATACAAAAAATGTAGGTTGTAAACTCTGACCAGCCATCGACCCAGAAATCAGATGGATTAAACATGACCAGTGTGAGATTATGACCTAATATTCTCCCACTTTGGACAGCAGGCACGTTGACCTTTTTGCTACATTTGTAGTTCAGAATTTCTCTGTCCTTACCCTATATATAATCATACAAGCTGCAGGTGCCAAACTGGATGTAAACGGTGATAAAAATTATTATGCCATTCATATGCTAATATATATTTATATAGATTAGTGATTTTCCTAGGCCATTTTTGGGTCCGGTTACAGGACCCACTCCCAGTGCAAAAATGGCTTGTATTTTTTCCAAAGGTGTATGCAAAAATTCCCAATTTAGAATTTCCAAATAAAGAATAAAGTATTTTCAAAGAAATATCACACATTGAGTTTGTAAAGTTTACTTAAATATTTGATATATTTTCCTAATTTGCTTAAATATTTGGTATATTTTCCCAATTTGCTTAAATATTTTGTATATTTTCCCATTTTGTTTGGAACTTGACCCAGAATTTAGGAGGTAGGAACACCCCTGTATGTATATATATATATATATATATATATATATATATATATATATATGTATATATATATATATATATGTATATATATAATGTCTTTTCATTAGTTGGAGTTATCTCCCAAGTCAGCAGTGGATTGTTCTGTAAGTCACTGACTTAGATCAGTCCAAAGTTGCCATTAGGGGTGAATAGGTTAATGATAATCTGATTATACAAAAATATCACTAGCAAGTGGTTGAAAAATAATTGTCCTCCTCCATTGATGGAAGAGACAGAAAAATCTCAAACCATTTTCAGTCTTTGCAAGATTCTTTTAATGTTTAGCCCTTGGCAGGAGCCTAAGACTAAATTTGAATAAACATAATAATGTTTTTTGTCTTATCCCCAAAAGGGGAGGGGGAGTTTCTGTTACATGTACATATGCATGTACATATACAGTGAAACTTGTATATAAAGACCCCCATGGGGACATAATAAACCAGTCTTTATAGGGAAGTGGTCTTTATATAGAGGTTGATGTGTACACAGATGGTACTATTGGGGACAGCAAAAAGTGGTATTTATGACCAGGTGGTCTTTATACACAGGTGGTTGCTAAAGCAGGTTTTACTGTAGTTCTACAGGTCTTTTTGTATAATGTCCACAGGGCAAAAATCCAGCCTAGTCCCAATGCAAAATGTATGTATTTTTTCCCAATTTGATGAAAAATTCCCAATTTGTTGTTGAGCTCATGACTGTAACGAAAAAGAAAAAAAAAATATTGTAAGGGGAAATGCATTTAAAAAATATTATTTTAAAAATTTAGTTTTTCTTGTGTGCACACAATTTTCCCCAATATGACACAAATTTATGTTAAACTTCCCAATTATGTTGCCAATGGCATTTTCCCCAAATTGACAGAAAAAGGCCTGTTCTAAGTCCAACTTACATTGTATGTATTGATGTACATGTATCAGTAGCGTGTTTAGTAATCTAGACTACCCCTTGAAAAAGATCAGGTCTCTCTTTAGTGATAATGATACAGGCTAGTCCAAATGTATTTTAGGATTAAATTAAAGTGATAATTACTTTCATGTAGCTACATGTAATTGTTAAAATATCACTTAAATTTGACATAAGATTACACTGCTACCATGTAAGTACATTTGTACTGGTCAGTATATTATGAAATAATGAATAAAAAATTGGTTTTCATAGAGACTTTAAATCCGGAAAATTTCGCAGGACTTTATTTTTTCGATACACAAGTTCTAAATTTATTAGCTAGATGATATTTTTGCGATTTCGAATACCCAATTCGTCATACTATTATCATACTTCATTGATTATGCGATGATGTTATTTTCACGAAATTACGTGTAAAAAAATTCTTGTGAATAAAAATTGATTTACAGTTAACGTTCATGTAATACTTTTTTTTTGACATGTATCAGACTTTATTCTGTTATAGTGTATGGAATGCCCTATAACAGTTCCTTTGACTATTGTAACAGAAAGATTTTGTTGGTCTCAGGTTGTACGCATATACAGTAAAACCTGTATATAGGGGCCACCCACGGGACCAGAAAATATTGGCCTTTATGTGCAGGTGACCCTTATACACAGGTTCAATTTAGTTGAAGTATGCAGTCAAGGGACTTGAAAAAGCTGGCCTTTATAAACAGGTAATCCTTATATAGAGGTGACCACTTTAGCAGGTTTTACTGTACATATATAAAATTTTGATATTACAATGGAACCTTGCTTAAAGTCTACCTTGCTTAGGAGACCACCTCAAAAATCAGACCACAAGTTTTCAGTCTCTAGATAAATATATAAAAAGAACAGAACCTGGCGTAGGAGACCACCTCATAAATCAGACCACTTTGAGTCAGTCAGTTAGGTGGTCTAAATAGTGAGGTTCCACTGTATGTCATAGGTCAGGGATTTTCCACCCTATCATATATGGAGCCGAAATAAGGCCCCATTCCCAATGTGAAAACAAAGCATTTTCTCCCAAATTGTTTGCTAGAATCTAACCTGATTTTTGTGAGAAAGTTTGCCAGTTTACTTGTGGAAGGCCGGTGATGTCTTCCCGTGTATATTGTAATCAGTGTCTCTCCTCCACCATTAAAAACTGGCCACCACAATATAACTGAAAAATTGTTGAATGTGGCCAAAAAAAAACTATTTAAAATTTAAAATTCCCCGAATTTGCAGTCAAAATTTCCCATTTGAAGTCAAATGACAATGAATATCAAGAGATTTTTGTATTTTCACATAGTTTTGTGTATCTTCTTTTCCCAATTTTTTGCCAAAAATTCAGTCATGAACAAAATATATTTTATCATTATTTCTCATTTTTATGCTGATATTTTCAATCACTGTTTCTCTTGAAAGTTGTAATACACCAGCGTAACAATAAAAAAAAAAAGAAAAATATTGCAAAGCCCTAGAAATATTTGGGTCAGTCTTTCAAGCGTATGCAATAAAATTCCCAATTTTGAGCCAAAATGCAGCAAAATTCCTAATTCCAGTGCCATATGGGCCTGTGTTCCCCCAAAAAATGAAGAAAAAGCCCTGTGAATAGTGTCTCGTTCAAATACATCTAGTTTTTGTTTTAATAACTGAATCAAACTCATCTCTCTGCAAATATTTGTCTCAGGGAAAGTGAAATCGATCTACTGCTAATTACCTTACTAGTGTGTACAGTTCGTAATAAAGCATGTTTATATATAATTCAAATTAAATGGATAATATCAATATTGACGGAACTGATGAATTTTAACTGTTGCTTCATCATTGTATCAGCTTGTGATCTTGGTTTTATTAGCATTCTATGAAAAGCGTGACCAGAAACCATACCTCTATGTCTATACATGTATATATACATGTACATATACCGGTATATATGAAATGCATGTTCTGCATAAAAACAATATTTGGTATGAAGCACGTAAGAGGAGAGTTCTCTGATTGGTAAAATGATAAGTTAGTATATTGTCAAACTAGATCTCATGCCGCGAGCTGAGTTACTGCTTAGAAACACCTGCGTCTACATTATACCGACACCGGCAAGCACGAATGTGACAGACCGTGTACAATGTAGATACCCAGATCGTAAAACCTCATGCATCAATACAATCAGACTGGTATGTAAATTCTTGACTTTTGTTAACGTTGTTTGTCACATTGACCAGTGAAGAATGGTACAAAAGGTACGGGTACATTTAAATGTTGTTGAAATTTGATAACGGTTTCAATTTCTGGTATATGTACGTTTTTGTACATAGGTGTGTTTTACAAGGAGCATCAACAATGAATAGGTGTGGAGGTACAATGTTATTTTCTGTTAAATGAGAACAAATCTTGTATATGTACCTACAGTTACTTTCTGATCTTTATAGTGATTGAAGTATATAGTCAAACCTGTTTTAAGAGACCATCCACGGGAAGAAGCGAAAAAGGTCATCTAGACAGGTGGTCTCTTAATTCAGGTTAAAAAATATATATATTTATATACGTTGGGAGCAACACATTAAGGTCACGTGAGACAGGTAGTCTCTTAATTCAGTGGGTCACTAAGGACAGTTGTGAAGATTATCTTAGTCAATACTATTCTGTCTATCTAATATTATCTTGGCCAGTGTTGGCCTGAAGTGTAAAGGTTAGTGCTATCTTTAACCCCGAGTTGTGCAGATTATCTAAGTCAGTACTATATTCTGTCTATCTTATCTTGGCCAATGTAACTCTGAAGTATAAAGGTCAGTGCTATCTTAGTCATTTCAACATTGAGTTGTGCAGATTTTATTAGTCAGTACTATTCTGTCTATCTTATCTTACATGTACTTGTAGCCAGTGTAGTTCTGAAGTATAAAGGTCAGACTAGTCTGCAAATTTTACTGTTGGTATAATAGTCTACTTTGCGATTTCTCTGTTTCACTAGGTGAAATGTTGAGTTGCCTTTTCATTGGCGGTTGTTGAGAGGTCTGTACCAATTGTGACGAGGATACACTCCTCACGTATTTCATTTAGATTTGACTGTGGACTCACGGCGAATGTGACCGGTCGACAGGGGATGCTTACTCCTCCATGGGACCTGCTCCCACCCCTTGGTTTCCAGAGGTCCATGTTTGTCCATTTTTACCAGATTTTGTATCTATATCCTGGACATCCTAAAGATTTATTCTTTGGTATCTGAGATGTTTTATACTCTATCTTAAGTCATTTCAACATTGAGTTGTGTAGATTATCTTAGTCAGTTCAGCTCTGTCGATATTACAATGTATCTCGGTCTGTGTAACTCAAAAGTATAAAGGTCAGTGCTATCTTAGTCATTTCAACTCTTAATTGTCTAGATTATCTTGGTCAATTCACCTCTGTTTATCTTATCATGGGCAGTGTAAGTCTCTGAGGTATCTGCATTCTTTAGTCTGTTCAGCTCTTGGAATCTGTATTATATTACATGTAGTGGCTGCAGCTTTGAAATTTATTGGTACAGTCACCTCTGCTCTGAGGTATATTAACTCATTCACCTCTACAGTCACCTCTGCTCTGAGGTATATTAACTCATTCACCTCTACAGTCACCTCTGCTCTGAGGTATCTTAACTCATTCACCTCTACAGTCACCTCTGCTCTGAGGTATCTTAACTCATTCACCTCTACAGTCACCTCTGCTCTGATGTATCTTAACTCATTCACCTCTACAGTCACTTCTGCTCTGAGATATCTTAACTCATTCACCTCTACAGTCACCTCTGCTCTGAGGTATCTTAACTCATTCACCTCTACAGTCACCTCTGCTCTGAGGTATCTTAACTCATTCACCTCAACAGACGTAATTGGACTGGCCTAATTGCTGCTAGCGGGGCTTCAAATCATCCTTTTACAAATTTTTGTTACAGTGGTGGTACTTAACTTGTCCAATCAGACAAGTGCAAACTGTATTTCTCTTGTCGGATATACAGTGAAACTTGTACATAACGACCTCCTTTAGGGACACAGGAAAACACAGGTCTTTATAAGGAGCTCAAGGTGGTCTTTATATACATATATGTATACATGTATAGAGGTTGATTTGTACACGATTGGTACTATCGGGGACAGCCAAAAATGGTCTTTGTGTCCAGATGGTCTTTATACACAGGTGGTCAATAAAGCAAGTTTTACTGTATATAATTTGATCCTCTTAGTCTAAAAGAATAAAATCTAAATACATCTAGTACATAAACATTAATGTTCTGGTTTTTTTTTCTGGTCTTTGGGATTGGGTTGAAAGTGTTAGAATTCCAAGGTAATAATATCACAATAAAAATTTTACTGGCAGATGATATCGCATAATTTTTGTGAATGAGGAGAATTTGACATAAAAATAACTTTTACTTTTAAGAGATATGTACAGGAACTTAAATTATATCTTGTTTAAGACCTTTTAATTGTACTATATAGGTGAATTTACATTTGACCCAGATTGTTGAAATTCCATTTTTTTTTCACATGTGTTTAACATATTTTTCTTGGGACTGAGTAAAAACATTTTAGAGGGTCTTTCAAACTAGATGTATGATGTATGGTATAAGTTTGAGATAACTATAATTTTTAGATAAACATTATATTATTAATTTATGGTTTGTTTAAAAGATGATCTTTGACAGAATTTTATAAAATTTTACAAATGTTTTTTTTCTGTTTACATGCCTCTCTTTCTCTCACTCTCACTCTGTTCCTTGTCTTTCTCTCTGTCTCTGACTGCCTGGCCCCTTCTCTCTCTCAGTCTTTCTCTCTTTTGTCTCTCTCTCTCTCTCTCTCTCTCTCTCTCTCTCTCTCTCTCTCTCTCTCTCTCTCTCTCTCTCTCTCTCTCTCTCTCTCTCTCTCTCTCTCTCTCTCTCTCTCTCTCTCTCTCTCTCTCTCTCTCTCTCTCACACACACACACACACACACACACACACATTTATATTTGATATTTAAATTTGGCATACATTCAGATTGACCCATACAGAGGAAACATAACAATTGATAACACTGTTTAATGCTGCACACATCGTATATGTAATTCCCACACTGATGAGAGATGGGTCTTAAATTGCATTTGTAGAAAATATGTTAACACCCAAATAAAATAAACTCTTAACAATGTCAGACTGCCTTAACTTCAGCACCCAGTGACTGATTTTGTATCACAAATACACATACAGAAATATTGTACTGGCTACCATACATGTACCGATAATCAACAGCTTCTGTAGTAAAATCCATATAACCTGGGGGTGGGGGGTGGGGTGGGGTGGGGTGGAGTATCATGAACCTTTTCTTGACCTGGCCATAGTTAATATGTGTACACTAGAATTGCACTGACAAGAGTAATCATTCCTACTTGACATCAAACATTTGGGTTATCCAGTTGCTAATGACACACATTTTCGGTGAAGCTTATTGTAACCGAAAAGTGGGGTAGAAAGGTTACTCTGCCCTGCCGTCACGTTATGAGAAGCGGACAATATAAACTTTGGGCTTTGGTCAGTCACTTGATTCAATTACAGTAAATCCTGTTTACATGTATAACAATAATGTCAGTTTCTTGAATTTGCTCTTATAAAGAAATGCATTGCAAACAGCACATTAACAGATGGTGGCTAAAGATAGAGATCAATTTCGTTATAGGCAGCCCACAGATAGGATTAATTTTTTTGAATTTATGCATAATCTTTTAATTTCTATACCATTTATCTATTCCATTGAAATCACATTCTTTGAATGACCAATGATATTTTTGATGGGATACATATACATGTATGTTTATGTTACTGGATTACAGGCTAATTTTGACAAAACTTGGTAGGAACTATCCCCATGTGAAGATGCATACAGTCACAAATGAAAAGAGGCTAAGACCCAAAGCGGCTACAAAAGGGGCCTCAAAAGGGCAATACTAATTACAGTGTAACTTAAGTAATATTTAAGAGAGCTGTCAATGGCTCCACGGTAGAGTGCTTAATTCGCAACCGGAGGGTCACAGGTTCAAGTCTCTTCTGTAATTGGTGACCATTAAGACCCATCAATCTTCTTTCTGATGTTTCCTGTTGTAGTCATACATGTATTAAAGTTTTCATATTTCCTGCAGTAGAAATTAAATTTGTTACATGCAGATGTTTAATTATAAAATACAAGTCTGCAAATATTACTTATTATTACTCATTATTTTAACATAATGATTAATCATATCTGACGCGTATTTCCCATTATGTAGTCTGTCTAGAACCCGACCCTCAATGCATTATTGGTAAATTAATACATCAGAAGATCTGCGTGTATAATTCGTAACATCAGCTAGTTATATGAGCACCCATGTAAATGTAAAGACAGGCACACATGACAAGGGAGTCATTTAAATCATTCACCCCTAAAGACACATTTGGACTCGTCTGAGTCATTGAATTACAGATAAGTCCATTGTTATTCAGGGGTTGATGTTCTAAAGTCAATTTTTGTGAGTCTGATTGGATCAAAATTTCAGATTTAAAACAATTATGACGTCACGTGGATTTAAAAGCAGTGGTTTTGATTAAAATGATAAGGCTAGGACCAAAGGTATAAAATAAAATACATGTGTGTCTTTATGACGCATTTCTTTTCTTTGTACATTGTGTATCTGACTTCATGGCTAGATAACAGAATTCTGATATTGAAGACCCATTGGTATGTCCAGTAATTAAAGATTTACACAAAAAGACTTCAAATGGACGTCTACGTCGTATTGTAAAAAAAAAAAAAATCTGGCAGCTTCTCAATTTTTTTTTTCAAAATTTCGTATGATAGGTAGATTTGTTGGGAAATAAATTATAATGTAAATAAGTGATTTTTGTATTTCAAATTAAAAGTGTTATTTGTCACAGTTTGAGATGACTTGACAATAGAAGAATTAACTATATATTGAAAAAGTCTGTCACTTAGAAGTAATGTACATGTACATCCATAGAATAAATAAACCGTTTGAATTCCAAGTCACCCACTCACAACACCCCCAACAGCTTTTTATCCTGAGAGTCAGTGAGAGAGTAGTAAGTGTTGATTTCTATATCTGCAAATAGAGTAGAACCTGGCTTGAAAGACCACCATCATGAAAGACCTCCTGTCTTGAGAGAACACACTCTTAAAGTCGCCCAGTTACATGCAGATATCTCTATAAATTAAGCCTCTTTGAGAGATCACCTGTCTTGAGAGACCACATTTCAGTGACCACATTTTAGTGGCAGAAGGGATGGCCTCTCATGGCAGGTTCCACTGTAGAGTCCATACAGTAGACCCTGACTGGAGAGACCACTCTCATAGATGACCACCTACCTTCTCAGTTCTGTGACCACACAATGGAAAACACTTGCTTAAATAATAATTTTAATAAAACCTCTTCTGAGAGATCACCTGTCTTGTATATGTAAGGTCACATTTCATTGGCACATGGGGTGGTGGTCTCAGGTCAGGTTTCACTATGATGGCAGTGATGTAAAAGGTGGAATTTTACAGGCTTTGTGATAAAGGGCTGACCCCTATATCAGATGTGAGGATTGCTTGTATTTTATATATATATATATATATATATATATATATATATATAAAGGCCGGTTCTTTCAAGTCCCTAGACTGCATACTTCAACTAAATTGAACCTGTGTATAAGGGTCACCTGCACATAAAGGGTCCCTTGGGTGGCCCCTATATACAGGTTTCACTATATATATTGTGAAACTTTGATGAGTCAAAATTCAAGGGACCAACTAGTAAAGTTTGAAACATTGGGACTTGGACTCTTGAATGGAAACCAAGAATGATATTAGGTTTTGATTCAGAGGTTCTGTCAGGTGTACATGTAAACCATATCAGACATATATGGTCATGATACATGTACATGTATTTAATAGTTGTTGCTAAAATTAACTTAATTTCTGTGAATTAGAAACATTCAGTGATTATGAGATGGGGCACGATTGCTATTGCTGTATAATGGGCCATTTCATATATAACAGCTGTAAATTTTGACTTTGAATTATTTCAAGGAATTTTCAGTATTTTTGAAGAAATTGGCCCAAAAATTTATTTGAAACATCAAGAACGTTGATTCATTAAACTTATTAAAGTTTGAATTATATTAATTTGTTTATAAGTAAAACAATTTTTTGGGGGGACTTGTCAGTAGTTTGAGGCATCAAGAAATTGGACTCATAAATTGTTGTTTGATTCGAAAAAAGTTCTATTGTGTGTTATATTTACAGTGTAACCTGTGTTCAGAGACCACCCTTTGTGCCACTGAAATGTGGTCTCTCAAAAGTGGTTCTATATGATGGATCATTAATATCCAAGTGGTTTTCAAACTGAACAGTGGTCTAAAAAAAAAAAAATGCAGGTGGTCTCACAAGACAGGTTTCTCTGTGTAAGATTTCGGGGCAAAAACCATAAATTGCTAGGATATAATCTGTAATAATGCAGGTGTGCCGTTTCTAAGATATATGAGGTAAATAATCATTGAACCTATTTCTGTCTGATACTGTCTAATAAATACATTTCATTGTAATCCCCCACATGGCCATAATGTCCTTGTGTTTCACACTTAATTTTACTTCTGTGTAGTCAAAACAGTTTGTAGTCATGTTATTCATGGTGTTTATAATGAAATCTCTACACCTGTAAATGTATATTAATGACTCTTGTTTTGATGTTGGTATAATTAATTTGCAATTTTTCCACACAGATGTTATGATTGTCCTGTCTGGGACTTCCCGATCTCAGGAATTACAAGTACAATTCATCTTCTGAAATGGTTTTACGAAGAAATTTGAGATTATCAGATTCCCCCCCCCACATCCCTGTTCCTCCTTGAAAAGAATGGAATCTTCTAATGTTGAAGTAGGCCAGTCCATTGATATTTTTTCAGGGTTAATGAATTTCAGTATAAAATGAAATTATCTTAATGGTGAGAAATACATACATGTATGTAGGTAAAAATACAGTTTTAACCAAAAATCGGAGCACATCAAGACCAAAAAGATTTTTACATGCATGCAGATGTCAAAAATAAAAACTAGTACCAAAAGTAAAGGGTATGTGCAAAAACAAATTATCAAAATGTCTTTTCACTTGAGTAAAAGTTAACATTTGTCCATCATAATTACATTTCTTCTTTATTAATTTCATGAGCAAAACTAATACAATGGAACCTGTCTTGAGAGACCACCCTTTATGCCACTGAAATGTGGTCTCTCAAAACAGGTGCTCTCTCAAAACAGGTGCTCTCTCAAAACAGGTGCTCTCTCAAAACAGGTTTTATACAAAGGCTGTTTTTTAACTGAATGGTTTCTTAGATTATGTAAGGCAGTTTGTCTCCCAAAACATTAGTCCTGGGCACTGCATCACTATGCCATAAATCTACAGTAATATTTTGTGATGAAGTGTAGATAAATTACCGGTACTATGAATGTAAATGTAAATGTACCGGTATATGCCAGGGATATTTTTAGTACAGGTTGTCTTGGTTTCTTGAAAAGAAAATATAATTAAATCTGTGTATAAATATAGTCTTAGTTTACCAGAGTCATCCAGGTAATCTATTTAGGGATTCATTTCCATCAGTCATCGTGCATCCATTGTTACCTAGATGTGATTGAACTTAAAATAAAATGAAGGGATTGGTTCTCTTCAAATTAGGTATGAATTCAGTATCTATGGAATACAGTGGAACTTGTATATAAAGACCCCCCCCCCCCTTAGGGACAGACACAACAGAACCAGTCTTTATACATGTACATTGTGTATATGTAGGGAGGTGGTCTTTATATAGAGGTTGATTTGTACACAAATGTTACTATTGGGGACAGTAAAAATCAGTCTTTGTGACCAGGTGGTCTTTATACACAGGTGGTCACTAAAGCAGGTTTAACTGTATAGAATTCTACCAAGATAAAGTGGCACATACACATGCTCACTTACATGAGTGAGACAAGTCTAAATTGATTTATATCAGGGGTGACAGGCTAGGTTAGATTTCAGCACCAAAAACATTTAGAGCTAATACATGGAATCATATAGCAAAAAGAAGTCCTTTCACATGTACATGTACCTGTGCACCCCTTTTTTGGAAAATATACATGTACCTGTACAGCATTGTTTTGGTTTTTTGACAGAACCAGGATGTGCCACTTATGGTCAAGAGTTTAATTTTATTATAAAGGTGGGGTTCAACGACATGTGACCAATGACAACCCATTCCTTGTTGAATATCAGACCTGTTTTTTTCTATATGATCGAGATACATGTAGGGTGGAGTGTAGCAAGCCCCATCTTAATCACATATAGAAATGTCAAAATACATTTAACTGGCCTAGACAACATACAGTTGGTTATGCTCCACCCACTTTTTTCAATTCTGTGAAGACGTTTTCTTCAGGAATAAGATTGCTTTTACAGTCTGCTTTTACAATTGTCTGCTTTATTATGTTTTATTGAGTTGGATTAGTGAGCCCTAAAAATATATAGAAATGCGATCATGACATGTAGATTTCAGTTGGTCATGTTCCACCCACTTAATTCTGTTTTTCTTCAGGAGAGGCTTTTACAGTCTGCGATTGGTTGATTTTAAAAAATTGAGGTTTCTTTATTGACAAGAAGAGGTTATTGACAAGAAGAAAACAGGGACAGTACAAAAGACCAAGTGTTCTAGATCAGGTATGTACCTAGTCCTGTTGCTACTTACAGTAAGACCTGTCTTGAAAGACCACCTGTCTTAGAAGACCACATTCTGAAATCTACTTGGTTAAACAACCATTTAAATAAAACCTCATTTGAGAGACCACTTGTTGTGACCCAGAGTCCACATTTTAGTGGCTGTTTTGTTGATCTCTCAAGACATGTGCCACTGTATAATTATAATGGAGCGGGGCAAAGTGGCTCAGTGGTCATCATGCTTTTAACCAGGAAGCCTCCCTCCTCTAGGCTCTAGTCAGTATGGGTTCGAACCTCACTGGAGCCTACATTAGTTTTGTGAGAAAGTTTCCCAGTTTACTTGCAGAAGGCGGCCAGTGATCTTTACATGTACCACAAGTTCAGTGTAACCTTCTTCAGTCTTCTGTCACCTTTGTTGGCTTTGAAAATTTGAAATGGATAAAACTTTTCAGTCTTGTGTAGTATACATTGAGTTTATTAGATGCTCAAGCCTGTAAAGTTGTAATACAATATTGAAGAATTTCTTACATAACAATATTGTTTCAATGGTTAAGTCTCACCCCCTGTGAATCTGTTCATTAGGCAGTCTTATCTATTATTGAGGTTCCGACTTTATAGCTTCCCACGGCATAATGAAAGTTTGCCTTCAAAACACATAAAATTTTGTACTTGTACAATGTACATGTAAGCGTATTTCTCCTCGTTCCTTATGTAAGCTGTATTGTAGACATAATCACTATATTATCATGTACCTATCAGAAATATAGGTCTGAAAACACGCAATATTACATGTACATATAATGTAGTTACATGGTTGTGAGGGTAGGATACATTTGCTGTACAAGAGCCAGTTTTATCACGGAGATAGTGTATGAATCCTAAGCCTTACAGGGGCATAAGCTGATTTTACCCGGAAATTGTTTTGATATTTTTCTACTTTAACTGCTTGTTTGTACTTGATGTCAAAAAAGGGGAAAAAAAATTATACATGTAAGAGTGAAACACAAGCATGGAAAGAACTTATATACCTATATATTTTGTGAAAATAAGGTCAGGTCCAGGATATAGGAATTTAAGAATTTGCCTGTGTATATCTGTTTTTCGCTATTGTATATCAATGTAGGTCGTAAAAAAGGGAGAAAAAAATGAAAAAAAAAAAAACACACAGCTAATGCCCCTTGAAGTTGTTAGCCTTAAGTTGTAAGTGATTTGATCTTAGACAAAACTTAGGAATTTTTTATCAGTACTACCCTAATTCAAGTCTTAAGGAATACATGTATTTGCATATGACAATGAATTTGACTGTGGTGTGCAGAATAATATAATCTACCCCTACCTCGAGGGTATGTTGAAGGAATCTCAAACCGAGGGTAAGATTCTTGAATGACAAACCTGGGGCTTGTCGAGGGTTAATCATTTAAGAATCTTATCCGTGGATTGAGATTCCTTTGTCATACCCTCAAGGTACGGGTTGATTATTTTTCTCCCATTTCTTAAATATATGTCTATGTAAATTTATGCATGATCTATGCATATCTAGGGCATGTCAGGCTTAAATATGTAGTGTAATCTGGAAGCCACAGACGTTCTACGTCATAAATTGTACTGTGACATCATAACGCGTGTAGCTTGTCATCCATCTCCTGTAGATAACAGGCTGATCATTCTGCACTAGTTATAAGGATAACTCTGAATATGGGAGAAAAAGAATCCCTCCTGGTTTCTTGCCTTACATGTATATCATAAAATTTGGCATCAATTTGGCAATTCACTCATTAAATCTCATGTTGTGGGAGTTGGATTAATATATGCGATACCCATGTTAAACCCTGACCTTTCTCACATATGCATGTATACATACAAGCGGAAAACTGCGTGTGGCTCACAGTCAATAAAATTGATGTCATTCAATTTACACCCGAGTTTGATTTCACATGGGTTGTTTGCACCTCTACAGAAACTTGATCAATTTGATTTGAATAATGAAATAGTTGACTTTCAGAAAGTCTGTTGATGGCGAGGATCAAATAGAATCTGAAATTGTTTTGTGCCATGTTCTCGGAATTGTTTATCGTGTTACTTGTGTGTGGCAGAGAGAGCAAGTGTTCTTAAGGAAATAGTTGTGATCTGTGCACACATACTATGTAGGTTCTTGTGTATACATGTATCTTGCATCTGGCAAACTGAGAGTGGACATAAGTGAATGGGGCATGATGTATGTGTTTGTGTGAATTAGTCAGTGTAATTTGTATGAGAGAGAGAGAGAGAGAGACAGACAGACAGACAGACAGACACCCACCACAGGAACATATGCTGACTTTGTTATAAAGTTTGCCAGTTTACCTACGGCATGTTGGTGATGGTGTTTTCCAAGATTCGCTTGTCCATCATCAAAAACTGGCTGCCACTTTATAACTGAAAAATTGCTGAGTTGGCATAAAACACCATGTAAACATTTTACTGATAACATTTACATGTAGGTGAACAATTCTTGGTTTGACATCAAAACAGCAACGACAGCAACAACAACAAAGCAATTCTATTGCAGCTTAACATATTTCAACTTGCAATCGTGTCAACAACAATTGATTCAGACTGGATGTTACAGGTGTGATAAGAGTAGATAACATTTCTATCTGTTGAACAACATCATAAAGTTGTCTACGCCTGACTTGCAGCTATAAATAACTAATAAAGTCCATAACTGAGTTATAATTGATTTATACTGGTAATAGAAACAGGTGTGAATATGTTGACTAATGGTACAACATGGGTATCAGGTATTTCAGGCTTTAATTTATTTGCTTGTTGGTTGGTCACCCCAGGTTAAGGTTCATGATAACCTGTTGGCATCACACCTGGACTATTATGATACTATTTTGCTGGCCTTTTTTATGTCAATTATGAGAAAATGCCGTTGGCAGCACAATGGGGAATTTAAACATGAATTTGTGTCATATTGGGAAAAATTTGAAGTGCATTTCCCCTTACATTATTATTATTTTCATTTTATTCATAAGCTCAACATCAAATTGCGAATTTTTTCATCAAATTGGGAAAAAATACATGCATTTTGCATTGGGAATGGGGCCGAATTTCGACCCTGTGGATACTATAGAAAAAGCCCTGTTATGCATCATCAATATAGGCCCTACCTATCACATATAACTCTTCATAGAGGGCGCTTGGCAGATTTCATCCAAAGAAGTAAAGAGTATGTACGCCTGCGGCGGGGAATTAGATCGACCTTGATCCGTTTATTGTATATCTATCTTAGTAGTAAAAAAGGAAAAAAAACCTGAAAAACTAATGCCCCTTTAATTTTGGTACACTGCAGGTACTCTAACAGCAGAATTCCATCATGATTAAGTTAAATGTATCGACAAATTGATCAAGAATGTTTCTGGTCAGATATTTTTGTCTTTTCCATTTGCGGAAACAAGAATTCAATAATTCTCTCAGTTTGTTGTACTTCTGACTTTTTTTTAGTACAGCATCAATACTTTGTACATAATATGTTTTTGTGTATTGATTTGTTTACAAACGTCTTAGCCTGGATACTACACATTTCTTTTGCCATCTGTATTATATTTTTTGTGTTTTACGATATTTTTAATTTATTGGTTTTTGATGTTGTTTGTATACAATATAGGTATTATTGCAGTGATGATGATGATGATGTTGTTGATGACAATTAGTCATTCATAATATTTTTCATGATGATGATGATGATCATCATCATCATCATCATTCTCCATTTCTTCATCATCATCAACATCATCATCATCATCTTCACCATCATCATCACTGGAACCCATTCTTTATTTGCAAGGTTAAAAATTAGCTGGAAATACTCACAAAAATTGAGATAAATTCAAAAATTGCAAGTACAAAATGCTGGAACAACAAAAAAATAGCGTATGGCTATTTCTTAACCTATGTCTTACTCGGTCTCTGTTCTTCCCAGGTTGATTATCGTTAAGGTTTTTAAAGCTAAAATTAACCTGTAGCAAAAAAGTTATTTTCAATCCCTGATTAGTGAGAAAGATTGCCAGTTTACATTCTAAAGATGAAGGGGGTGGTCTTTTCCTGAGTTTTTGCCTTCATCACAAAAACTGAATGTAACTGAAAAATTTTATGTTGGTGTAACTCACCACTAAGAACAACAGGCAAAAAAAAAAAAGGAAAATTATTATTTCTATCTAGATTTTGGCGCCATATTGTAACTGAAAAACTGTTGATTCTGGCATATAACACCAATAACACATCAACCCCTGTGGTCACATTTAGACTCACCCAAATCAATAAATAATATGGTCTAATACTGTTATCATAATTCAGGAGTGAACAAGTTCATATTGCAGTTAAGATTATTGTAAAAAAATTTATTCTCAATCATACACCCCTGCATCCTGATAATGGACTTAACCTTTCTTTGAAACAGGCAGGTCCAAATGTGACTTCAGGGATTGATAAGATAAAGAAAGAACTCATGTTGACGGGAACATTCTTTAGTGAAGTACAGCTAAACCTGCGTTAGTGACTAACTGTGTATAAAGACCATGTGGTCATTAAGTTTTTTGTTATCCCCAATAGTACCATTTGTGTACAAATCAACCTCTGTATAAAGACCACCTCCCTATAAAGACTAGTTTTGTTGTGTCCCTAAGAGGGTCTTTATATACAGGTTTCACTGTTATGGGTTTTACTATAGACTGATGGGATTTGTGTTTCTGTTAGACTGCTGACCTTGTAGGATAATTTTCAGCTCTCTTTGCGTTTTTTTGTTTTTTTTGTACATTCATGGGTGCTTTTTAATACAGTACAATGAATTTAAACATCATTACACATGTTACTCAGTAATAGATCAAATCAGTCTCGAATATTTCATGGAACTCCACGCAGAATGACTTCTCAGATTTCACTAGACTTAGTCGGTTCCCTATAGAGTCTTTAGATGTGAGCCTGGCTGTCAATACCTCACAATCACCATAGTATGATATTAACTACATGTAGTTATATATAATGATCATTGACAGGGAGAACTAAGTATTTCCCTTGTAACTGTCATCATTTATCTCCCTTGGCAATACTCAAAGCATATCTTCATGCAATAAACATCATCATTAAGTCATACATGTACAAGTACCAGGATATTGGGATTTGATGTGTATTTATTTCACTGGATTTTCTATCTACTGTATGTCTGTCCATGTTGTCATTCTCTGGAATGAAAAAAAACTCTCTTGGCGTATTTATAGCTAGCCTTTCATAATTTTTTTTATGTAAATGTGGTCCAATAATTTTTGACAGCATAATACAGAATAAATTAATACAGAATCCCGCAAAATGATGTCAACCAACAATCGGTCCCTGCGACAGTGTTGTCTGTATCATGGGAAAATGTTTTATTTTGCTGTCCAAAAGTTAAGAAGTCTAGAGAGAGGTGAAAAGGGACTTTTACAGACTCCGGTCCAAGGATTTTCCACCCTATCATATGGCGCCGATTAATAAGGCCCCATTCCCAATGCTAAAGCAATGTATTTTTCCCCAATTTGCAGTCGAAATTTCCCAATTGAAGTCAAATGACAATATTAATTTGAAGAGATTCTTGTATTTTCACATAGTTTTCTGTATTTCTGCCTGTCTGTCTCTCCCTGTCTGCCTGTCTGTCACTCTATCTATCTGTCTGTCTCTCTCTTTCAGTCTGTCTCTCTCATTCTCTCTCCATATACTTGCCTTAGCGACCCCCCCTCATATAACGACTTCCTGTCCATAACGACCATATTTGGACCGCCCCTTGAGAATTACTATATATTTACCCCTTATATAGCGACCACCTACCTTACACGACCCGCGACCGCTGTATTTTGTCCGCTGGTAGTTGTCCTATTTGCGTATAGTGACTGCATACACACTTACTACTCGTGGACGGGAGATAACTCGTAGATAATTCTTGTAGGACAATTTGAGACCTAATCAACAACATTGCGCAATACACGATGTTTTAACAGTCACAACACACCTGGAGGTGTCAATTAACGCCCCGGGTAGTAATTAGACACCCAGACGTACTTTATGACAGGGTGTTTTTACAACCAGGAACTAACAATCATCGCTGACTGATTGATGTTTTGTTTTCGATCATCAATTAATGACCTTAAGTTTCCGGTTAAGATAACTTAATCCCCGAAAGACTAAGACTAAAAAGAAAAATTTCAGAAAGGACACACTTTGTGACGAGGTGTTTTTACAAACAGGAGCATTTAAATATCATTGCTGAATGACTGATGAATTGTTTTCTCATATTCTGGAATGCAATGGGGTAATTGTCTTACATCTTATCTTATCGAACATCACTTGATTAGCAAGTCAACATCTCAATCCAAGGAGTAAAATCACCGGTGCTCCTAGCATTGGATTATGTCAAATAAAATGAAAATTAAATAAAATTCATCTATCTACATAATCTACAACTTTCTGTATATTCTTACACTTCTGTGTGACTTAACAACACAGACCAGCGACTTTGAGCACATTTTAGATATTTGTCTCAGTTTTAATAATGTGCCATATCCTCGATGTACATGTATATAATTCAATTACATCATAAATTAATTTGACTTAAAACATTAAATTATTTCTTATTCTCATTATTTACATGTTATACATGTATTAGTTACAGTGATTTTCCTATGCCTATTTTTGGACCAATTACAGAACCCTTCCCAGTGCAAAAATGGCTTGTATTTTCAGCAAAATATGCAAAAATTCCCAATTTGGAATTTAAAAATAAATGAATGTTTTCCAATTTTCCAGATCCTGGAGTTAGGAAAATCATTTTAGTAAATAAATACAATATACATTTAATTACTAAATGTAACATCCTACCAGGGAAGAAATATGTACTGTAGTTGGAAATAATGAAAGTCATCTCCGATACCTTGGATTTCATAATATCACATGTGACCCTGTATATAAAGACCATCTGTCTATAAAGACCATTTTTGTAATTCCTACTGAGCAGTCTTTATATACAAGTTTGACTGTATATATATATATATATATATATATATATACACACACACACACACACACACACACACACAAATACCGATTTTGTCAATCTATAATCAGTGGTGAATGGTGTTGATTTGATTGACAGATAATTTAATCACAAAGTCAGATGATTGATGGCTTTTTATTACCTCATAGCTTCCTTTGATTTTATATTTAGTATCCACAGATGGCACTACAATTTTCTTCCTCAACTTGTCAATTTCTATCACATCAATGTTACTGGATAATGTGAATGAAACACTCGTCACCCACATGTGCCAATTTCCATCCGTAATCCAATTTCCATGATTTGATTTTTGGACACAGATATAAAAATGGATCTATATGGGTGTTTTTGGTATATTTAGAACCCGATAGATAGGGAAACTAACGGGGCCTCTCTGGCGGTGTGGTTAGAAAATGGCACTGTCAACCATGAAGTCTCAACTCTTGACAGCGCAGGTTTGAGTCCCACTGGAACCTAGGCTAATTTTGTGTTTGCCAGTTCACTTGTGCAACTGGCTGATGATCTCTTCCTGGGTACATTATTGTAACTCGGTTAATCTCTTAAGCTTCTCCACCAGTAAAAACTGGCTACCACCATATAACTGAAAAAAAAAAACTGTTGAGTGCAAAGATAACAAGATTGTAAAAAATATTCTTGTGGATCCCTTTTTTATCAAACACTCCCTAAACACACCCTAAAGAGTGTAGACATTTTCAGGTTGATTTGCTTATACAATTTAAGTACAGCTCCTCTTCCAAATAAACATAAACCAATATAAACACAAACTATACAAGAACATCATTAAAACATAAGACTGGACAGTGGTCAGACTGAACATATGACATCTGATGATTAATTGAATAACCTCTGGGTATTTGTGTGTCCACTTCACAATCAATGACCAGTGTCGGTCAGTTTGATGAACAAGTATGATTTGGTATTATTAGTCAATGCTCTTTGCCATCTTTGGTTTGTGTTTTGCTGTTTTATATTTCATGTATATATATATGTATGGCGATATATGGATCTTAAGTACAGAGTTGTGGGCCCTGTCAGTAGGTGTGGCATTACACACCTGATACATGTATGTACCTTGTTGTTGTTGTTGATTATTCATCGGCAAATACCGATTAAGTCTGATTATTTTTCTGATTTTGTATTATTTTTGATTGCTAAAAGTACAAATGTCGCTAGCATGTCTATCATTGCCTGGCCTGATTGAAAACCAGTCCATGTGATTTTCTCCAGTTTTTCACTAATCAACCGTTAAGCAATACATGTGTAACTAACAACTAGAAGCATGCAGAGATTCTGCATCATACTGGCAAATGACATATCTGTCTGAAAGGGATCACATTTTTCTTTTGTATATGGCACAGATGGAAAATAGTATTTAATGTCAATTTCACTGTGTGCCTATAATATGTTTCAGGTGTTATGTTTTTAGGTAGGCAACACCTGTAGTCTTAATAGTTCCCCAGTGACTACTGGACTTGCCGTGAATATATAAACAATTGTCAGTCTGCAGGAAGTGAGAGTTACTTTATGTACATAGCTGTGGATGTTTATTTCATTTAATTGTAAATTTCTCCATTTTTATTAGTGGATTTATAGATGTTCAAAGGTAATGTATCTTTTTAAATGTTCTGTGAAAATACTTGAAAGATATTTACTGTTATTGCAATGCAAGCATTGTGTGTGTGTGTGTTTATGTTTGAGTCTATGCATATGTACATGTGTGTGTGTCTATCTGTCTGTCTGCCAGCACATCTATATGTTTGTTTTTCACAAAATGTGAGTGTGTGTGTGTGTGTGTGTGTGTGTGTGTGTGTGTGTGTGTGATTGTATGCATATGTGCATGCTTGGATGTGTCATATTCATGTGTTTGTAGTCACATATATGCATGTGCTGTGTGTATAATTGTGTGTTTGTGTGTGTGTGTGCATGTGTGTTTGTGTGTGTGTGCATGTGTGTGCACATGTATTTGGGTGTATACACCATACAGATGTGTGTGTTTGTGTGTATGTGCATGTGTGTGTGCACATGTATTTGGGTGTATACACCATATACATGTGTGCGTGTGTGTGCACATGTATTTGGGTATATACACTATACAGGTGTGTGTGTTTGTGTGTGTGTGTGTGCATGTGTGTGTGTGCACATGTTTTTGGGTGTATACACCATACAGGTGTGTGTGTGCACATATGTATTTGGGTGTATACACCATACAGGTGTGTGTGTGCACATATGTATTTGGGTGTATACACCATACAGATATGTGTGTGCATGTGTGTGTTCGTGTGTTTGTGCACATGTATTTGGGTATATACACCATACAGATGTGTGTGTGTGTGTCTTTGTGTGTGTGTGTGTGTGTACACATGTATTTGGGTGTATACACCATACAGATGTGTGTGTAATAGTGCGTCCTCACAAGGATATTATTTTTTCTCTCTCATCATACAAAATTGAAATATTACATTTTTCAATTTTGAAAAAATATTTCTTTATCTTAAACAAATGATTAGGATATGTACAAATTGTATGTTGTTAATAAATTGTTTATTTTATGCATTTTCAGTCCTATCTTTTTAATTTTCTCTGTATCCATATTCAAGCTTATTTTCTATCTGCGTGTACCCCTGATTTAGGCTATTTTCTCTGGTATATATATCTTGCGTGTGTTCGTTATTTTTCTGTCTATCCTTGTATATTTCAGTTATTATTTATTTCTGTTTATACTTTGTTATCCCAGTTCAATTTTCTTTCTATATGTAACTAATTCATGTGTATTTCAGCTCTTTTATGCTGTGTACTTTGTGGTTGCCAGTAATTTTTTCTCTCATTCCTCATATAATTCAGTTATAATTTTTTCTCTATATATTTACTTTGCATTTCCAGTTGATTGGTAATTCTCTACACGTATCTCTCAAATTCCATTACATAGCACTGGTTTCATCTTAACCCATATTCTGGGTGGATCATAACTGAACCACGTAAACGTAAAGAGATGACAAATGCGGTATGAATAATCATATGAATAATTAAACGCAGCTACATTTCTAATTATAATTTCATATTCTGATATATCATTACTTGTTAATGGTCTCAGGTATCTGTGTTATTGTCAGTAGCTGATACATTTCAGGATACAGTCTGAAGCTGTTGACATCAAGGTAATGTCAAACTCATTCACCCTTAAAAGCACATTTGGACTGGCCGAAATCTAAGCCTACAGAAAAGTCCATTGTGTTTTTAGGGGTGGATGAGTTAAAGGCCACATGTACATTAATGGCTACATGTACTTAAGTCAGTTCCCTTTATTACATTTAGCCTTTATGCTTGACTGTACAATGTATATATACCTTAACATAGTTTTATAAAAAGGTTATTTTAGCCATTGGCTCCCAAGCTGATTCTGTGAGAAAGTTTGCCAGTTTATTGGTGGAAGGCTTGTGGTATTTTCCCAGCCTGACATGGCTTCTGTTCCCACACTTAAGACCACTCTCAAGAAAGAACACCTGTCTTCTTTGACCACAAGCTAAAAATCCAGTTGGTTAATTTAAGTTCTCTACATGCTCTAGATAAAACTTCTTTTGAGAGAACCACCCATCGGAGACCACATTTCTGCGACAGATGGGGTGATCTCTTAAGACAGGTTCGACAAAAAATATAAATAGAACATAGGCATACATGTTCCAATAAATCAGGTGAGGGATGCAGGCTCATGTTAGCCATTGCTTCTTTTAACTATATTTCAGACCAACAACAGACCTTGGTTGGAATTAGATGTCCCAGTTGCTAAAACTCTGGGAAAACGAGTCAACAACTCGAGACAACTTCTGTTATCTTTACAAATGGATCTCTGCAATCTGCTGCACTTTGTTTACAATAGCTGAAAACCTTAATGGTGCTGAAGTGATTTTGTGCCTCAATCACCATGGTTATTGTATGTCCACTGGACATTGTGAAAGTTTGTCTGCCGTGCAGTTACCTCACCATATGGTTGGTTACCAATTACATTTGTTGGAAAGCTAACTGAGGAAAGAATTTAGAGAACACATCACTTGATACTCCTCAAATCAAGATTAGATCTAAGAGGGCCATTCCCTGTGAAAAAAATACTTCATGTAGTGTTTAGATTGTCTGCCTGTCTATGCGTCTGTCCGTAATTCCGCCCCGCTTACATATTAAGTGTAATATTTCAAGTTTGGATTGTGATACAATAACAGGAATGCCAACCTCTCCATTTTGGGCAGAGTTTCTCTGTTTCTTTTTTTTCTTGTGTTAAAATCCGCACCTCAGATTTCCCATTTCATTCTCTGATTTTTCATAAAAAAATCTGGGTCACTTTTTTCATGAGTTAGAAACTGCATATATATACTAATTTAAGGCAGGAGAATGAGTCTGTGAGCACCTAATTTTCAAAATTTTCAGGGGGAACATGCCCCCAGACCCGTCTAGCAGGCTTGCGCTTTTGGCACACATGTTAAGACTATGTTTTTCAATTATCTAAAGTTGGCATCTTTCCAGTAACCAAACTTTGACTGTAAGTTCATCCTTAGGGTTGCTTCACTGTCACCACATGCCCCTTGGGGTGAGGTCAAAATGTAGGACATTGCAAAAATTTGTTGGGACTGGGGGGGCATTTATTTGTATTTCACAAACACATCTTGTTTACTACTTAGATGTAGATTGATGTACAATAGCAAATAAGAGCTATACACTGGCATAAAAATCTTATATTCCTACATACATGTACATGTATTTTGTGAAAATAAGGTCGGGTCCAGTGTCGAATGCATATACAAATAGTAAAGTGAATTAATCATTTTCAGACGAATAATTGCCAAATTGGGCTTCTCAAGCAATTTTCATAAAATATATAGGAATCTAAGAATTTTTATACCTGTGTTCTGTATATATATATATATATATATATATATATATATATATATTATATATATATATATATATATAGATATATATATATATATATATATATATATATATATATTATTATTATTATTATTGCTCATGTACATCAATTTAAGTAGTAAAAAAAAAACAAAGAAAAATATTTTTATTAAAAAAAAAAATATTTAGGAAAAAAAACCACAGCTGATGACCCTTTGAGATGCTGTGAATATGAAGTGAAAATACCGCTACTTTAAATGAACCATCGATAGAAACATAGGACAGTAATTTAAAATGAACTGAATGCACTGAATTTCTCATGATTTAAAGAGAATAAACTTTTACAAGTTTGACTGTCGGTGTCATTCATCGAAAGTTTGAAGTGTATAGAAAAATGTGTATAGAGTTGGGCGGTTAATTAAGTTTGTAAAATTTGTTTCAACACGCACATGTAGTATTTACTGACAGAATGTGAACTTGTCATACTGTTCATATCCAAGATAATAGGGGTAAATTGAAATTGTTCAATGTTATATGTATGTATAGTGTCAAGTCCACTTACAACAAGACCATATACATTTCTTACACTATTCTAAATGAATTGAACTAAATAAAGAAATTCACTTTTAAAATGGACATGTATCTTCCTTCCACCTCATCATAAGCAGAGTTGACTGTATATATACATATATATATATATATATGGAATCCGCCAAATTGAGTACAACTGGTCCGATTGACTTTCGTGTTATGACTTAATTTATTCATTTAGTATTATTGCAGTTTCTTGTTTATTTCACTTTAATCCAGATCGCGTCACTTTTCGTTAGTAGTTTGAATTTAGTTTTGTAGTTATCATTTTGTTTGATGTTAATTTTTATTACTTTATCACACACAGACTACACTTGTAATATGTAGCATTTCTTCCATTCTCCAGTTGTGTGTGTGAGTGTTTGTTTGTGTACGAATGTGTGTGTGTG
>BROG01000243.1:57500-145000 GCA_030159075.1 Atrina japonica
GTGTGTGTGTGTGTGTGTGTACATGTATGTTAGTTTTTATGAACTTGATCTGTTTATTGGTACACAGTTTAAGTATGTCAGCTACAAGCAGTCATCTGTATTATTCAGCTTAACTATAATCAGCCTTGTATAAAGCCATATTTATATTGAGACCTGTGGGTAATCCAACAGCCCACCTGAAATATACAACACATACATGTACTCATGTCAAGGCAAACTTGTAATCATAGATCTATTGGAAAAAAGATCAACTGTTAGTTTACATGGGAAATTAGTGTTCAAGTAAGTGTTGAGTCGTACCTGTCACTTGTTAATTAAGTCAGTTATTTGAAATATACGTTGTTTTTTTAAAAACGGGATGGTAGCAAATGTTGTGATATGAATTTATAGCATTATTGATGTGTTAGCTTTATGTATAAGCTGCACGTACATGACTGTGTTTTAAATTAAATGTCTTGAAATTTCAGTCTAAGGACAAAACATTTTCATGTATGCCTGCCAGGCTGGAATGTCAAAACTAAAAGACAGTTTACATGCTGAAATACAAAATGCACGTATCATTCAGTTACACCTGTCAGGTGTTGATTGATTATTGATTTTACATGATCTATCTCTGTAATATCTTGTTATTTATCATTTGTTTACTTAAAAGAAGTAGGGATATACTTAAACTCATCAACCCCTAAAAAACAATGGACTCTTCTGTAAATCAATGATGTTAACCAGTCCAAATGTGTCTTTAGGGGTCAACGAGTTAAAGTTGCATTAATGTGATGCATGATGTCACAGGACAGACATGTTGGACCAATACGTGTAAGGATCTTAAGATGTGTTACATGTAAGAGGTCTGCAGCATGCAGAGTGGATTTAAATACTGATATGGTAAACATTGATGGACATGATCTTTGAGTCTTAAGAGATCTTCAGCATACTGTACATATATCATTCCCAAAATGTTCTTTAGGCAATAAATATCCTTCAGCAATCCCTGGTCAGTCATGATGTGGCCCCCCAGTCTTAACTGATTACCGGGGTAGACGGGAGATATGTATTCATGGAGAGAGAGAGAGAGAGAGAGAGAGGAGGGGAGGGAGAGAGAAAGAGAGGGGGGAGGGAGAGAGAGAGAGAGAGAGAGAGAGAGAGCAGTACTAATAGACAAAGAAAATGGCAGACAGACATACATGTATGTCTGTAGCTGCAGATGTATATGTACATGTATATGGAGACAGATGATTTGTATTTAAATTTTTCCATTTCTTTTCCATGTGTAGAGTTATTGTAGTAATTCATTCATTTATATCCTGGTTATTCTTTTATCTTATCAGATTGACTGTTTACATTTACACCAACTCACAACTAAAATCTACCTTGTTTTCCTGTCCAGAATGGCTGAAGTCAAGGGACATGCTTGTACCTATCAATCAAGGGGTGTTACTATTTTTGTAAATAGGCATCTGATCAAGCAGCTTCGCTTGATTGCACATGTGTGTCTGAGGACATGATGAGGACAGCGTGACTCAGATATGTGGGAGTGAATTAAATTAATGACCTGTACTCGGATAATCATGTGCTTGTATGTATTGAGGGAATACTAATATGTGCTGCATCAGCTAAAATAAGTCTAGTTAAGAGAGAGAGAGAGAGAGAGAGAGTCAAAGTCAGATTGAGAGAGAATAGAATCAAATTCAGAGATTGAGAAAGAGAGAGAGATAGAAAGAAAGGAATGATACAATCAGTTTGTGTTTATAATTTTTGCAGAAAATCAAAGGCTGAATTATGGAATGCAATCCCATTCACACTCTCTCTCTCTCTCTCTCTCTCTCTCACTCTCTCTCTCTCTCTCTCTCTCTCTCTCTCTCTCTCTCTCTCTCTCTCTCTCTCTCTCTCTCTCTCTATATATATATATATATATATATTCACATACACATATAAAATCAATACTTTAAACAAATTGTAACACTTGAAGTTGTGTCATGTTCAAATATAGGAACACTTCCTGGTTTTTCCTTCAGTAATAAGCCCTGTATTTACCCATAAACACCTTGGCAGTGTTTTTTCCAGTGACGGGAAATGGTCTGATCATCTTGATACTATAATTAGTAGAGTATCAAAACAGACAGCAGCCCATCGGAAACTAAAATACCAACTTAACCGAGAATTTTAAAGTAAGACTTACATAACTTTTATACTACATGTATGTATGCCCAACATTTGAATATGCATGTGAAATTAGGGGTAATATAACAATAAATAGACTTGAAAATTTCCAGCTAGAAGCCGCCCGTATAGTGACTGGTCTTCCATGATATTGTTCTGCATCAGCCCTATATTTTGAAACTACAGTGAAACCTGTATATAGGGGCCACCCAAGAGGCCAGAAAATATTGACCTTTATGTGCAGGTGACCCTTATAAACATGTTTAATTTAGTTGAAGTATGCAGTCAAGGGACTTGAAAAAAACTGGCCTTTATAAACAGGTAATCCTTATATAGAAGTGGCCACTATGGCAGGTTTTACTGTACCTGGGAAACTCTCAAATAGGGAAACATGTAAGCTAAGCATGATGTATAAAACTCAGAACGGTATGTCTCCTTTCTACATTTGTACCTAAATGACATATTACCACCATCATTTGGACAAACTAATGATAACCCGTACAACTTGGGGAACAAGATTAATGATATATCCACACCACAGTGTCGTTCAAAACTTTACCAAACCTACTTTTTTTCCAGCAACAATAAGTTTATAGAACAAATTACCGACTGAGACACATTGTTCTTCCTGTTTGAATATTTTCAAAAATAGGATAAAACATAGAAATATCTATGGATCCCCCATTTTTCTTATGGAAATAGAAATATATTTATACATACAGTGTAGCCTAGACATGGTTGCAGTATGGTAAACAAAAAGCTGATTTATACAGAGTTAACTTGGCCCCAAATAGTCTGTGTACATTTGGCTATGATTTTGAAAATGTTCAACATTACTTTTTGTTTTGTCCCTTACATACATGCAGCGATATTTGGAATGTTCTCTTAATAAGTAAAATACAAAATATGTGACCAGAATTTGACCCCTCCACACAATATAGAGCTAAGTAAAGCAGTGTACAATTTAATAAAACAAAGCAATCGTTTTGCCGAGTTCTTTATAAATGATAAATTGTAATGCTTTTAACCCTCATGCTCCATGTGCCCCTCCTTTCTTTACTTCCAGATAGTTTATTCTATTCTTAATGTTTATCATTTCATTCTTATGTTGTTACATTTTGTATTTCAAAATTATTATTTTTTTTTTGTCAAAGCATGATTCAATTTTGTAATATGTTTGTTAAGGGAGAGAACACACCTAAGTTGGATAACTTGTGTTCGATCCTTTCGTCTTGTTATTATGACAATAAAATATAATTAAACTAAACTTCAGACTATCTATAAACAAGTTGTAATTTTGTGCCGTTGATCTTTTAAGCCCCGTTGGAGTGACAGTTATTTAATTAAGTTGTTTTCTGTTTTCCTTCCTTCAGATGACATTTAACAAGTGTTGACTGATTTCGATTGCAGTTTTGTCATTTGCATGTCTAGATCTTATATCAGAAGATTGAATAATTGAATTTAAAGGAATTTTATAGGGCACTCTTGAAATTTGACCTATTTGTACTTGTTCAAATGGTCACATTGAATACGACTTTGGGTTTTGTCAAGTTTTGTGGGTTTAAAGTACCATATAATAAAGATATGGAAGATACATGAAGTAAGTAAATTACGGTACTAGAACTCATCAACCCCAGAAAACAATGGACTCTACTGTAAATCAATGACTTAGGCCAGTCCAAATTTTTCTTTAGGGTGAGTTGTGTTTAGTAGAGTGTACAAAAAGCTGCCATTTCAGAGTTCTTTCTTGATGGTCAGGGTCTCTTTTTATGAAAAAATATTAGAATATGAAATTCTCATAGGATATAGTGACTGGGGAAATCTTGAAATAGTATATTTAGCAGTACTGATGTAATTTCTAGTCAAAAGAAGTCAAATTCAGCTTTTGTTTTTATGCAGCTTCATAACAGATTAATTATATATTTTATTTGTAACACATGTGATAAAGCCTGGTGGCAATTTGATTGGCTAATGTGTGGCAAACTGAAATACTTTGACATGTATTACCTACATGTACATGTGCAAAGGGCATCACTTGAAGATAAATTGGGATAACCGAATAAAACATGGTGTAGATTCATTTTGTTGTATTCTGTAGTCTGCAATTTTGCTTAATTCAATATCTGATCAAGTATGCTCAGATGTTGATAATAGTTTAAGATGTAGGCCTAAATGTATGTTTGAAAACATAAGTAATATTTACAATATATTTAATACACTTATTTCTGCGCAAGTATTTGACCTAGCTGGAACATTTTGGTCAACTCGACAGAATGGAAAATATAAAATTCCATCCCCAGTCATCTAAAAATCCCTTTTGAATTGTATATGTCAGTTCATGTGACAAAAAGAATCTGTCACAAGTTTACATTCATATCACATTAATGATACTCGTTTTGAATTTTCCATTTTGCTCGCCAAAAGGCTCGCAAAATGGAAAATTCAAAACTTGTATCATTAATGTGATATGAATGCAAGCTCTTTACAGATCCTATATACATGTATATATATATTACTAATGTTTTATATGCCTTCTACACAATTTAGTCCTGGATGAGATCGCCTGTGAATTTTAATGGTTTATGTTTGTAAATGAACATGTATGTTCACCTGCTATCCCAGTGCTGCCTTAGTAAAGAATGCATATTATGCTAAGGCAGCTGATACCAGATCATTATAAATTCCAAAACCAACACGTTTATGAACTAAGTGCTGCTAAAATGGAGATTTAGTATGAAATATGTACTTTCATTTTATGTCGGGTTGTGATATCTCTTGATATTGCCTTGTACATGTAAATGATTATATCTTTCTACCACACTGGGGTCAGTGAGGACCTTCGTGACGGAGTGGTTGAGCATGGAACTTTAAACTACAGTGAAACCTGCTTTATTGACCACCTGTGTATAAAGACCACCTGTTCACAAAGACCATTTTTTTGCTGTCCACAATAGTATAATTTTTGTACAAATCGACCTCTATATAAAGACCATGTCCCTATAAATCGACCTCTTTATATAATGTTTCCTGTATGTTTCCCTATAACAGGCCCTGTTAGCTTAAGCTGATTTTGTGAGAAAGTTTTTCAAAGCAAAATGTCTTTATATTGATATGTTTCCATGTGTTAAAATATCACTGTAAAAAATTGATGAAAATTTTTTTCCTAGATTCTGCACAGTAGATTTTTTTATGTGACTGGCCCTGTGGTCCACCCAAGAGAGTTAATTTCAAGGCCTGTAAAATACATTAATGAATCCTTTAAAGTACACAGTTACTATTTATACAAAAGCAATAAATATTGACCTTTTGTTGGACTTTTGCCAATTTCCAGTCATGATATTGACATTTTATGCAAATATTGTGCCAATCCATAAAATAAATAAATGGAACATCAGTGATCCTATTCCATTGTAATTCCTACATACGGTTAGTTTTGAACCCATAAACTGATAAAGTAATGTGTAATGATGACTGTTTTGGGAAAAACAGGAAGCACATGTTGTTGTTTAATAAATAAATGCTCCCCCAAAAAGCTTTGATCTGTGATATAATAAACACCAAATAAAGCTTTAGTCCATTATAAACCAGAAGATACTATAAAGGATAATAAAAGAGGAAAAAAAATTTTTTTTTTTACAAATTAATAGCTAATAAATATAAGGTATTTGATATTTCTTAAATAAGTGTAAAATAACTTGCATCATTTGATTTTTATGTCAAATTAGAGTTAATATCATCCACTTGAATAATAACAATTGCGTACTGGTTCCTTTCACTATTTTCTTGTACATGTTTAAATCTTTCAAGTTGGGTATTTCAGTAAAATTTTATAGTGTTTCTGTTTTCTATGGTGCAAAGAAGTCTGCTGAATATACCAGATTTTTATAGGCGAAGAGCAAGTTATGGCTTTTTTTTTTTTTTTTTTTTTTTTTTATTGATCACTGATCCATAAACGAAATTTGTTTGCTTGGTAAAGCTGTGATAAACCTTGAAGATATTATTTGTTTGTTTGTGTGTGTATATATGTATATGTGTGCATTGGGGAGCAATTTTTTTCCCTGTTCATTGTGTTGATGACGCAACTCCGTCACTTTATCAGAACTAATGGCTTTGTATGAATGAATCGCGATCAATGGGAATCCATGCACAGGTCGATTCTTTGTGTCGGGAACAAATCTGATCTCATTTGTCTGAGATGCACATTTCGAGCAGTTAATACCAACGTTATGATTGACACATAGTAATGCTATACTTTTCTTAGCAAAATCACATTCTCTTGTCGTGTGGAGAAATCTGTGTGAGGAGAATGTTTTAATACCATTCATAAGTCACACATGTGTTTTGTACGTGAAATTGATCAGAATGGGGTTTTTACGAAGAAAAAGGAATAAGTGACGTATGTACATGTAGGTATGTACGATTGTATTTTTTCTTTTTTTAAGACTTATTATGTCTATGTATACACATCTGGTGTTGATTTGTAAGTTCACCTATATATTGTTAGACACTTAGTTTGATTTTTTTCTGTTCAGTATCCTAGCCAACATACAATTTCATTGACTCAAGACTCCAATATTTCAGTTGATTATTAATTCTAGCAGTGATACTCTTTTTATGAGTCTGTAGTCATTGAACATCGCAGACACACATAATGGGCATAATCCATTTGTTCTGTAGTTACTGATCTTTCGGAGTTAAACATACTTGTAACTATATGTTTATTAAGCCATCATTCAACAGTAAGTCAGCTCTGTTGTAAAATGATATATCATTAATTTGTCTGAATTGTATTTTAAAGATCCAAAAGAGATGTCTGAATAAATCTATAAATATTTTAATATCTAAGGCTTGTTTTTTAAGTGTGTATGTCTCTGTCTGTCTGTCTGTCTGTCTACTATCTCTGTCTGTCTGTCTGTCTGTCTGTCTGTCTGTCTGCTGTCTGTCTGTCTGTCTGTCTGTCTGTCTGCTGTCTGTCTGCTGTCTCTCTCTCTCTCTCTCTCTCTCTCTCTCTCTCTCTCTCTCTCTCTCTCTCTCTCTCTCTCTCTCTCTCTCTCTCTCTCTCTCTCTCTCTCTCTCTCTCCTATTTAATAATAGTCAGATGGGTATATGCATTTCAAGAAATGAACATCATTGTTTTTGTTGATATTTTACTCTTTAGACATCATCTATGTGTTCCAAGTGGATAGATTTTAAGTTATCCTGTTTGTTCATAGTGGTTCATCTTATTTTTATTTCTAAATTGCATGTTGTTTTAACCATTCGTGGTGGTCTGTCTCAGAGCGGCCAGCTGGCAAGTGGGAGGCTTCAAGTTCAACTCCTGACATGGAGTCGGTACTTAACTCTTCAACCCCTGAAAAACAATGGACCCTTCTGTAAATCAATAGTTTAGACCAGCCCAAATGTGTCTTTGGGGTGTGGCATAACTGAGAGCCCACGAGACAGCAGGCGTGGCACGTAAAAGAACCCTCACTGCACTGTCGTCAATCCAATTCACAGGTCAAAATTTATGGCACTTCACCTAAAGCTGGAAACATCGTTGAGTTATTGACATTAGTGGATTTTATTTATTTTGTTTTTTTTAAGGATATAATACAACATTAAAACGAAAGTACATTTGTACCATCTTTACAAAGAGGAAAAATATATGATAGGATCTAAATATTGTGATAGAGAACATATAAAATAAATAAATAATTGCAACATGGTGCAGTTACCACTGAGGTCATGTTCTTGGGTATTACCTATTTCCACCACATTCTACCAGTATATATATACATGTACTTATTTGACCTTGTGATACACATATATGTGCTTCTGACCTAATTTCAATACATATAAATGCGCTTATATGTCATACTTTCATTACACATACAAATGTACATACACATGTACTTATAAATATGACCTGCTTTTCATACACATACATTTACTTATGTGACCTATTTTTAATACACATACATGTACCTATACTTATGTGATCTACTTACAATACATATACTTGTGTGACCTTCTTTCAATACACAGAATTATGTATTTATGTGAACTACATTTATTACACATACATGTACACGTACCTAATTGTGACCTATTTTCAATACACATTATATACTTATGTGACCTACTTTTACTACACATATAATAATGTCCCTATGTGGACTACTAATAGGCATGTATACAGGTTGGTAAGCTATATTGAAGGGATACTTCATTTTCATCAATAATCACATTCTCTATTGATGTTCTCAGTATGAACTTTCTCACAAAAATCGACTAGGTTTCAGTGGGGCTCGAAACTGCTCTGACCAGATGTGGTCGAGTGATTAGAGCTTCACGCTTTGAATCATGAAGTCTCTCACTTCTGGACAGAGCAGTTTCGAGCCCCACTGAAACCTAGTCGATTTTTGTGAGAAAGTTTGCCAGTTTACTTGCCGAAGGCAGGAGGTCTCTTTCAGGGTAACCAGGTTCTCTCCTCCACCATTGAAAACTGGCCATCACCAAATACATGTAACTGAAAAATTGTAGTTGAGTATGGCCATTCAAAATTAAAAAAATTTAAATCAAACTCAGTATGAACAAAAGTGATAAAATGTACCTGTATGGGTATATACATGTAGTTGATGCGATACAAGGAGACCATTTCATACATGTGTATTGTACAGTACAAGTAAAACTTGTGTATAAAGGCCACTCAAGAGAACAGGCTAAAGTAGCCGTTACAGACAGGTGACCATTATAAAGAGGTTTATTCATCATAAAAATGTTTACAAAGGTTGTGTTACAATGGCCTTAAGTACATGTACCATCAAGCCTCCTTTTATATAGTGATGACTTTTTGATACGAGTTTGACTGTACTTACCACTATAAAATCAGTCTGATAGCATGAAGACTCAGGAGTCTTAGATTTTTATGTTCAGCTAGGAACATGTCAGAACCACACAGAACATGAAGGAAAAAAAAAAAAACTCTTGTGTGAGCAGTTGGTTCCTATCAAAGATTATCTTTGATACAGTATCGTTAGCTTCATTCCAAGTACATTAGCTCATGCATCCCCTAAAGACACATTTGGACTGGTCTAAGTCATTGAATTACAGAAGAATCCATTGTTTTTCAGGGGTTGATGAATTAGGCCAGACATAAGTATTAAGAAGTACAGCTGTATCTACATAGCTTTGTTTATTCACTGTCATATTGCTGTAACTAGTGCAACTTGTCACAGTCTATGTTGGTTACCTGTCACCTACTGCACCTTTGTTTTTTTTCCCCTTATTAGTATTTCTTTACATCTTTTTCCTATCTAAAAATCTTTCTTGTGATGGGTCTTTCAACTGTCATTGCATTTCTGCATGATTGATATAACCCCCCCTCTCTCTCTCTCTCTCTCTCTCTCTCTCTCTCATTTGATTTTATCTCAGCATTGCCGTACGTGATGCCATTGTGTCATTTGTACAACAATGAAACTCACACACACACACACCTACATATACCTTAGTCGGAATCCCCACATGAACACACCTGTATTCACATACATGTACCTAGACAAATACATAACATGTACACATATGCCGCTACCTACATATGTATAACTACACAAGCTTAAATATAAGATCATATGTCCATGTATAAGCTAAGCAGTACATAAGAAATGTGTTCAATCAATACTTTCACCTCCATGAAATTAGCCAGTGATTAATTAGAGAAGAAAAGCTATCAATCAGGCATCTCTCCTACAACTAAAATCTCTTGTCCTTGTCATCTTTACTAGGAATTTACTGCGTGAGAGGAAACAATTGGATCTGCTGTGACTAATTGTAGGAAAAAAAAACCATTAAGCAGAGTAAGAAAGGGCAAAAGAAGAATAGATGTACATGTAAAAGAATTCTCAAAATCAGTACTGAAATATTTGTGCTACAGTAGAACCTGTCTCGAGAGATAACTGAAGTGAAAGTCCACCTGTCTCGAGAGATAACTGAAGTGAAAGTCCACCTGTCTTGAGAGACTACTGTCATGAATGACCACCTGTCTTGAGAGACCACTCATGAATGACCACCTGTCTTGAGAGACCACTCATGAATGACCACCTGTCTTGAGAGATCACTCATGAATGACCACCTGTCTTGGGAGACCACATTCTGAAAACCACTTAGTTAAATACATGTATCTCTATAAATAAAACCTCTTTTGAGAGACCCTGTCTTGAGATACCACATTTCAGTGGCAGATGGGGTGGTCTCTCATGGCTACACTTGTAGTTCCACTGTATTAGATTCTTTAACCCATTTACCTCTAAAGACACATTTGGACTGGCCTAAATCATTGATTTATAGAAGAGTCCATTGTTTCTCAGGGGTTGATGAATTAAATTAGCCGTAGCTTGTTGTTTCTCATACTGGTACATATGACATAGAAATAAATCAATATACATACTTAAAAGTCATGAATTTTCATTGAGGATTGGATTTCGTTATTTTCTTGGTATTAACCAAAACAAAACAAAATTAAAGCATATTAAAATTATTTCCAATGAATCAGTCCTCGAAGGAAAAGCCATGGTCGGAAATTTCAGCCCATCAAAATAAATGATTTTACAGTATACCCGGGAAGAGACCACTGGCCTTCCGCATGTAAATTGGCAAACTTTCTCACAAAATCTCACAATGGGTTCCAGCGGGACTCAAACCTGCACTGACTAGAGGTGAGATACGTCATGGTTTAAAGTGCGATGCTCTATCCACTAGGTCATGGAGGGCCCACCTGAATTTCAAGACCATTCTAAAGACTCCAAACCGTCAGAATGAACTACTGGGTGCTGACCATCAGTGACCGTTTTATTGACCTATACTGGCCCATCTGATGAAATAAAAACATTGAATCATTGTGGCTAACTAGGACATCTGCAAGGTCATTTTGACCTTCTTTTTGTAAACTTGGTAACCTGGCCTAAATTTTGTTACCTTATTATCCGTTGCCATAGTGACAGATTTTGAAGCGTAAAAGACAAAATGAACACCAGTGTCTTGATATATCTTTATGTCTATAAGTTTGCCTGTTCTCTGTATGCCTCAATTATAACTGCTAATTATTACAACAGCAAGCAGTCTGACTGTTCTGTTGCAGTAAATGCTCTGCAAATACACAAAGGTGATCTAACAGTTTAATGTCAGACTTATATGTTTAACCATGGAAGATAGCTCCAGTAATGAGTAATCAAATTGTGTGTATGTATGTGTGTGTGTGTGTGTGTGTGTGTGTGTGTGTGTGTGTGTGTGTGTGTGTGTGTGTGTGTGTGTGTATGTATGTATATATGTATGTATGTATGTATGTATGTATGTATGTATGTGTATGTATGTGACATCTCCATATGAGTGACATATTCTTGAGTGGGACGTTAACTCCTTCGCCCCTAAAGACACATTTTGACTGGTCTAATTCATTGATTTATAGAAATGTCCATTGTCTTTCAGGGGCAAATGAGTTAAACAACAATAAACAAACAAACAATGTATGTATGTATGTACAGTGTATGTGTGTGTGTGTGTGTGTATGTGTGTGTGTGTGTGTGTGTGTGTGTGTGTGTGTGTGTGTGTGTGTGTGTGTGTGTGTGTGTGTGTGTGTGTATGGAGCCGACCTGGCTCAGTTGGTAGCACGCTCAACTCTTGATCATGAGGTCATGAGTTCGAGTCCAGCCGGCGGCAGGTTGGTTTCCTATCTTTCAGATGAAACAGTAAAAATCAAGGTCATGTGTCACAGTAGGTGTCGGCACGTTAAAGAACCCTCACTGCTCAATGGCCGTAAGTGCCGAGCTTAGGCCAAAATTTGAAGCCCTTCATCGGCATTTGGTGACGTCTCCATATGAGTGAAAGATTCTTGAGTGGGACGTTCAAAACATCAATAAACAATGATGTGTGTATATGTCAGTGGTGTAGGAAGCAAATCAAAAGTGGGGAGGGCAAAATGTTTTATTAAAATGTTTTCCTAGGTAAAAAATTTGTTTTCATATACGTGCATGCCTTTATGCAATGAACATATACAACACTGAACAAGTATGGGATCTAGAAAACTTTCAAACGACAAAGGGTGGGTGTGTGTGGGGTGGGGGGGGCTGATACTGGTGATATAAAGTTATACTTTTTAAATTCTAAATCATACACCCATGGATTCTGACAGTGGACTCAACCATTCTTTGAAATAGATAGACCCATATGTGACCAGGGAATTGAAGAGTCATTACTGGTTACCTGTCATTACCGGTTACCTGTCATTACCGGTTACCTGTCATTACCGATAGTCAAATTTTAGATACATGTAATATATTTAAGAATCTATCTGCTTTCAATAGCGACAGTCCTAAGTGGTTTTTATGTCATGTCTGACCAAGAGTACAGACATTTGTCATCATTACTATAATTAGTTCCTGCATGACTGAACAATGTCATCAGAGTGTGATGTAGACAACAGGAAGTCCTCATTAAGAACTTAGTCTACCGATTGGAACTCTTGTTTCATAGTTTTCCAGCTTCATGCATATATGGCTTCCCTGTTACAAATACGGTTGCTCTAACTGCATAAAATCTGTTTGGCTATGGTTTACATGTATGTGTGTGGAGTGTGTGTATGACTCACAGAATTATATCACAAATAAACGTTTTTATGTAAATACAGAGGATGAATATTTCATGGATTGATTCTTACATGGTTCGGTAACACCTTTTCTTTACGATGAATCCGATGAATCCGATAGGAGGGATTAAACCTGTCATGAATAACGTCAACGGGATTAAATCTGTGCATCGTAAATACAACAGCATGACAGGTACACTGATTTTATATGTTGTCAAACTGACACATGAAACTTACATTACTTATAAATACTTACATGTAGATGTATCTAGGGTCATTAGAGTCAATCTTACGGTTTGTTAAGGAGTATTTAAGGTGTGAGATTACAGCCACATTTTTTCGTGCATGTAAACAAAATTATGCATAGAGTGAAACTTGTAAATGTACATGTAAGTTGTATCTAAAGACCCCCATAGGGACACAATAAAGCCAGTCTTTATAAAGAGGTGGTATTTATACAAAGGTTGATTTGTACACAGTTGGTACTATTTGGGATAGCAATAGTTTATGATCAGGTGGTCTTTATACACAGGTGGTTGCTTAAGCAAGTTTTACTGTATATGCATGATATACAAACAAAAACTGCCAGACATTTGATTTTTGCTATATGTATTTCAGGAACAATTTGTTGACCTGGCCCCCACCCTCCCCCACCCCACCCCACCCCACCTTCCCAGGCCACACCAGTTTTTAAATACAAAGCTGATTTAACAGCAAGACATTTTATTCATCAAATTGCTTGTTTTTATGGATTGGATAAGTAATGAAGGTTTTGAAAATAATCAGAAACAATCGCAAAATTTACGAGTGAGCTGTGCGCCTGTTCATTTTTTTTTTTTGTTAAATACATTTGTTGTAGTGTTAACTTGTTGATAATTTTCCTCATCAAAACAAATTTGTGGTTAATGTTTGTGAGTAAATATGTCAAGAGATGGGATACAGCCAACAGGAAGTGAGGGCTTTATATGAGAAGATCACGTTTGTTTCTCAAGAACTTAGGTTCTTTAACAAAGTTTAAAATGTGAAAATGAAAATCATTCTCTGATTTCGGAGGTTTTCAGCATTTGCTTGATTGTTAGTAATGTTCAACTCATCGGGTCCTGGAAAACATTGGACTCTTCTGTGAATCAATGATTTAGACCAGTCCAGATGCATCTTTATGGTTGAATGGATAACAACAAAATTATGATAATAAACTAATGTTTTTTCATCCCCCAAAGATCATACATGTAATATAAGTGGGGTCAGGTATATGTAGGACATTTTGATTTTGGGTCTTTTAGTTTGTCCATTTGTCTGTTTGTCCATTTGTCTGTCCATTTATCTGTCTGTCTGTTCATTTGTCTGTCCATTTGTCTGTCTGTCCATCTGGCTGTTTTTTTCCATTTGTCTGTTCATCTAGCTGTCTGGCTGTCCATTTGTCTGTTTGTCCAATTTTCTTTGTCCATCTGTTTGTCCATTTTCTGACTGTCCATTTGTCTGTCCATTTGTCTGATTGTCCATTAATCTGTTTGTCTAATTTTCTTTTTCCATTTGTTTGTCCATTTGTGTGTCAGTTTGTTTGCACATTTTCAGCATTTTTGCTTTTCATAGAAATACATGTAGTTTGTGTTTCTTTTTTCAAATTTCAACCAAATTTGGTATGTTGCTTTCTACCATCGATATTCCTCTATGAGTTATACTAAAATCCAAATAACCTGGTGGGGCGGAGTCTTGTGAACCCTTTCTTGACCTGGACAAGTTTAGATTTTAGGTAATAAAGCATAACATTAAAATTACACTGACTAGAGTAATCATTCCTATTCCTAATTGTCATCATACTTAAGAGAGTATCCAGTGAAGAATAAAACGATTTTTCCTGTGCAGCTTGTCATAACCGAAAAGTGAGTAGAATCATCGGTATGATAATCAACAGGTTACTCCGCCCCACCAAGTTATGTGACTCGGACAATAGGTTATGGCCAGCATTTGACAAAAATATGCCAATTTGCACTGACAACATATGGCACATCAAAATTTTGTGAATGATGTAATTCTTAACTCATCAACCCCTGAAAAACATCATGGACTCTTCTGTAAATCAATGACTTACATGTAGGCCAGTCTAAATGTGTCTTTAGGGGTGAATGAGTTGACAGCATACACTGTAGTGTTTCTGAGACACATCTTCTTTTCTTGTACACCCAGAGGAGCCTCCATGGACGAGAGGTTATATAGCGGTGAATTTTATCACTTCTTTCAGTGTAAGTTTGGGTCTGGCTGGAATGTCAGCTGATTTTGCATGGAAGTTAGCTGGTTTACTTGCGGAAGGCCGGTGGGCTCTTCTCTTACTTGTAGTACTCTGGACTACAGCAATTTATCTTTCTATTTGTTTTTTAACCATAATTTTTGTTTTTGGTTCTGAATACTGTATGTATTTATTTTTCATCTTTTTTTTTTTTAAAGAATTCACGATTAATCACCTGTTTGGTTTTTTTTCCACTGTATTTTATTATCCCAGATGTTGTTGTGTACTATTGTCGTAATAAACACTTGTTATACGACAAATCAAGTATGCTGTCATAATGTATTGACAGTAAAGTGATTCTCAACAATATTTACTATATTAAAAAACACTTGAGTTTCGTAAGGTACAAAATACAACAGTCAGTTAGAGATATAACAGTTACATCTGCTGGGGTTGGTTGATAGACAGCAAATACTTCGTAAGCATCTGTTTCACTTCCTGTGTCTCTATTGCTCTTGGTGGCTTCATTTTTCACTTCTAGTGTGTCTTTATTGCTTAAAATTCACATGTTAGCTCAGTGGTTCACTTTCTGTATGTCTCTGTATCTCATGGTGGCTCAGTGGTTCACTTTCTGTGTCTCAGTCTCTTTATATCTCATGGCGGGTCAGTGGTTAACTTGCTGTCTCTAACTCATGGTGGCTCAGTGGTTCACTTCCTGTCTCTCTAACTCATGGTGGCTCAATGGTTCACTTCCTGTCTCTCTAACTCATGGTGGCTCAGTGGTTCACTTCCTGTCTGTCTCTCTATTGCTCATGGTAGCTCAAGTGGTTCACTTCCTGTTTGTCTCTCTTTATCATGGTGGTTCAGTGGTTCATTTCCTGTCTGTCTCTGTATCATGATGACTTAGTGGTTCACTTCTTGTTTGTCTCTATCATGGTGGCTCAGTGGTTCACTTCCTGTCTTGGTATCTCATAGTGGCTCAGTGGTTTACTTTCTGTCTCTCTTTGTATCTCCTGGTTGTACAGTGGTTCACCAGTATCTCATGGTGGCTCAGTGGTTCATTTCCTGTCTCTCTAACTCATGGTGGCTCAGTGGTTCACTTCATGTCTCTATATCTCATGGTGGCTCAGTGGTTCACTTCCTGTCTGTCTCTCTATTGCTCATGGTAGCTCAAGTGGTTCACTTCCTGTCTGTCTCTCTTTATCATGGTGGTTCAGTGGTTCATTTCCTGTCTGTCTCTGTATCATGATGACTTAGTGGTTCACTTCTTGTTTGTCTCTGTATCATGGTGGCTCAGTGGTTTACTTCCTGTCTTGGTATCTCATAGTGGCTCAGTGGTTTACTTTTTGTCTCTCTTTGTATCTCAATGTTGTACAGTGGTTCACCAGTATCTCATGGTGGCTCAGTGGTTCACTACCTGTCTCAGTATCTCATGATGGCTCAGTGGTTCACTTTGTGTCTTTCTCTATATCTCATGGTGGTTCAGTGTTTCATTTCCTGTCTCTTTATAATGTTCATGGTGGCTCAGTGGTTGATTTCCTATCTCGCTCTCTAGTGGTGGCTCAGTGGTGTTTCTATATTATATTAATATGTATATTATGATACAAAGACTTGTTTATGTTCAGCTTCAAATTGTTCCTTCTGTTTTCCACTGAATCACAAGAAAATAGAAAATGGATCAATAAATCTGTTCCAACTTTAATGATGACAAAAAAAAACAAGTAAGGAAAGGCTGTTTATTTCAAATTGACAAACACATTTATCACCATCTATTCCTTGTTTGTTATAATTTGGTTTAATTTACACCCATGGACCGATATTGAATTTTAATTATAAATCGGCAAATAAGGGATGGATTTTTTATCTGTGTTGATTTTGTTATCAGTGTATGTACTCCAGGTTGTTTATCATCAGTGGCCGAGGGTGTAGTATTACATGTACATGCCTTCATAAGTTCAGGTTGACACAGTTTTTGATGTAATTATTGTATGATTTCCTGTGTCACATGATCAGATAATTGACTTCAAATATCATCTGTACTTACTCAACTGTTATTTTTGAAACCGTTTGTCAGATTTACTTATGTCAACATCGTGGTAGTTCATCATCATGCTACTCCGGGTTGCCCTAAGTAGGAATGCGAGCATTTCTTACGAAGGTACAGTACTTTATTTGTGTTCATCATTTAATGTTTACAGTACTTTTTATCACTTAGTTTTTGTCAGTACTCATCTATCACTTAGTTTGACTTTTTACTACTGGTAGTTTCTGGTGAGGTTTCATCTATTTGTGATGCAGTGCTTACACACTCAACTTTCTTGTGGGAGAAGTAACATTTTGGATTGTCATACAGATGATTCTGCTCGCTTTTCGTCTGTGACAAGATTCACGGAAAAATGTTTTATTCCTCAGTGGGTACCCAGTGACAAGTAGGATGGTTACTGCTTATGGTATCACTAATGTATCTTGAATGAGCAAAAAACAGGACAACAGTTCATATAATGTAATTATTTTGTTTATCTAATTCTTCAATTACCTGGTCTTATTTACAGCTGCTTGGCTTTACACCAGTGATCTATAGTGACCAGTAATAGCTGCCACATTGACCACGAACACCTGTGGCCATATATTGAGATAATTGATACATGTACTTTGAAATGAATGTTTGTTGTAAGACTAAAGTTGGGGATGAAGATAATAAAATTGGCAGTATAAAGAGAATTTTATGCATGTATAGAAAAATGTTTTTGATAAAAGTGTGCTGAATCAAGTGGCGATCAAATTGGAGAATTGACTGTATACTGTTCATTTGTAAAGACATTTCATCAAAGTAGTAAAGCTCTGTAGATTTTATCCTGTCAACACTACAGACCATAATAGATTGGTCTAAGATAATAGAAAAGTACATATACCATTTAGATATGGGGGGGGGGGGGGGGGGAAAGGGATGGGATTGAAAGCATTGTTAAATATTGATGACCCATAACAATAATAGGGGGGGGGGGTATAAAATGTATTAATAAAAAAAAGTATTGTTAGATGTTGACTGACCCACTTAACATTCTTCCGCTTAATCATTTTCTTTTAAAAAATCTGAAATATTGTTCAATTTTTGTACAAATCAGAATTGAGAAAAAATAAACAAATACCCACTTACTGACTTACTTCTTAACTCATTCACACCTAAAGACACATTTGGACTTGTCTAAGTCATTGAATTGTAGAAAAGTCCATTATTTTTCAGGGGGTGATGAGTTAAACTACAGTGAAACCTGTATATAGGGGCCACCCAAGGGGCCAGAAAATCTTGACCTTTATGTGCAGGTGACCCTTATACACAGGTTCAGTTTAGTTGAAGTATTCAGTCAAGGGACTTGAAAAAAATAGCCTTTATAAACAGGTAATCCTTATATAGAGGTGACTGCTATAGTAGGTTTTACTGTATTTTTGAATATCGATCCCGTATCATGCATATCTTGTTACAGAGATGTGTAAAAATTTAGGCAACTTTCATAATTTTACAATTTTTCAAAACATTCATGGATAAGTCATTTAATATAACAATATAGCAAAACTTAAACCATAGAGTTCAAAGTATCTAACATTTATTTATAGTATTTTGAAGGTTCAGAAATCTTAACAGAAAACTGATTACCATACTTATGTCACCATTCCATATTAAATGCATACTAAAAAGAGACATTTAAAGTTTGTATCCTGCTAAAGTCATCAGTACTATAAAACAAAGCAATGAAAATTTATAACAAAACAAACAGGTAAACTTCAAAACAGTAATGTTTCTTTTATTTGGGAAATTGTATTGAAATTGAATAGTAAATTGCTTTGTAATATATAGCTTTTGCAAAAAATGTGGTTTTGTATGAAATATAAAGAGAAGAACAAAAAGTAACATCAACTTTGGCATGTCACTGTACATATGAAATATTCTCAGAATGGCAGTATGTTTATTTCTATACAAAAAAAAAATCATAACAGTATAAATGAATTGGTAACAATCAATATATTACTGCTCTCAATATGAACTCCTTTAGTACAAAATTCCATTAAGTTGTCTCATCTTCAAAGATGGGGATTAGCATGTCATAGACAACACACAATTAGGTATTGTGTATTGATTTTTTCATGGTCATGAGATGTGTTGATGTTTTGATTTTTAAACAACAACACATTGTATCAGTGAAATTTCTCATTATTGCTGTCTGTGAGTCAGAATCTTGCAGACAGTCAGACTGGCACACAGATACACAGAATCTCACAGACTGGCACACAGAGACACAGACACACAGAATCTCACAGACAGTCAGACTGGCACACAGAGACACGGAATCTTACAGACTGGCACACAGAGACACAGAATCTTACAGACAGGCACACAGAGACACAGAATCTCACAGACTGGCACACAGAGACACAGAATCTCACAGAATCTCACAGACAGTCAGACTGCCACACAGAGACAAAGACACACACAAGCTCACAGATAGTCAAACTGTCACACAGAGACAAAGACACACAGAATCTCACAGACAGTCAGACTGGCACATAGACACACAGAATCTCACAGACCCTGGCACACAGACTATCACACACAGAGACTCTCACGCACAGACCCTGGCACACACACACACACCTACACATCCCATTTACACATCAATGCAGACATACATCTATACATACATGCACACTCACATATATACACATTTATACATTACATGTACTTTCCCTCTACTTATGTACATGTACCTACATGTACATCTAGATATACTCACATATATACACAACTGTATTTCCCTCCACTCACAATACATGTACATCTACACATATACTCACATATATACACACAACTGTACTTCCCTCCACTCACATACATGTACATCTACACATATACTCACATATATACACAAAACTGTACTTCCCTCCACTCACAATACATGTACATCTACACATATACTCACATATATACACAACTGTATTTCCTTCCACTCACAATACATGTACATCTACACATATACTCACATAAATACACAACTGTACTTCCCTCCACTCACAATACATGTACATCTACACATATACTCACATATATACACAACTGTACTTCCCTCCACTCACAATACATGTACATCTACACATATACTCACATATATACACACAACTGTACTCCCCCTCCACTCACATACATGTACATCTACACATATACTCACATATATACACACAACTGTATTTCCCTCCACTCACAATACATGTACATCTACACATATACTCACATATATACACACAACTGTACTCCCCCTCCACTCATATGCATGTACATCTACACATATACTCACATATATACACACAACTGTACTCCCCCTCCAGACCACTCACATACATGTACATAAATGTACATCTACACATACACTCACATGTATGTACATATATCTGCAGACACACAACTTTAACACATCCACAGACACATTACTCTATAGCTTACAATGTACATGTATATCATCATTTAAAAACCTTGAATTTGGCTGACAGAGCAAGCCCCACAATGAGAACATACTCTTTTAATTCCAATTTCTTTTAATCATCAGAACAGAGGTTAAGTACATGTAGTTGTAGTCTTGTTTTTTTAAGCTGAGCTAAATTACTAGACCGGCATTACTTGGCGTCTGCAAACCGTATGACTCTCTGGCATATTGTATTGTTTTATATACTTATAAACATTGGCTAATATCAGTGCATAAGAACTATTTATATAATGTCTGGAATCCCTACCAGAAATCTGGGAAATGATGTAGGCAAGCTTGCTATTTTCTTACAGAGAGAAGTGTTAATTGAATACTAGAAACCATCTTTTGCATGTTATTCTGATATTCTTGATCCGTGATCTGATACCAAAACACAACCTGCTACAGTGGAACCTGTCTTGAGAGACCACCCCATCTGCCACTGAAATGTGGTCTCTCAAGACAGGTGGTCCCTTAAGAGGGGTTTTATTTGAAGGATCATTTAACCAAGGGGTTTTCAGAATGTAATTAAAAGACACGAGAGTGGTCTTTTAAGACAGGTCTCACTGTATATGGACTAAATTTTCTACCCTGTCACAAATATTGTTAACAATCTTAAAATGAGTGAATTTGGATTTACATCATGTACATGGACTTTGTAGACATCTTGATACATATGCATACATCATACAGCATGTAAATTCCGGCTGACAGGGTGTGCAATACGGAATGCTGTTTTATCATGTTGATACATTAGAAATCACTAATATGTATCAGCTACGAATAAATTTCTCAAATGCCGATTTATAGAATCTTATTTATGTGACATATACCGATAGGATGAAATTTTTAAGTTCTTTTTTGATAATGTTTATCAAGAGTTTGCCTGCATAACCGTTTCTCGCAATTTTGGAATGCTGCAAGGCACCATGTTTGTGATATACATTTATAATTGACTTTAAACACGATTTTAAATTTTTTTAGTTCTTCATCCCCTCAAAAACAGTGGATTCCTTCGTAAATCAATGATTAAGACCAGTCCAAAAGTGTGTCTAGGGGTGAATGAGTTAAACGCTTTTGGATTTTCAAAATTTTCCTGAAGTATGACGCATGTGTTAATGATCTCAGTGGGTGTGGTACTGTACTTAGTGTTCAAGATCAACTAAGAAAAATAACTTGTACCCCCCATAGACACATTTAGACTAACCAAAATCACTGGTTTACAGAAAATGCCATTGTTTTCCAGGGGTTGATGAGTTTAATTGCAGTTAGGTAACTTTTCATATCAGTTAGTATTTATATTTTACTATATTGACATGCTGGGACTCTACATTGTACCTGCAGATGATGCATGGAGTTTTAGGAAAGGAGAGGATATTAGGGTGTTGGGGAAGGGATTTTCATGGGGTGTGGGAGAACAGGTTAACATAGATATTAAGGGAAGGTACATGTAATAGATGGGTGTGAGGTTACAGGGTTGGACAATGTAACGGTATATGTTGAGCTGGTTTGTTTTGAGGCTACATGCTTTTCATGGTCATAGTTTTAACCTCAGCTGTAACCTATGATTTTACAGATTGCATGCATGTGTATTGGTATATACCTGTACATGTATAAAGGCCTTTACTTCTCTAGCAAATTGAAACCATTGTCCTTGACATTGACAATGACTTTTTACCTTGACCTCATTGTCTCTGTAACTATATTGTGTTCCTGAATCAAATTGAAAGAGATGACATTTTAACTCATCAACCCCTAAAAAGATAACTGAGTCTTCTTTCAATCAATGAATTAGACTAGTCCTAATGTTTCTTTAGGGGTGATTGAGATAAAGAATATTTGGAATGGTAGTCTACTGACTGAGGCATATAGCTAGCTACATGTACATGTATAATGACCTGCCCAAACACAGACACACACACTTTCTATCACACATGGTAAGTCTGTTGTATAATGTTCTAACAAATATTTTCTACAATTTTCAGATTTGATTCTGACCAATGGCCAGATAAGGAAAGAAGGTAACCATGGATTGAGCTATTATAATAATGGACTGAACCAGTCATTGCCTGCCGATGTCTCCTTTCAGAGTACATCGTCTCCCTCTATCTCTGACCCGTACAAATTGTCATCAAGTTGGTCACATAATAGCATGTAAGTATTCAATTTGCGTACACGTTGTTTTAGCCATGTTTGAGAGTATGTTGTCCTGTTTGCCTCAATTGTCTTTTGATTTTTTTTTTTTTGATGATTTTACTGTGATCTTGCAACAGAAATGAAATGTACACCTATTTCAGTATTTGAGGTGAGAGTTGTCACAATCAAATTAAAACCTGATCTCTCAGATGTGGCAATGGAGAACTAATGAAATTGGACTAGGGGTCACATGTGGGTGACCTTTAGTAGGTGTGTTCTGTTTGACCAATGAAAATACAACATTAAGGCGTTCATATAAATTTTTTTCATGTGAGAAAGAAAACAGGCAGACAGAGAGAAAGAGAGACATACGTGTACATGTCTAATGTACTATGGATGTATGATAGCATAATGATTGAATCTGTTATGTATGTACATTAGTGTCAGCACTTAAACTGTATCATGGATATACAACAGTTGGTATTTAACTTATGTACATGTAATATCAGTATTTAAACTGTGTACGGTATTATGGATGTACAGTAGTGTCACTATTTAAACTGTACATGTGTGCTATGGAAGTACAGTAGTGTCACTATTTTAACTGCATTATGGATGTACAGTAGTGTCAACATTCAAACTGTGCATTATGGATGTACAATAGTGTCAACATTCAAACTGCATTATGGATGTACAGTAGTGTCAACCTTTAAACTGTGCATTATGGATGTACAGTAGTGTCAACATTCAAACTGCATTATGGATGTACAATAGTGTCAACATTCAAACTGTGCATTATGGATGTACAGTAGTGTCAACCTTTAAACTGTGCATTATGGATGTACAGTAGTGTCAACATTTAAACTGTGCATTATGGATGTACAGTAGTGTCAGTACATGTATTATCAGCTTTCATAACCTTTGTTCATGGTTTAGTTTTTGTTCACATTTTAATAGAAGTTTTTTTTTTGTATCTTTAGTTTCATTAGTTTTAGGATTAAAAATATCAAAATGTCCTTAATGTAAAACTACGATGTACAAAGCCACACCAACTTATCCTTTTTCAGTGGCATGAAAACAAAGTTTCAATAATAAGATTGCGTTTGATGCTGAAATCTGACTTATTAATTAAGCAGGCCAAGTTAGAAAATATTCTAAAACTAAAGAAAGTGTAAAATGTTAAATGTGCTTGGTTATGATAATATATTGACCCTGGAAAACACCCGAGATTAATATAGTTTCATACAAAAAGTTTTAGATCTGTGAAATGAACCGATCATAATCCACATAGCGTTATATAGTAAAATGTGTTATGGACCTCTTAGTAAACTGTGTTATGGACCTCTGAGTAAACTGTACGATGGACTTCTGGGTAAAATGTGATATGTAATGCTGAATAAAATCATTGTGGACCACTGAGTAAAATGTGTTATGGACCTCTGAGTAAAATGTGTTATGGACCTCTGAGTAAAATGTGTTATGGACCTCTGAGTAAATATGTTATGGACCTCTAAGTAAAATGTGAGGACTTCTGAGGATGTGTTATGGACCACTGGGTAAAATGTGTTATGGACCTTTGAGTAAAATGTGTTACGGACCTCTGAGTAAAATGAATATTGTTTTCACTTGTTTATAATGCAGTTTCTCTTGTTACAAACTTGGAACTCTGAAATCATTTGTATATACCATGATCATGCCATCTAAATGCGTTATCCTCTGCATCATAACCACACTCACTATTTCCTCGACAATTATTTGATTCAGGGAGTCGTCATGGGTAGTTTGCTAGTAAATGGCTTACTGAATCATTGCTTCTCAGGTGTCCAGCATGCACCTTGGGGTTAATCTTTTATCATTTTTTTTTTAAAAAAATTCTATGCACTTCAAGGTTTTGATTTCCTTAGAAAATTTCATTAAGTGCTCAGAGGGACATCCTCTTGTTGAAAATGAGGGTCCTTTTTTTTTTTTTCTTTTTTTTTTGGGGGGGTGTGTTTTTTTGTAACCTTGAAACTATAATCAAATTGTATATTATTACATATGTGTGTGTATTAAAGGCCCATGATCGGCGATTTATGCTCAGTTTTAAATGGCAATATGCTGTGCAAAATGTTTATATAAAGTTATTATCTTCCCATTAATTACACTTCTGAGTGATTTTCTGTTTTCTAGTAATTTGAGATTGAAGATTAAAAAATGAATTTTACTCGTAATGATAATAAACACAAACAGATTTGCGTAATATTCAAGGCAATCTCAGATGAATAAGTTCAACATATGGGTTATTGTCATCTCGTATCCATCACAACTCGTACCTAAGTGAATTGGTTAACTCGTACCTAAGTGAATTGGTTTACTCGTACCCATGTTTTAGCTGACTTGTGCCCATCGATTAACTCATTCGTGCCCACCGCCTGTTTGATTGTAGAATTATTTATGAAGGTATACATGTATTTACCAACAAGGTAATTACCATAATGCCTTTTGGTATTAAATTGACATACAACTATATGTGGAAATGAATTGGCTTCAGAAGTACTTCGTTGACAGAGGTATTGTCCACTTCACAAAACGTGATAGGCGGATTAACTTTTGACTATCTTGCAGATGATTCTACTCAATTTTTGTTTATGACAATTTTTATGGAAAAAAAACTTTATATTCCCCACTGGATACTCATAGGTAGGATAAGAAGAAAGAACTATTATTCTTGTCAGTGTAAATTTAATGTCGCTATTCTTTATTACCTAAAATTTGAATGTGTCCGGGTCAAGAAATGGTTCACGAGACTACATATCCCCAGGTTATATGGATATAAGTTGAAGGGGTCGTTACAATTTTTGAGCTTTTGGAGATTTGATTTTGTCTTCGAAAACCAAGAAATTTAGAACCCCCGAATTGCATAAATGTTTATATAGATGGGCGCCCTCATAGTCGTAAAACCACGGTCCGGAATCGCTATGCACTTGCCTGCCCGTGGTTTCATGTACCCGAAATCACTCTTAGCAAATAAATATTTATAAAGGAGTATGTGTGTACAATTTATCCACAGTAGTTGTGATCGGCAACTGAAGTTATCGCGAAGTCCGTTGATCTAATACAATTCTGAAATTGTTTAATAGCCTCCATCTGATTAGCTGACGAATGCGCGAGCACCATTTACTCACATTGGTTAAGGCTTCATGAATAATTAAAAATATGCACGGGTGATTTCGGGCACATGAAACTACATGTACGGGTAGGAAATAGCATAGCGAATCCGGACCGCGGTTTGCGACGATAGGGCTACCTGTACTGTTTGTTTACAGTTCATGGCAAATTTAGGAATCACTATGTCGGATTTTTCAGCTATTTATATGACAGGAGAGAAAACTGATTAGTAGTTGTTTTAGAGGAACCTTTAAAGGAACATACTATTAGTAGGATCTTCATTGCGCATAGTAAACTTCTTATGCCATCGAAAACATTGTAATTTTCAAACGAAATTGCACTGCTTGCAAACACCACACAATTGCCATGTATATAGCTATAATTTCAGCCTACTAAAACAGGTGTAACTTGTACGACGTGATCATTATTAACTGTTGAATATTTATTTTTTTCTATTGTGAAATTATACTTATTTTTCTATGGTAGAAAATTCTGGGTCATTTTTCTATGGTGAAAAATATTACTGTGCCTTTTCTATATCTGTAAAAAAGTTATCTGGAAAACGGATAATTTTTCCTACTGGTATGGATTAATAGACCTTTTTGGATTCTTTCTGTTACCGTTTGTCATATCAGAGAACTTCCTGTTAAACATTTTATCTTATATATATGACCTGGAATCTAGATAACATGCAGTGCTAGATGCCAGATGTGAATAGCAGCCTACAAGGAAGTGACGGCACTTGTAGTCGTTACAATAAAGGATTCCAACGTCTATCAACAATTAAATCCTAGGAGAAGAACTGAGACACAATATCATTGACTGTTGTCAATGTTAATATTACGAAACCGGAAGGGATCTTGCCCGACATTCTGTTGAGGTCACATGATATGAACACTAACTATTCCGACAAAACTGTACAGAATGGAACAAACCGAAAAAGTGTAACAGGTATTCATGATTCCTACGTAGAAAAAATTATCGAGACCGGGTAGTTTTTCTATGTGCTTGAGAACTAAGTCGTCGGTGTAACCATAATTCCTACGTTATTGTGTACAAATTAGTAAAACGATGGGTACGACTCTTCCAATTGTTTTGGTTACGAGTCAGTCAACCATAGGCATGACTTAGCCAAAGAGGATACGAGTTGAGATTGGCACGAATTGAGATGGGTCGAGTTTACCAACATTCCATAAAAACCTAAACACGTTGCCACACAGGTAGCAAACAAACAAAACACAAAAACAGAAAAAGAAGAGAGATAGAATTGATAAAGAAATTGTGCTGTACGTTTAGGAACAGAAATAGAGTGTTGAAATGCTCTGAGGAAGGAAATGAAGTTGAAAACAAATTAATAATTTGCCACCCTTCTTTGAATTTCCCCTGAAGCAACCTCAATCTGTCAAGGCTATTTATAGAACACTTCTGTTCAATCGTGAAGTCTCAAACTGGTCGGTGAATACCAATACATTCTTTTGTTTTTATCTGTTTAACTTGAAAGAGATAAAAGTATATGTATAGAAATACAATATTTTTATTTAGAAAAATGAATAATTTCAGTTTTCGATGAAATACTTCCCATAATTTGACGTATATTCATGTTTGACATGCTTTCCATATCGATGTAACAGCAGTGAACGGTACACGTGCAATCGCTAATTAGGGATGTTTGTATCACATTGTTGTTATCATTTTCTGACTAATTGCAGTGTATGTGTGCACTAGTTTTGATCAGTATGTCTTTAAATTGTATAACGTGTGAATCGGAGAACTTTATACGATATTTCATGTAGTTCAATATTAGCCGTTTATGGGCCTTTAAGGTATAATTGGTATAATTGTGACTCAGTCTGTACATGTAGTAATATGCTTTACTGACTTTTACTGCCACACAATCATCTGTCTGTTGTGACACAATTATCTCTGCTATCATAAACTTGGTCAAGGCTTATGACCAACCAAGTTAGAACCTGCTGACCCCAATGTTATTCTTGTCATTAGGACAAAGTTTTGGTCAAAATCATTTATAGTGAATACCCAGCTCAGAGTCCAGTAATGACCAATATATTGTTGTCACACTGCAGTTGATCAATAGATAAATCAAGACTGGCCGGTTGTCAAGCTGATTGTTTAATAGCTGAAATCTTGTGCTATTATGATGACCTTATTGCACTAATGATTCTTTGCTGGCTGACACTGCAAAGTGATGTAAATGTTTCCATTGTCACACTAAAGTACATCTTTAATTTGATCCCTTGTGACATTAATAGACTGGTCCAAGTTATTGATTGAAAGATTCTATTAATCAAGGTCAGGGATGAATAGGTTGTAGGCTTGTAAGCAAAGGAATAAACATGAATCAGAATAGCTGGAAGGAGAATATATAAGTAATTTACAACCTGTTTTGTCAACATGGATGTATTGATTTCTGAGGGTCAATTAAATTGTTCATGTCCTGCACCAGGCGTCTGATTAGAGGGTTAGCAGATAGTTTTTTTTTATAGGAATGTTTTTCTTAAACAATGGTCTAGTATAAGTATGATCTCTTTATAATGCTCCCAGTTTCATTTGACACCTTGCTTATCGCCACAATTTTTGAAAGTCCACTTTTCCAATTTTCCCTATAATTTCATTTTACTGCGCAACCTATAACCAAACCTCTTTATAATGTCAAATTTTGGCTCAACATATGGTGGCAGTATGACCAGGTTTTACTGTATATGAAATGTCTAACTACATGTATGACATGATCTTTTCTCATTATTAGTTACTGGGACTTTCCCTACCTATTTTTAAGTGGGTCCAAAGTCCATGTAATTGGAAATTCCACATGTACATGTAAATTAGGAAACATTGCATAAATTCAAAATGAAAAATTATATAAAGGTCAAGTTAATTTTATCAAAAGGAAGTAAGAACTGTTTTAAAAGCCTTTAACAGATTTACAACCTGGGTACTTTATATCTCAAATTATTTCCAAAATAATCTCTCATGAGATGAAACTTGAGAGGACAATTTTGCTGAATTTTGGGGTTAGAAAAATGAGGGATTTAGTAGCAGATGATTAGAAAAATATGGCCGAAATCTTTTGCAATATTGTACATTGGGAATGGGTTCTGTAACTGGATATAAAATAGATCTACTGGAAAATCCTTTGTCACATACCTGATCTCTTAAAAAACAGTGTTCATAATGTATTAAGGTGTTACGTGTTTGCTTAAAATCTTGTCCTCACTGGACATTGCTTTTAAAACATTTTAATAAGAATCATGACCTTGAAAGGTCAAGATCACAGCAGGACATGTCAAGGTCAAAGTAGGGACGTGGATGATGATCTTAATGGTAATGATTGTGTAGTTAACTTTGAAATTTTCAGAATATTTGCAGCAATTCAGAACAAAACAAGGCAGCTTTATAAACATTTCATAACATGCAATCTATCTTTATTATTCTGTTTAACTGTATTTTTTTTCCACTTTTATTTTTAGTCAGACAAAAATTTTAATGAATACTGGAAATCTCAATGTCCGAAGGTCTAGCTTTCCCACCAGGTAGGACAATATATGCACCATTTTACATTCCTGTCTACCGTACGTAGGTGGCGCTTCTCTGTTCTATGGAGTCATCAGCATATATATAAATATATATGTATAGTCAGCACTTCACAGCTTCGCCGTATTCTTTCCAGCACTAGATGGCGCCACTTTGTTTACATGTCTCTGATGCTAGAATGGCTTTTGACTCTCTCTTTTTATTAATATGTCCTTCCCTCGTGTAGATGACCACTTTGTTGATGGATTAGATATAAACTAATAATGTTCCGCCAGCGGCAGTCATACATGTATCCTTGCAATCAAGCTTTAATTGAATTACCATGGCAACGTGCAACAACAGATTTTCTCCAGGAGTGAATAAAGTAGATGTTTACAAAATGTCGGATTTCAATGTAATTCTTAATGATATTCAGAAAGATGTTATTTTGCAGATAAAAAATGATAAATAAAAAAAAGTGTAAATAACTCGTGATCATTAACCGTTGATAACAATGGACTCTTCTGTAAATCAATGACTTAGACCAGTCCAAATGTTAAAATAAGGTAGAATACATAATTTGTTAAATTGTTATGATGGATTTGGATACAGTATGGAATTAATTGAGGTTTGAATATCTGATGTGTTATACTGTCATGAAATTTCCATTTCTTTCCAAGTTGTTTGGTAAATTTGGGAAGTTTATTGCAGTTAATGGAAATTTTTGAAACACAAAATGATTCAATTGTCCTGCTAAGGTTCAGTGAAGAATCAAGTACTGTATACCTGAAAATTTTCGCGATTTTCGCCCTGAGATAAGAGGGCGAAATTAAAATGAAAGTGAAATTTGCAGGCTAAATATTTGAAGCATGAACATACATTCCTCTTAGGAGACTGGTGATGTAAGGGAGATTTGTTTTCTGTTGTAAAGGGGCAAAATTAACCTGGGGCCATGTTTGCCCTTGAATGAGAGCGCGAAATTAAAATGAATGCGAACTTTGCAAGCTAAATAATTTAAGCATGGCCATACATGTACATACATTGTATCATTCACGAGACTGGTGATGTAAGGCAAATATGTATTCTGTTGTAAAGGGGCGAAAATGACAAGGTTTACAGTACTTTTTTGAGAAAGACAAAAAAGAAAAAAACAAAAAAGAAATTCTTGAAATCTAAATCGTCTGTGAACATATTTTTAGTAATAATAAAGTTTTATTAAATGACATTTGTGAAATCTCTAAAAATCCCCCGAAATATTATATTCAGTGTCTGTCATCTATTACACCTGTTTGACCTGCACGTCTATTGTTAATAAGGTATTCATTGTATAAAAAAAGGTCGTAATTTGATGCCTGGTAAGGTTCTATAATTATTATATTTTATGATAGATACATGTACAATGTAGCTATGTCCCATGTACAGATATAAAGTTTTAGAGACCAGATATCAAAAGGGGAACAAATATGCTAATTATACTGGTATACAATGGATACCTTAACATGAAGTCTCCCTCATAGCATGGGTCATACACAGTCTGAATCCATCCCTCCTTCCCTAATGTCATATACCATCATTTCATGTTTTTGTTTGTCAAAATTGAGTTACAGTTCATCAAAATTGGGTGGAAGCTAGGTCAACTCCATAACTGTTCCTCTCAAGGCAATTAACCAATCCAAAGCTTTGTTTCAAATCTATAATAATATGCAAATGTGTGTGTAGCAGTAAGGTGTGATTGGTTGAATTAACATTTCTGTTTTACAAAATAGAATGATAGTTAGCTCAGAGTTGTAGATTTTTATTTCATTCTATTTTTCATGCTTTACGCCAAACTGAACTTATTAAGTGTTGATACTTTGTAACATGCATAGTTTTGGAAAATTAATTTGCTGTTGCAGAATTAAAAAATGTATAGAGTTGCTTGCAGTAGACCAAGGCCAGCTTTCTCAAAATTTAAGAATATTCTCAACTTGGCCTGCTCAGCCAATCAGATTTCAGGATTAGCTTAAATTGGATGAAATTCTCAAATTTGAATGCTTAAGTGTTCCCAGATTAGCACCATATCATTACATGTATATGGGAATCTGTATCAAGTTGATATCCCTTCTGTTAAGGGCCACAGTTTAGGTAAAAAAAGGTCTACATGTACATGTACATGTATTCATTTTCTTAAATTTCGTAAGCTTTATTTTTAACTTTATTTGGTTAAATGCTAATTAATGATACAAAATTTGCTAATTTTTTTATACTATATTTAGGATTTGTTTTGTGTATTTCTTCATTTTTCTGCTTTATAATTTCTCATCTCAAAATAGGTACATGTATAATATCAGTTTAAGTGAATATTGTTATGCTAAAAATGCATAAATCATTGACTTAGACCAGTCCAAATGTGTATGTAGGGATAAAGGTATTCCGTTAAACAGACATATGATATGCTGTTACTGCTATAGTGGAACCTACCTTGAGAGACAGACCACTGTCATGAATGACCACCTGTGTTGATAGACCACTGTCATGAATGACCACCTGTCTTGACAGACCACTGTCGTGAATGACCACCTGTCTTGAGAGACCACTGTCATGAATGACCACCTGTCCTGAGAGACCACTGTCATGAATGACCACCTGTCTTGAGAGACCACTGTCATGAATGACCACCTGTCCTGAGAGACCACTGTCATGAATGACCACCTGTCTTGAGGGACCACTGTCATGAATGACCACCTGTCTATAGAGACCACATTCTGAAAACCACTTAGTTAAATATCTCTATAAATAAAACCTCTTTTGAGAGACCACCTGTCTTGAGACAACATTTTATTGGTTGAAAGTGTGGTCTCTCATTGCAGGTTCCACTATAGAAGGCACTGGTTGAGGTATTGATGATATTCTCGACAGAGAAAGGAATAGTCTTTTCAGTTTTTTCTCGAGAGTCATTAATATAATTAGTTAAACTTGTTTGTTAATTGTCGGAAAATACAGAAAGTCGGTTTTGAGTGAGTCGGTCGCACGTTAGAGCAAACCAACAATTTTTTTATGGATGGCCTAAACATTCTATTTTAACAAAGTGACATCATTTCCATTCTTTTCAAATCTGGCACCTATCACTGCATGATACCCCATATTCCATGTCATACAAGATTAGGCCCAAATTTTGTCATGATTTGAAGTTAATTTTGTTTTGGTAAAATCGGTAAAATAAAAAAGCAACTGATAGTCTTGACAGAATTTTGGCATAATATTTGATAAACTGCTTCACCGGAAGTGAGAGCTTCAGTAGATATGATAATTAATTTTTGTGTCTTGTTTTTTGTCAATAAAATTTTGTTGATAAATGTTTGTATTGACAGTTTTAACATATTCAGTTCTTCTCCACATCAATAAAGTGTTCAGCCGTTTGGTACAATATATCGTACTATCAAATCAGTGGGTGTCGTCACAATGCGGAGTCAGGAGTGTAGTACTGTTTGTTATCATCATACATTTAATTTTGTAATTTGGTGATGTCACAGGGGGACATTGCGTTCCCATACAATATTCAAATTTCAAATCAAATATTACCCAAGTGAATTTGTGAAACATGTGGAAAATAAAGGAGAGGCGAGTATCATTATGGTATATGGTACACCACAAAAATAAAGAAAGGGCAAGTATTGGTATGATATACAGTACCAGCCAAAATTAAAGGAAGGGCAAGTATTGGTATAATATAGAGTACCAGCCAAAAATAAAGGAAGGGCAAGGGCAAATACAGTTGCCAAAATTGGCAAATACTTGTATTGGTATGATATACAGTACCAGCCAAAAGTAAAGGATGGGAAAGTATTGGTATGACATATAGTATATATACTTACCAAAATAATGGAAGGGCGAGTATTGATATGCGATACAGTACCAGTCAGAAATAAAGGAAGGGCAAGTATTCATATAACATATAGTACATAACAAAAGTTAATACACACCCACATGCTTTTTACATGCAGTGATAAGAAAAAAAAAACAAGTGTTATAAGCCATAAAAAATTTGTGAGGTGAGTACTTTTGGTCAGTACTTTATGATCTAAGGCTTTAAAATAAAGGATACCATTCTAAGCAGGATAATATATATTTTTTTATTTTGATGCTGTTTCCCCCCTCCCCCCAGCATATCTGCCATGTAATTTAATGCAGGATGTTTGATTTGAATTTTCAATTTTTTTCAAGGAAAAAATCAGAAGCAGGAAAAATACCCACAATAAAAGGTTTAAAGAAAGGCGCTGCACGAAGCCCAAGCTTGTCAAAGAAACTACCATCCTCTCCTGAAAATGCAGCAGGATCGAAGACTAGATCTGTTGCCGCAGCAACTAACTTGACAGTGCCAATGGCAGAAGATCCACTGATGGTTCGAAGTACAGAAGATTTAGACAGCGTAAGTATCTTTAACTTATCAACCCCTGTGGTCACATTTAGACTCACCCCGATCAATAAACAGTATGGTTTACTATCATAATTCTGGAGTGAACAAGTTCATATTGCATGTAGAATTATCTTACATTTTTTTATTCTAAATCATACACCCCTGAATTCTGATAGTGGAGTTTGAAATGGACAAGTCCAAATGTGACTTCAGGGGTAAACGAGTAAAAGGGACATTCAAAAAAAAAAAAAAAAAAAATTATATTGATGTATGATAAGAAATAAGATATATACACAGCCCTAAAAATTAATATATTCCTGTATCAGTGTATGGTATATTTTTTGAAAATACGGTGTTGTATGCATATACAAATAGTAAGGTAGAGGGCATGTATTGTTTTATCTGTACTCTTGGAATATTTGTTGACATAATCCATTCAACACTACAGGGACAATGAAAGGATGGTCTTAATTTTGAAGTTTGAATGGTGTTTTACGCCACACTTAACAATTTTGAAGTTATATGATGGCAGCCAGTTTTTAACGGTGGAGAGAACCAGCTTACAATGTACCCAGGAAGAGACCATTGGCCTTCCGCAAGTAAACTGGCAAACTTTCTAACAAAAATCAGCTTAGGTTCCAACAGGACTTGAAACCCCCCCCCCCCCAATACAAAAGAGCATACCAGTTAGATACATAGTATATTAAAGGATATAAGGAGATGTTCGTCACAGTTATTTGGAGTGGTATGTGGTAATGATCAAGGATATTTAAGGTCGAGGTAACATTATTCAGGTCAAGGTCATTGCAGACAACTCAATTGTAGGTCACTCATGTCTTGAAATTCTTTTCACTGGGGATACCTTGGCACTGAAATTCACATGATGGAAATAGATATGGATGCAAGAGTTACTTCCCTTATGTATTATTATACTTTTTTATTGCCAATCACTTTGATCTCTCAAGGTTCATTCAATAAGAAATGATGTTTCAAAAATAGTTCTAAACTGATGTGGTTAATATGTTTATTAACTCAGAGTTATTCAAGCTAGTTTACTGGCCTTGGGTCAGTTTCACTAATGGTCTTAAATTTGCATGTAAACCTGGATGTAACTTTAGATGTACTAGTAGCTTGAGTTGCGATTTTATTGACATGTCTGTAGTTTCTGTTTCACTCAATTTCATAAACATATGCTTACACATTATGTATCCTACACTAGGGCTGTCATTGACAGACTTGATATCGATGTATCGATATGCAAATTGATTCAATACGATAAACGATACATATTTTTTTTTTTAGTAATGACAGCACTTTCCTACACTAAGTTACGACCTTTAGATTGGCCCCTGGACTACTAAACTTGCCTTTGTTTGACACATTTGATATTAATTATTACTATCTTTTCAGATTGAAGTGAGCAGTAGGGAAAATGGTAGTAGCGGAGAGGGAGGACTGGACGAGTTTGATGGGGCTTCCCAGGCAGACATCCAGACAGAAACACAAAAAACGAAAGTAGCCCTGGATCAGCTGAAGTCTAAGATAAACAGGACTATGGGTTTAATCAAAGCAGAGCAGACGGCTAAAGAAGGTACAATTTCTATCTTGTAACATGTATTGATACAAGTAAAGAAGTAAGGTAGTATGTGATACATACTCTGGTACTGTCGACTCATTTTAAGACCAGCTGTGTTTTGATTTGCTGCTGTCTGCCATGTATGATAGTGTGCGCTTGTTGGTTTGTTTTTGTTTTATTGTTTTTTATGTTCTGTCAAGAATATTTCATTTGACATGAGAAATGACCAGAAAATGAGAAATGCCACAAATTTTGACCTGTGCTATGGACTTACGCCAATGCAGTAAGGGTTATCTAAGTGCCTATTGTGACATGGGGGCCTCAGTCTAAAGTCTTAACGAAAATACGTGTGAGGATGACCTCAGCCGAGTGCTTGGCGAAGGCAGTCTGGGCACAATGGATTATCTGTGTTTTCCACCATTAGTCAATAACACATGTCAATATTCATAGCACTTCACAAGTGATGTTTCCATAAAAGTGAGAAATTCTCCCAGAGAATTAAAACAACATTGAAGCAAAGAGAACTGAGAATGGCTACAACATGAATACCACTATAAACACTCACGCACACATACACACAAACATACACACAAACACATACAAACACACATATACACGAACACATATACACACACACAAACACATAAACACACATACACACAAACACACATACACACATACAAACACACATACACACACAAACACATATACACACAAACACATACAAGCACACATACACACAAACACATACAAACACACATACATACAAACACACATACACACAAACACACATACACACAAACACATATACACACAAAAACACATACAAACATGCACACAAACACATACACAAACAAACACATACAAACACACATGCACACAAACACATACAAACACATACACACAAACACATACATGTACAAACACACATACACACAAACACATACAAACACACATAAACATAAACACATACAAACACACATACACACAAACACATACAAACACACATACACACAAACACATAGAAACACACATACACACAAACACATACAAACACACATACACACAAACACATACAAACACACATACACACAAACACACATACACATAAACACACACAAACACATACAAACACACACACATACAAACACATACAAACAAACACATACACACATACAGATACAGACACACAAACACATACAAACACACATACACACAAACATGCATACACACAAACACATACAAACACACATACATGCACAAACACATGCAAACACACACACACAAACACATACAAACACACACACAAACACACATACACACAAACACATATACAAATACATACTCATGAACACATTCATACATGCATGCACATATGTGCAAGCGTACATACATAGATATACATGTACATACACAAACACATATACACACATACACATGTATGCACACATACACATGTGTGCACATGCACACACACACACACACACTTGTAAGTATGTAGTGTCCATCCATCTGCTGGTTAACACATGAAGCCAGTAACTATTTAAATCAATGTTTCTCAGATTGACTTTGCATTCATGGACAATGTTTTTGGTTGTTTTTTTTTTTTTACAAAAGATAAAAGCAAAATACAAAGTTTTATGCTCCCTGGTCAATAACCAAATCAATGCAAATGCTTTTGATAATGTATTTGTTATTGTTTACATTAGATAAACATTGTAACATTTTGCAAATTGTTTTGTATATCTGTTCTAACACAGTTTATGCAACTTGATTGTGTTAAAAAGCTACTTGTATGGAAACCGATAAACATAACCATCTGGTTCGCTGTGTAGGTGTTGAAAGAAATGTACGAGATTTGTGTTGTGGTTCCAGTTTCAGAGACAAGACATAGATTTACTGGTACATTGTAGCCATCAAAGTCGAGATTGAGTTAGAAAGAGGGATAAACTTTTATATTGTACAATGTAGATAACCCATTTACCCCTGAAGACACATTTGGACTGGTCTAAGTCATTGATTTACAGAAGAGTCCAATGTTTTGTCGAGGGTCAATGAGTTAAACAAACTTTAACTTGTCAACCCCTGAAAAACAATGGACTCCTCTGTAAATCAGTGACTTAGGTCAATCCAAATGTGTTTTTAGGGGTGAATGAGATAAAGACAGTTTATATTTTAGCTAGTTACAGACACTTGGGTTAACAGTAAGTCAGGCAGAAAACAAGACATACTGAAAGTCTGGACAGTTCATGTACGCAGAAAGTCTGACAGTACATGTACGCAGAAAGTCGGACAGTACATGTACGCAGAAAGCTGGACAGTAATTTTATGCATAAAGTCAGACAGAACATATATGCAGAAAGTCAGACAGTATGTGTTTAAATTAGACATAGACACTAAGACATACTAAAAATCAGACAGACAACAGAGTCAGATAAACCTTAAATCAGACAGAGAGTATGTGTTTAAGTCAGACACAGTATGTCAGTCAGACTAAAATTCAGTCAGACAGTAGATGTATGCAGAAAGTCAGATAAAAAGCGTACGTTTAAGCCGGACGCAATGATTCAGACACAATGTCTGAATGAGTCAGTATGACAATTTATAGAGAATTAAAATACAATGTATATCTTACAGAAATGATAGTCATGGGCATTTATACCCCCCCCCCCTGCAAAGCAATACATATGTAACTGTTGTTTTTTTATGTTTATGATTTTCTATAGAAAGTGGACATGTGTAAAAGAGAGTTACAGAAATCAGGCTAGGAGGTTATAAATGCTGACTTGAGCTAAAATTGAATATCATACTCCTAGGAGTATGCGGTTAAATTTTGAGGTTATAAAACGTTAGGAGTGTGTACTCCTAGGAGCATGTACTCATAGTTTTCAAGCACTTACTCAGATTATTTTTAATCCTGTGTAATGGCAACACACATGTACATGTATTGACAGTAGAGATGGTACTGAGCAAATTTCTCACTTCTTTTTTGATAAGCTAGATCATTATTATGGTTACACACCTTATTCCATCAGTTCAATAGTCTGACAGTTCGATAGTCCGACGGCCCGATAGTCTGACAGACAAAGGAAGGGAGTATTATCCCATTATTACGTGGATTGATAGAGTATCGTCTGCATATACCACAGATCAAAGGACTTAACCTCTCCCTGAAATTCCGTAGGATGCGATGCTTGAAACTTTGAGGTAACTTTTGAGCCAGATGTGGAGCTGGAGCTCGAGTCATACTCCAAATCTCTTTTTTGAGCTCGAGTCTGCGTGTATAACCTCCTAGCCCGAAGTACACACAGAAAATGTGTAAATGTTAGCTCATACACCCCAATTAAGACACATTTGGACCGGTCTGTGTCACTGATTTTCAGTAGAGTTCATTATTTTTTTTAGAGGTAGATGGGTCAATACAAGTCTAAAATTCTGTATCTCTTAATATAGATAATGTAAATGAGTACCTCAAGTTGGCAGCCAGCGCAGATAAACAACAGCTCACCCGAATCAAAGCAGTATTTGAAAAGAAGAACCAGAAATCCACCCAGAGTATTAGTAATCTTCAAAAGAAGCTGGAGACGTACCATAAACGGAGAGAGGAAATCGAAACGTACGGCGTTCCAGGTCATAAGCAAGCAAAAGAAGTATTAAGAGACATGGGGCATGGCTTGAAGTAAGTCCATATTGTTGATTATTGACTAAGGCTTAGGTCCATATACCAGGGCCTGAAGTCGCTAAATTTTACTCATTACTCAAGTCAAGGTCAACATTTATTTTAGTATTTTGTCTATGTAGTACTTTGTAAAACTTATGGGTCCAAAGTTATCAAGTTCTCAAGTCCAACTGTTTCTTTATCATTTTGACTATATAATTGCTTGTACAAGTTTTGGATTTGACCGACATATGTACATATTATTATCTTTTTCATTCATACGAAAAACTGCTTTAGGTTAGATTTTTGATTTTCTTACAACAAAATGGAATACAATCGATTCCACTTATTTGCATGCCTGATAATTTTATATTCCTGTTAACTGCATAAGAGCTCAAAACACAAAACCATTTTCTATCTCATGATTTTAATTGCATAGGTTAAACCAAGAATTCCTGTTAATTTCATAAAATATTTCCAAAAAATGGGGAAAAATGTACTGATTACAGTCAAAAATTTTGCGTGGAAATAGTTTTAATAGAAATGAAAACATACCAAACAATGTTTTGTAAAGGTTTTGCTTTTATGATATTATTTTACACTAGTAGTTTATGAGAATCCATTGCTAATGTACCTAGGATGTTTGTAATGGTATTATATACATAACTGAAAGGACTAGATGAACATGAATCATCATTGTTCCCTAAAATACACTAATTCCTGTTAATTGCACATTCCTGTTAATTGCACATTCCTGTTATTTGCATAATTTTCTCCGTCATTTTGGCTATGCAATTAAGAGGAATCCACTCTATATGATACCTTGAATATGGTACTTAAACTTATTTTTTGCATATTTCTATTTCTTCAAATGAGCAATACTAATAACTTTCATCATTAATTATCACGATTCTGTGTCACAGATACACAAAAGTGTCCAATGACAGTATAAATTATGTGTGTTGTCGGCTTAAAATCCTAGAAAGGAAGTTGATCTTCGAGTACTGAGTAAATTCAGCGACTTTGGGGCCTGGGTCTGGCTCAATAAAACTTAAGAATTACTTAAGTCTAAAAATTTTCCTCAACTTTGGCTAATCCTGAAATCTGATTGGCTGAGCTGGCCAAGTTGAGAATATTCTCAGACTTGAGTAAATTCTCAAGTTTTATAGTGCCAGGCCCTGGTTGTCATCAGTTTGAGATGTGACAGTTTCAGACATTTTCATTATTTGATTCACAAGTTGTTTTATCTCTGAAAGTGTTTTAATAATCTTCTTTAATTTTGAGTTTGCATTTCCCCACAGTCTATCTGACATACTGAATATTCATGATTACAGTTCACCCCCGTTATAACGCCTTCCGTTATAATGCCAAACCCGCATAACGCCGCTATTTCTTGAAGAACGGATTTCCTCCCTTATAATTCCCTCGTTGTAATGCCAAAACCTGCATACCACCATCCGTTGCCGATTCTCTGGTACAAATGGTCATTTATACATGTTAAATCCCTCGAACATATCCCCAGACCAGATGAAAAAACAGGTGCGAGTAAAACTGTTTGCCGACGGTAGCATATTTACTTCATACTTTGAGTCGAATTTCGAATGTCATAAACTTGATTATAGTAAACCTCGATATATTGCCAAACCCTTTATACTGCCAAAATTCAGGAAAACAAAAGGTGGCGGTATATTGGGGGTGAACTGTATGTAAATGTAGTCAAATGATTGGTTAGGGACATACTGAATATTCATGGTTATGTGAATGAAAAGAAATGATTGGTTAGTGACATACTGAATAATCATGATTATGTGAATGAAAAGAAATGATTGGTTAGTGACATACTGAATAATGGACCCTTTGTAAGTTTGTGCTGGAAGGGCACAAGTATCAACATGAAGCGATCACAACATGGTGAAAATATTAAAGGCTTTATAGACAAGTTTGACTGTACAACTTGTAGGTTGTTCTTTGTGTTTCACATCACACATCATGATCTTTCAATCATACAGGAGCAGCAGCCAGTTTTGATTGGCTTGAGAGCATGGTTATTACCTACATGCATCCGTGAAAATACCACCAACCTTCTGTATGTACATGTAAACTGGCAAATTTTCTCACATAATTAGCTTCGGTTCCAGCGGGTTCAAAATTCCCACGGATTTGAGATGAGAGACCTCATGATTTTAAGTGTGAAGCTTCGACATTGAGGGCCTCGTAAAATAAATAATTCATCCACAGTGTTAACACATCAATACTCTTACAGTTTATACAGCCACTTGCCAAAAGTTTATAGACATTATCATTTTTACTAGATCTACAGCCACTGGCCAAAAGTTTTTAGACATTATCATATTTTACTATATATTTCATATGAAACCATATATTTTCCAAAAAATAGTGTGAAGCCAGGTTTAATTGTTTATTTGGATCTAATTTCCTAATTTGTAATTTAATAAATTTGATAATTTAAACAAAAAGTCAAAATTAGATATTACAATTTTACTTACACAAAGAAAGAATTTTCATCACAAAAATTAGACTTACTATTTAAATTGATGATTTTTTTAATTTCCAATTCAAAAAATCGAAATAAAAATAAGTAATGAAACTGTATCCAATTCTCTGTTTAACACTGATAATCCTATTGAAATGCAATAAGAAATGGCTTACAATATTTTTTTGGAAAAAATATGCTTTTATATGAAATACAGTCAAACCTGTTTTCAGCAACCACTCAAGGGCAATTGAAAAAGTGGCTGCATAAGACAGGTGTCCTTTGGTTCCAGGTTGACAAAAATCACAAGAAAATCAGTGTCCATTTTACAGTGTATAGCTACACATGTATATTCATATGGTTTGATATTAAGATGATCAGGTGTTAAAATCATGTATATTACAGTGCTACCTCGCTAACCTGTTCATAGGTTTTCTGAAAATAGATTATGCGATCAATCATCTTCAAAAAATGGCTGTTGAAAACAGTGTGACCAGTCATTTTGTCTTGAATATCACTGGCTGCTGGCCACGTTAGACAGCTGGTTTAGGTATGTTTATATAGTGAAATTGATTGGGGGAAATACTAACTGGCTGTTGAAGACAAGTGGCTGTTGAAAAACAGGTGGCCTTTAAGGCAGGTTTGACTGTATATAGTAAAAAAATAAAAATGTCTATGAACTTTTGGCAAGTGACTGTACATTATGTGTTTATGTCAAATGATTAAATTGCCGATATACAGTAGAACCTTGCTAATAAGAGTTTAGTGTCTAACTCAAGGTAGTCTGATAAGAGAGGTGGTCTCTCAAGTGAGGCTCTGTACTTATTACTGGTAGATATTTATCAAGAGACTAAAAATTTATGGTTTGAAATGAGAGGTGGTCTCCTGAGGGAGGTGGTGCTTAGTGGAGGTTCCACTGTACATGCAACCTGTATTGTCAGACTTGTCTATAAAGGCCAGTCGAGGGAACAGGCAAAAGAAGCTGTTACAGACAGGTGACCTTTATAAAGAGGTTTATTCATTATAAAAAAAGTTAACAAAAATTGTGTTTCAATGGCCTTTATTGGCAGGTGCCCTTTATACAGAGGTTGCCTTTAATGCAGATATGACTGTACATATATGTACCAAAAATTGTAAAGCATTATTAAGAATTTTTGCTGATTTTGAACTTTAAGTATTGAACATTTCCATTGGTTAAATTATTTGATTTGTATTGCCATCATCTGAATCAGCATTAAGCTTTATTTAAAAAAAAAACAAAAACATTTTTTGTCTTTGTACGCTGTAATTTTGTGCTTAATTATTGTAAAATGAAAAAAAAAGTATTTAAAAATAAAAGATATTTTTCACCAGCTAACTGTTGGAACTAATAACAATAAAGGGACATTTTCTTTATGCCTTTGAGATATAAGATGTCACATTATATATTTGTAACTCTGGCTTCAAAGGCATATTGTCACTCAGTGTATCAAAATTTTGGTTTGGTTTTAAATGCAGTAAAATTGGGAATTTAGAAAAATGCTTTAAAGTATTTTTTTATAAATATGGACATTTCACTGTATTTTGAGGTCTAAACATGTGAAATCGGCTTCGTTTAGTTCTCATCCAGGATAACAACAATTTAATTTGACCTGAGGTCACCTCGATCCAGTTTGAAGCCAGTTGGAAAACTTTTCCATGTATGCTTAAACAAAAACAAAGATGTCGGAGAGTAACAAATTTTATAATGAAAGAAGGCTATCCCAAACATAATTCTGGGAAACAAGATGTGTTTGTGAAACACAGATGCCCCTGGTTCCAGCAAATTTCTATGCTGGCAAAATATTGCAATGTCCTACATTTTGAACCCCACCCCACCCCCTGGGGCATGTGAAATGTGAGCAACCCTTAGATGAACTTACAGTCTATGTTTGGTTACTGTTTCACAATCCAAACTTGAAATATTATACAGTAAAACCTGCTATAACGACCACCTCTATATAAGGATTACCTGTTTATAAAGGCCTTTATATATATAAGCGGGACGGAATTACAGACAGACAAACAAACAGATACATGGACAATCCAAACACTATATGCCCCCGGCGGACCTTTCAGGTCCGGGCTTAAAAAAAGGACTAGATCTGGTGTGATATCTAACTGGAACTAAAGCAGGATATAGTACATGTATATATGGGTGATTAGTTTGCATGGTAGAATGGTAATTTTATTGGTATTATTACAGAACCTCCATACATGTTCCTTAGCACTAGTGATAAGAGTCAAGGTCGTTGTCTAAAATTACTTTCGTCAGTTAGCATATCATGTGCATCTTTTGGAATCTGGGTCATTGCATAATAAATTGGATTTTACTGACAAAATACTGTCATAAATACCAATTGTATGCAATATTGATTTTTTTTTTCCGACATGGAAACATTATTTCATTCTTTTTAACATCAGTACCCATCAGTTTTCAGTGGTGAAAAGAATTACGATTTTGAGCAACAATATCCCTTTAAGGCTTATATTTGTCTTCTTGTTCCAGAGTTACGGACCCTTCATATCTCCAAGATTTTACATTGCTCTCATACATGGGCAAGGAGTTTCTCAAATACATTTTTTTTTTTATTATTATTATTATTTTTTTACAGTTCATTAATTTCACTGCCATTTCAGCTTATATTACAATGATATATGTATATATACCGTCTGATGTACATTAACTATTTCTGTTTTAAAATGGCAGACTTTTGCGAGGCAGCCATTCACATAAGAACAAGTCTGGGTCAAAAGGGTAAATGAATATTTATAAGCACATTTCTTTGCTTTCATGTAGTTTTTATATTTTTTCTTCCAATCTTTACCCAGAATCACGTACATGTTTTGTTTGGCTAAGTTCAGAAAATGTAATGCATGGTATTGTCGCCCAAAGCGGTATGGGAAAAACCCAAGTTGATTGCGAAGTGAAATTGCATTTCAGAATTTGTTGTTTTGCTTGCATGATTTTTTCTTTTATAATCATTGGCAACATAAACTCATCAATCCCTGAAAAACAATGGACTCTTCTGTAAAAGAATGACTTAAATCAGTCCAAAGTGTTTTTAGGGGTGATTGATAGACAAAATATTTTTATGCCCCCCCCCCCCCCCCCCCCCCCCCCCCCCCCTAGAAGGAAGGGCATATTGCTTTGCTGCTGTCTGTAGGTCGGTCGGTCCGTACACTAGCAGTTTCCATTCATTATATCTGCAGTGGGTGCACATATTGAAATGAATCTTGGGGTGCAGATACATCATGAGAATATCTAAGTCAAGCTTTTATTTAGTTACCATTTAACAATAATTGACAGAGTTATGCCCCTTGAACTTTGAAAATTTCCAATAATTTACAACTTCCTTTACATCTCTGCAACAGGTGCACTTATTTGAATGAAATTTGGCATACAGTTACATCATGGAAATATCTAGTTTTGAGTTTTTATTTGGTTACCATCAAATAATTTTTGACAGAGTTATGCCCCTTGAACTTGGAAAATTTCCATTAATTCACAGTTTCCGTTCAATATCTCTGCAACAGGTGCACTTATATGAATGAAATTTGGCATACAGATACATCATGAGAATATCTAGGTCAAGTTCTTATTTATATTTATGCATTTTTAAACTGATCATTTTGTGATCATGATTGGGAATTTAAACACTTTTGGATTTTTGCTGATAATCAACTGTGAGAATGAGAGAACATGTGTGTGATGCATATACATACTACCGTTATCTAAGTACATGTAATTTCAAACATTTTGAACCACGTTTGGTGGTTAAGTGGTAGAGCATTCAACTCACAAGCAGAAGGGCCTGAATTCGATTTGTGGTACTTGATCATACCAAGCACTTCGAAAACGGTGATGACCGTTCTTTGTCAAGTCACAGTAGGCGTGGCACATACATGTAAAAGAACCTTAACTGAATTGGCGTTGGATCTTTAGCAAAGGTCAAAAGTGGCACTTCACCTAAAAGGTGGTGACATCAACACATGTGGGTATGAATTGTTAATACTGCCATATATTATTTATCTTTTACACATTTTAATTTTATATGGCTGCTGCTTTTTTTTTTCATTTTGCCTTCATTAACTCATTTCACACCCCTTAAGACACAGTTGGACTGGTCTAAGTCATTGATTCAGAAGAGTCCATTGTTTTTCGTGGGTTGATAAGTGAAATATAAAAGAGATATTTGTTTTGGATCAGTTTAGGATTTTTATATTTTGAAAATATTAATATCAATTGCCATGAAATAGTCAAGATCCAGTTCATCTCTATCCGGTCCAAAACAGGATAAATCGTGTATCAATAGAAACTATTCAAAATGGCAGTCCTAAAAATTAGGTCACTGTAACCTAGATGTGTTTTTCTATCAACTTGAAGTAGACAATCTGTATGTTCATTCTATTGAGACACATTCTGAAGCAAAAGCATGAAACAGTGATTACGAACCCCCCCCCACCTCATTCCGCGATACTGCACAACAAAGAACGACCACACTTAATTTGCACATGATGTCACGTTTTTCTCTTTCATGAGCATGGTATCATTTTCTTGTTAACACATAGACAGAGAGGATAGATTTTAAAATAACGTTAGATGTTATGTCTCACCTTTCTATAACTCAATTTAATCTCGGACTAAGAAATGTACAGTCGATGAAAAAAAAAACATCATTTCTTGTGGAATTATTCATTTTAACTCAGTAAAGTGGAACCTGTCTAGAGAGGCTGCCCATTCTGCCACTAAACTGTGGTCTCTCAAGACAGTTGATCTTTCAGTAGAGGTTTTATCCAAAGGATTACTTAACTAGATGATTTTCAGAATGTGGTCTCAAAAGACAGGTGGCCTTTCAAGACAGGTTCCAGTGTACCAACATGGTCTGTGAGAAGAATGATGTCATTTAATTGGGAAAATGTTTCCAACCGAAATCCCCCAAAAGTGGTCGCCCAAAAGCAGGACCATGACAAAAAAAAAGTGCAAAAATTAAAAACAAAGACAAAATAATCAGATAACCTGCATAGTGCATATGCAAAAAAAAAAAAAAAAAAAAAACAAATGTGGTTTTGAGTCCTGCTGGAACCTAAGATGATTTTGTTAGTAAAATTAACAAGATTACCTACATGTATATAAAGTCAGTGATCTTTTCCCCAGTAACATTGTAACTAGATTTTCTCCATCACCAAAAAAAAACAAAAAACAAAAAACACCTAAGTAAACCCTTTGCTTTTTTAATGCAATATGCATTTTTCAAGAACAAATATTTTACATGTATGCAGTCAAAAATAAACAGTATTCATGTTGTTGGATACTTTGTGAATGGATGGTTGTACCGGTTTCAAATTAGGGAAGTGGGACTTTATTTTCTATAACGGTGTAGGCATGCGTGTAGAGAATATTGAGAAGCATAAACAAACCTATCATACATAGAAACACACTGGAATACTTATTTCATTTTAATCTTCTTACCATCAAGTAACTAAATGGTCTGCTCTGTTCTGTAGAATTGGACTAGTCCATTATGGGCTATGGGGCTGAAAGGGTTCAGGTATTTTTTTACACGGTAATGGGATTTTGTCATAACTACGTTTGATTTCCTATATTCCCAATGCCTTCTCCTTTCCATATTTACACATATCACTCGACCAACAGTTTGATTTCAAAGATCCTAATTTTAAAATGTCTAGCATGTAACAATTTTGTTGATTTTTGCCTTTCCAGGGGTGTCGGTGCCAACATTGTGGATGGGATTACAGGGTTTTCTGGGTAGGTACCTTTCAATAACTTTGTGGGGTGGATCTTATTTTCTCTCTCTCTCTGTATACTTTAGTTTTATATAGTTTTTAGGTATACATGTAGATAGTCTGGTTATGCAATATTTAGCATGCGTGTCTTGCTGTTTTGTATTTATCCATTTTTAGCATTTTTCCTTTACTTTCTGCCTGTTTTTTTTTTTTTTTTTTTTTTTTTTTTTTTTTTTTACATGATTAAAGATATTATATCCAGTCCTTGAAATACACGTGTAACAAGCCATGTCACTGTAACACTTAATATGTCACTCTGCATTAACCAATCAAATCGAGTCTTTGAGTTGTAACAATGATTCTAATTGGACAAGCTTTTGCGCATTTTACGTATTTGCTTGATGAACAATGCTTTGACTGTTGAGGAATATATATATATATATGTGTGTGATTTGTATACTGTTATCTATAAGTCACACTTGTTATTTTGTTACTTCAAATTTATATAATCTGATGGGATAAAGTTTCGCTGAACCTTAACTGGACCTCTTCGAGTCTTGAATTAGGTAATGCACTAATGCAGCAAGCATAATAACACTGAAATTACTCTGGCAAGAGAAATTGTTATAACTTGTCACCATAGCTACAGGTATCCAATGAGAAAGAAGATGCTTTTCGTGTGATGCCCGTCTAAAGCGAAAAGTCAGTTGAATCATCCGTATGATTATCAAAAGGTTATTCCACCCGCACCCACAACCACCCCCGACAAATTATGTGATTTTGACAACAAACATGTATTTTCTCAAGTATGTATCGGACTGCTGTCACAGTGAGGTGAGTTTCAGGTTAAAAATCCCAAGCGTATCGTTTTCATAAGAAAATTGCATAATTGACAACACGCGGATATGTCCATGCTTACAGTAATTGATTAATGTCTGAATATCTGTTTAAAAAATTGCCAGGGATTGCATGGCATTGAGAAGTGCAGACAAATGAGGGCGAAACATAGTCTAATGTTCCATTTGATTAGTTGTTAAAAAAATTATGATATCTTACTTTTTCTGAAAAAGAAACTGTAAATGTAGACAAGGCTTTAGTGCAATATTTTGATTGCAATGTTGTAAATATTGCCCAGTTGATGGAGTATAATTCACATGTGCTGTCTATCATGTGTTCCTGTACGTATATTGTACAGGCCATGAAATTACAGATATTGTTGAACCCATTTACAGGTTATGCTAAAAGGAATGACTATAATCTCCAGGTTACGATAGCAATAATGAAAAGTTAAAAATGAAATTCATCGAGAACAAAATGGAAGTTACGTCCCAGATATGTATTTGTCGTAACCTCCATGTAACCTGAACAATCCTTCCTGTGTTATTTTGTGGTCTGATTATAGTGTATTGTTTTGGAGTAGTAATTGATGTTTCCTAGTACGAACAATAACATATACAGTGTACTTTATATTCACTGTGTGTGTGGTTTTTTTTTCGTTATAAATGTTGTGATTACTTTTGCAGGGGTGTAGTTGACAATATAAAGGGAGCTAAAGAGTAAGTACATGATGGAAGAGAGAGAGAGAGAGAGAGAGAGAGAAAGAAAGGAGAGGCAGAGAGATTGAAAGGAGAGGCAGAGAGAGACAGACAGAGTGAAAGAGAGAGACAGAGAGAGACTAGCAGGAAAGAGAGGGGAGACAGGAAGGAAGTATAAATGCAATAAGATATACATGTAATGTGACTATGAAGTAAAGATGAGATACTCATTGTACAGTACAAATTTCTGTTAGAAACAAAATGGTAGTTAATTTATTTGATGTAACTAAAATGACAATTGTCACATTATCTTTGTGATCAAGTTCTTGTAAAGAATCGATGTCAATAAAGACCAGACATGATAGTGCATAATGATTTAAATCAGTATAACTTAAAATTTATTCACCCCCAAAAGTATGCTTTAACCTCTTCTTGTTATTGATATGGCCTGTTCTACATATAACTATGGGTATGGCTGGGTCGTGGTATGTAATTAACATTTCATCTGGTGGCTTTCATTTTTTTCAGTACCATTGTATCTAAACCCAAAGAGTTTGCTCACCTGATAAAGAATAAGTTTGGCAGTGCTGACAACATCAGTCACATGAGTAAGTAATGGATGTTTCTTCTTGAGAAGAATATAGTGTATGCTATATACCTGGATATTTTCGCCCCTGGCTATTTTTCGCCCTTTTATGACAGAGAACTTATTTGCCCCGACCTCAAATTCATCCTGAATCAACCTTTAATCTCATTTTAAATTTGCCCTATCATCTAAAGGGGTAAATGGCGAAAATTAAACAGGGCGAAAATTTTCAGGTATACATTAATTTAAATATTTAGTGTGAGCTGTAAGACAACGTAAGCATGATAAATACTAACAAACAAGGCAAGTGAGCTCAGACTTATGATTATGTATTTGCATATTTTACAGAAATAAAAAGCTTTTTATTAAAGATTCATTAATCATTACTTTTCTTCATGTTGATGAAACAGAGAGAGAAATATATATATATAGTAAGTGTCTGTTGCTTAATGAGAAGATTTTTGTATCTATCTAAATAAATATCTTGAATCTGTAACTTTCTTCATTAGAAACCATGGAGGAATCCCAACCAGCAGAGGCCGAGAACAAAGGACATGGGGGCACACTTCCAGCGAGGTATACAGGGTATTTGTCTTATGTTCCTGTACCTAACGCTTCGTCAAAGGGAGATAATTCAGGCACTATTTTGGGGTTTGTTTTCAGAGCCCATAACTTATTTTGCATTTTTCAGAGCATGTATGTTATTTCCCTTACAAAGCAAAATTGTACCTACCTTTTCCCCTCCCTGTCAAAATCTCTGTATTCCACTGAATGAAAAAAAAGGGACCTGGATTATCTCCCTTTTGGCTGCATGAAAAGTAACACGTCTATTGCTAGCTGACACTATTGCATGACATCGGATCTGGACACAACTGTTATGCTCAGGAAGAATGGATATCACTGGAAATGGGACTTGTAGTATTGCCAATAAGTCCAAGGTTAATTGTTTTAGATAGCCATCAGCAGTTTATTGATATCATGATTTACAAATCCAGGATTTAGGGTTACCATGTGACTGATTTACCAAAACTGAAGGCATTGGCAATTTATCCTGTTAGAAATGAAAGTAGAGTGGTGAAACAGATATATCTGACAGGAGAATTGCTGATACCCCAAGAGTTTTTGTAAAACATATACAGGGTAACCGTATCCTAATGCTTGCACACCTAAAATTAGCATTTTGATGAAAGAAACGAGCAAAAGCGTAGGCTTATAAAAAAAACCTTCATTTATTAATGACCAAATTACTGTTTTGAAAATATTAATGTGCTTAAAAATATAGTCTCTGATTTTTCCCCAATTATTTGATAATTTCAGTACCGATTTATTGCCTTAAGTAGTAAAACCATTTATTTGTTGTTAAGTATTTGAAACAATCAAGTCCAGAAACTGGGAAAAAAAGTGTTTCAGTATGTGTACATTGTAAAAGTACCGGTAGGTGAACAATGAAGTTCCGCCAGTGCATAAATTTAGGTCAGCAAAACTGTGTCAAACGTCATATATAAAACCTGTAATGAAATGTGAATCCCCAGTGAGTTTTCGATTTCACTGACCAATGAAATAATACCCAAAAATTCAAGAAACAGAGTGCATTAGAATAAGAATTTAAAAGTCTTGTATAATAAAGTCATATAACTTGTCGGCTATCGGGGTGGTGTCTTGTAAACCCTTTCTTTCTTGACCTGAACGAGTATAAATTTTATTTTTATTTTAGGTAATAATCATATCATAATTACACTGGTAGGAGTACTCATTCCTACTCGTGATCAGACCCTCAAGTATCCAGTGCGGAATAAAACGCTTTTCCGTTGAAGCTTGTCATATCCGAAAAGTCGGTAGAATCATCTGTATGATAATCAAAAGGTCTCTCCGTCCCACCAAGTTTTGTGAATCGGACAACAGTTGGCCCATTAACCCATGTCTGCATATCCATAATTAACTGTCTGAATCCAAACATCAGTATTTGGTCCTGCATGAGGAGGCCATGACCGTTCACTAAGTTCGCAGACTTGGCTCGCAAATCGGTACCTCAATAATCAACACATCTGAGAGCTAAATTTGGTTCACATCATAACATTGCATTGCATCATATTTAAATATAGCTGTATAAGTAGAACCACAGGATTGCATTATTGGGTGTGGTGCCAACCTATGGCTGCTGCTGTGCTTATATATGTAGATGGCAGATCTAGTTAATGCCAAATGAAGTCAGCTTTTTTTTATATGTAAAATAAAATAGAACTTTGGTGATTGAAATTTCAGTGAGTCAAATTTCTAAATTTTTCGAACTTTTTGAAAAAGTCCTGAATGATTTAGATATTTAACACTCTCAAAGTTTGGAATAAATTTTTTGGGCCCATTTATATAAGAACATGGAAAATTCCTACAAATAATTCAATGTCAAAATATAAATGTGTATGAAAGCAACCTATGACAATTCTTCTCCCTCTTGAAAACTCAATAATGTAATTTCATGAAAATTGAGTTTATTTTAGCACTGATTATTAGATACCATGACCGTGTGTATCCTATACGGTTTCAAAGTGATCAAATAAATCTTATAGAACCTCTTAAGCTAAAAATCTACAATACTCTTACCATCCATGAGTCAGAGTCTCGATGTTTCGAACTTTTCTAGTTGGTCCCTTGAACTTCGACTGATCGATATCTAGTAGTTTCACTGTATTTGCATCTGAATGTATATCTCTTCCTTTCCATACTTTAAAGTGGTTGGAGATGATCTCCTACATGAACCCCTTCACCCCTAAGTTTTCTTCTATTGTACGAGACTAGTCTATTATGGTTTGTGGGGATGAAAGGGTTAAATATTGTTTGAAGTTCTGTATAAAGTACCTTAACTCATTCATCCCTGAAGATGCATTTGGACTGGTCTAAGTCATTGATTTACAGAAGAATCCATTTTAACCAGGGGTTGATGAGTTGACCCACAACCTTTAAAAGTATTACTCGGGACTGAAAACTTTTACTCATCTTAAGCTGTTCTTAAAATTTGATTGGCTAAGCAGACAAGTCGACAATATTCATAAATTTGATGGAGCCTTAAACTATGTTCACCGACAGAGTATAGGGTTTACTGACAGAAAATGAAAATTTACAGACAGAAAATGAAAGTTTACTGACAGAAAATATTAAAGTTTACTGATAGAATATTAAAGTTTACAGACAGAAAATGAAAGTTTACTGACAGAATATTAAAGTTTACAGACAGAAAATGAAAGTTTACAGACAGAAAATGAATGTGCCCCTCTCCCCTTTTTTTTTTTCATATGATCAAGAATCTTTTCTAGCTGGTTGACAAGGAGATGTGGACCTCAAAACCATAAGAAACAGTTTATGTTGATAAGTGTCCTCGTTAATAATTACACCAACTTTACGGCTGTGCCTTATAAAGAATTGTTTCACTTCAATTTGATTATTAATTGCCCCCGTTAAGCACCCTTTCCATTTTCCTGATTTTTGTAGTACCCTGGGCGCTTAATGAGTCGATTATGGTATTAAAGTTTACTGACAGAAAATGAAAGTTCACAGACAGAAAATGAAAATCTACAGACAGAATATTATAGTTTACAGACATTAAAGTTTACAGACAGAATATCAAAGTTTACAGACAGAATATCAAAGTTTACAGACAATATCAAAGTTTACAGACAGAATATCAAAGTTTACAGACAATATCAAAGTTTACAGACAGAATATCAAAGTTTACAGACAGAATATCAAAGTTTACAGACAGAATATTTATGTTAACTGGTAGAAAATTAAAGTTCACTGGTAGAATATCAAAGATAACTGGCAGAAAATTAAAGTTTACTGACAGATAATTAAAAAAAAGTTTAATTGTAGAATATTAATGTTTACTGGTAAAATATTAAAGGTTTTTGACAGAATGATCTGAAGCATGGGTGTTTATCATGCTTGGAGATTTTTAATGACCTTGAAACTTCTAAACAAGAATTCATTAACTTTGTTCCTATCTATGTGAACAGAGTTAACTATGACAGAGTACACGTCAAGTATACAAGTCATCCCAAAGACCCTTCTAAACGTACCTTTTATTTAAAGAGTTCCAATTATGGAAATAAAAAGTACCGGTATCGTTTTTTCCGAGGATCATAGGACACATATTTATCTAACTAAACATAATCCGAAAACCTGCATCGGAAGTTTCTATTCCATGTTCTTGGATGAAATTCAAAAAAAAAAAAAAAAAAAGAAAAGAAAAAGAATTCACCATTTTAGTGTTCGCCTTGCTGAATATTAAAGTGGCATCAGTTGTGTGCTTTCCAAAAAAAAAGAAATATTATTTCGTTTTTTTCCTAATTAGATTGATGTACAATAAGAAATAAGCGCTATACACAATCATATGAATTCTTATATTCCTATATGTTTTGTGAAAATAAGGTCAACTCCAGTGTCATTGGCATATAAAAAATAGTAAGGTTGAATTAATCATTTGCAAACGAACAGCTGCCAAACTGGGTTTCTCAAGCAGTTTTCACAAAAACAGAAGAATTGAATGCCTGTTTATTTACTCAACAGGAGATCCATTTGAAATGAAAGTTCAGTGTGATTGTATGGTTATAAAAATGATAATATAATGTATATGTCAGGGTGTATACACAAAACCTAGGCTATATCATTAATATGATTTAACTTTGAACTTTGACCTGTTGTTATGACCTCACATGGGTCGTTATCTTGAGGCAAAGGGCACAAAACAGAATACTTCTGTAAAAGTTATTACAGGATGAAGAGCCTTATGCTTGCCTCTTCCTGCAAGGGGCCAGGAGAGATACTCATAATTGTTGCTTTCTCAATCATGGAAGCCATATCAATTTTTTTTTTTTTTTTTGTAAACATACCTAAATTTTATGTCAGTTTTATATTTTTCTCTTTTCATTTTTTTCCAGTTTCAAGTACGCATCAGAGGAGGATGAAAACTCCAGTATCACGTCAGGATCAGGATTTGGTGCACAAAGTAGTCCTCATTCTATGTCCCAGCATGCATCACAACAATTACCCATAATTACTCAGGCTCAGTTAGAACCTCTTATCCTGGAACTGAGTTCCTTAAGAGAGCAGAATTCTAAATTAACTGATTCTTTACAACGAATGACAGAGGAAGTAGATAGTTTAAAGGTTTGTGTCTCTTTTCATGAATAGAACTATTTAAAAAAAAAATGATTTTGATGAATGAAGGTTTATTGCTTTGGCAATTTCTCACCATATCCTAATTCAATATACCATTGGATTGTCAAAACAACCTTTCATTACATAGTTTCAGTCCTTTGCTAGTGAAACCTGGGTGTGAGTTCTGAATCGATCAATTTGTCAGTCCAATTAAGGTTTATACAGTGACGTCCTTAGGGAGACAAGAAAACCAGTCTTTGTAGGGAGGTGGTCTTTATATAGAGGTTGATTTGTTCACACATGATGCTATTGGGGACAGCAAAAACAGTCTTTGTGACCAGGTGGTCTTTATACACAGGTGGTTGCTAAAGCAGGTTTTGACTATAGTTTTGTAATTTCTCACCGATCATGGTTTAACAAGTAGTGGACATGTATTGATTCATCAATACTCTCAGAATACTTGTTTATAATGGTTTCACAGGTAGGGGACATTTATTGATCCATCAATACTCTCAGAATACTTATTCATAATGGTTTCACAGGTAGGGGACATGTATTGATCCATCAATAACATGTATTGATTCATCAGTAACATGTATTGATTCATCAATACTCTCAGAATACTTGTTTATAATGGTTTCACAGGTAGGGGACATGTATTGATTCATCAGTAACATGTATTGATTCATCAGTAACATGTATTGATTCATCAATACTCTCAGAATACTTGTTTATAATGGTTTCACAGGTAGGGGACATGTATTGATTCATCGATACTATCAGAATGCTTGTTTATAATGGTTTCACAGGTAGGGGACATGTATTGATTCATCGATACTATCAGAATGCTTGTTTATAATGGTTTCACAGGTAGGGGACATGTATTGATTCATCGATACTATCAGAATGCTTGTTTATAATGGTTTCACAGGTAGGGGACATGTATTGATTCATCATAACATGTATTGATTCATCGATACTATCAGAATGCTTGTTTATGCGGTAGTTTTAACATTTGAGATGTATTAATATTATTCAGACATGAATTTCAGCATTTGTAGAAATGTCTAAACATCAACTTGGGAGGATTACTCCTCCATGACACCTGATCCCACCTCTTGATTTCCGGAGGTTGTTGTATGTCCATTTTTTTTTACCAGATTGGTATGTATATCATGGACATTATAATGGTTTACACTTCGGTATCTGAGATTTTTTTTTAATTTATTTAAATTATATGTTTTTATTTTATTAGTCTGTATCACGACATGAATTCCAGTCACTGCGGACAATGTTAGATGAAGAACGGTACCGTACGGAGAGGCTGGAGGAACAAATCAACGACATGACGGAGCTTCATCAGAATGAAGTGTCCAATCTTAGACAGGTGTGTTATTTAATGTTGATGTGTTTAATATATTGTCAAATCATTAGACAGGTGTGTTTACTGATGTGTTTAACATGTTGTCAAATCTATAAACAGGTATGTTTACTAGTGTGTTTAATATATTGTCAAATCTTAGACAGGTGTGTTTACTAGTGTGTTTAATATATTGTCAAATCTTAGACAGGTGTGTTAATTGATGTGTTTAATATTTTGTCAAATCTTAGACAGGTGTGTTAATTGATATGTTTAATATATTGTCAAATCTTTAGACAGGTGTGTTAATTGATATGTTTAATATATTGTCAAATCTTAGACAGGTGTGTTTACTAGTGTGTTTAATGTATTGTCAAATCTTAGACAGGTGTGTTAATTGATGTGTTTAATATTTTGTCAAATCTTAGACAGGTGTGTTAATTGATATATTTAATATATTGTCAAATCTTTAGACAGGTGTGTTAATTGATATGTTTAATATATTGTCAAATCATTAGACAGGTGTGTTAATTGATGTGTTTAATATATTGTCAAATCTTTAGACAGGTGTGTTAATTGATGTGTTTAATATATTGTCAAATCATTAGACAGGTGTGTTAATTGATGTGTTTAATATATTGTCAAATCTTAGACAGGTGTGTTTACTGATGTGTTTAATATATTGTCAAATCTTAGACAGGTGTGTTAATTGATGTTTTTAATATATTGTCAAATCTTAGACAGGTGTGTTAATTGATGTTTTTAATATATTGTCAAATCATTAGACAGGTGTGTTAATTGATATGTTTAATATATTGTCAAATCTTTAGACAGGTGTGTTTACTGATGTGTTTAATATTTTGTCAAATCTTTAAACAGGTGTGTTAATTGATGTTTTTAATATATTGTCAAATCTTAGACAGGTATGTTTGTTGATTGATGTGTTAAGTATATTGCCATATCCTAAACAGGTGTGTTAATTGATGTGTTCAATATATTGCCAATTCTAAGACAGGTGTGTTTACTGCTGTGTTTAATGTATAGTCCAATCTTTAGACATGGTTTTACACTTATATGTTTGAAACGTGTAATCAGATGTTTTTACTGGTTTGTATTAATTCATTTTTTGATATTCTAGACATTTGTTTACTGTGTTTTAAGATCTAGGATAGGTGTGTTTACATATATGTTTAATGTATTTTCCAATCCTGGAAAAGATTTGAACAGTCTGTAAATTTCTCTACATGTATATAGTCTAATGTTGCAGCTATGATAACTATTACGTTTTGTATTACAGGACATTTCGAGCATGGAAGAGAAGATCGAGTATCGGCTAGATGAGAGAACGAGTGATATCCATGATTTGTTGGAGAATTGCCAGACACGGGTGAGTGATTTTGATGCAACAACTCTAATACGTTTTACACACAGACTCTCTTGTTGTCCATTCGGAGCACTTCTGAAATCGGGGGAAACTGATGATTACTCAATTTCAGTTAGATTCATTGGGTTTGGTTAAGCTATATTGCTGTATTCTAGTTGAAAATCAGAAACAAGTCCATGGAGATTGGCAATTACAATGTTAAAAAAAAGTAGCCTGCTAGGCCAGGTTTTATCCCAGGTACTAACTATGACATCATTAGGAGATGGATCCAAATATTTAAATAGGAAAACTTGGCTTAAAATCAGATGTCACAAAGGTATGCTATTGTGAATTGACATTTTACCTCTCTTTTAAGTAATGAAAATACATGTTTTAAAGAAAGGTTCTTGTGATTTTTATTTCTGATATTTTGAGAATAAATGAAAAAATGTTTCTGTTAATACTAGGACTGTTAGATGCACTGCTATCAGTTGTAGGACTGTTAGAGTGCAATGCCATCAACAGTGAGTTTATTAGATGGACTGCTATCAATATCAGGATTGTTAGATGCAATGCATTCACATTTTGACTTTTTTTTTTTTTTGGTCATAGGTAACCAAAATGGAGCTTCAGCAACAACAGCAGCAAATCATCTCCATGGAGATGGTGGAGAATGTCACATTTAGAACTCTTCTTACTAAACTAATTAACGTTGTACTCGCCATTGTCGGGGTAATACTGGTGTTTGTTTCTACTGCTTCAAAACTCGTGGCCCCATTTCTCACGACAAGGTAAAATAGTTTTCATCAGTTTGCATGTAGATTCAGGTAAAAACAGCTCGCTGTGTGCCTAGATTGAATATCTGTGGAAGCCTATTAGGGTCGGTGTGCAAAGAGAAAAAAAATAAATATGTCGTTTTAACATGTTAATTATTTCGTTTTAACACGCTAACTTTCTTGTTTTAACGTGTTATCATGTTAAAACACGAGATGATTTTCTCATTTAAATGTGTTAGTTATCTCGTTAAAACATGTTAGTTATCTCACTAAAATGGGATAGTTATCTAAAAAAATCACAATATGTTTCTTGTTAAAACGCATGATAGTTATACAAGATAAATAATGCGTTTAAATGAGATAACTTCCACGTTTGAACAACATAAATACCGTATTCGTTTTTTCTTTACATATTGACCCTATACATATCAGATATAAAGATGTTATTTTTCAGTCTTCTTATTTGATTGGTCATATCTGTAATTTATTTTCTTGTATGTGTATCTATTTATACCCAAGTCAGTCCGGGTTTTCTCACATATTTTTCCTTCATTTTAATGGCAAATGATTTCCTTGTCAACCACTAGGGTATTGACAAGCTATGACGTCACAATACAGTTTATGCTGTAGTGTGTCTGTGGCGTCTAGAATGCTGTGCATAATGTCAGATTTCATTTGCGTAGATCTACATAGACATGTATTTCAAACATGGGAGAAAAATATTCAACATTTACCTTGAGGGTATGAGAAAGGAATCTCAATCCTCGGGATAAGATTCTTGAATGACATACCCTTGGCAAGCCTCGGGTTTGTTATTCAAGAATCTTACCCTTAGATTAAGATTCCTTTCTCATTCCTTAAAGGTAGGGGTAGATTCTATTAGCCTTTTTGTTTTTTATTTTGCCAAATTAAAAAGACTAAGGTGATTGGTAATTAATGAGACCACCTCACATTTCAGACCACCTCTCATTCCAACCACTTCACATTTCAGATCACCTCACATTTCAGACTACCTCACATTTCAGATAACCTCACATTTCAGACCACCTCACATTTCAGACCACAAGTTTTCAGTCTCTTGATGAATATTTAATGACCACAGAACTCCACAAAAGAGACCACAGTGTAATCTCACTGTTGAGACCACATAACTTATTGACTCAAAGTAGTCTGATCGAAGGACGGTGGTCTCTCTTCCCGGGCACATTGTAATTGCGTTCTCTCCTTCTCTGCTAAAACTGAGTGTCTTGGATTCGCTAGAGACTGAATATTTGCAGTCTTAAATGTGTGTTTGTATCCAAATCTAGGTGTTACTAAGGCAAGGTTCTGTATGTCTGTAACTGTACAGTAGAACTTTGATGAGTTCAGGGGACCACTTAGAAAAGCTTGAAACATCGGGGCTTCAATTCATGGATGAATCATACATTTTTTAGTTTCAGAGCTACCAGAAGGCATATTCGACTGCTTCAAAACCATTTAAGACATATATGGTCATTATAATAAATAATTAGTGCAAAATTTCATTTACATTTTGTGAAATTAAAAAAAAGTGTTTATTAGAAGGAGAAGACTTGATTGGGACTGATTTCATACACATGTAAATTTTGACTCCGAATTATATATAGAGAAATTTTGGTTGCTTTTATAGAAATGGGCTCAAAAATTTATTTGAAATAGTATAGAGAAATTTGACTCGTAAAAGTTTGAATTATAAAATGTTTATAAGTGAAGTTAAATAACAAAATTATTCAGGACTTTGTCTGTAGTTTAAAACATCAAGAAATTAGACTCATTGAAGTTCTACTGTATTTATATATATATATATATATGGAATATTCATTATTTATATTAGACTGTAAATTAGTCATTTTGGGGCACATTATGATAATTATTGGAATATTGAACCAAACCATGTGTTTACAAGTTTAAATTTTAATTTTTGCAGGGCCCGAATACTCAGTACCTCTGTTTTAATATTTGCTCTGGTTATATTTGGACGAAACTCGGAGGCCATTTTCTCGTTTATGCATAATATCTGGACATATATCACAAATATGCTTCCGAATCGATAACGGACAATGAAGTCTAGAAATCTTGTGATAAACTCTTATGGCCAAAATTTGTGTAGAGCAACACTGCCAGAGGTTTTTATTTGCTTCTTGGAAGAATCTCGATCACATGCTTGGATTTGTTGATTGTATGATACCGACAGCTAAGAAATGAGTGGTAATCTCAGCAGTCATTTTGGGGGCCACGGGCATTTGTGTTTCGCGTGTGTCAGAGACTGTCGACTGGCAGTGGAAGTTGTGCATAGAGATGCACCGCATTGGACATTTGTCAAAATTGATGATGATGATGATGATGATGATGATGATGATGATGACGATGACAGACAATACTTTTGTGATACATTGCATGCCAGTTGAGAATGGAATTTTCCAAGAGTCCGCAGGACTTGGATGTGGGCAATAAAATCAGTGTTGCATAGGATGTACGAATATATAACATGTCTGAGCTCAACGACTGTTGACAAGCTGTTTTTAATCTTTTGGTGTGAGAGAATTGATATATTTATTATTGAAGTGGAAAGAAAAAATGAACTAACGATTTTTTATGTATTTATTCTTTCCTTTTTGTTCAAATGGTGTGCATGGGTTATTTGAAGATAAAAAAAATTTAAATGACAAATGAAGTTTTTCCTTTTTCGTTAAAAGGAAATATACATCATATTGTTATGATGTTGTGATAAGGGTATTATTATTGGTGGATTCGTTACACACAATGGAATTTCGTATAATTTCGAAGTGAATTGGTGGTGATTCCTTTTGCTTTTATCGTCTTTTTCGTGGTTGGTGTTATTCTGTTTGTTAGTGATAAAGTGTACACCACAAATAATACAGAGGTCATGCCAAATTTATTACTTGTTCTTCAGATTTTTACAGGACAAATTTTAGGAGCGCGAGCCATTTGATAAATTCTGTTTTCTTTTTTATTTCGTTAATTTTTTTTTTTCAAAGTGAGAGATTTTTGTAGAGAAAAGTGAACAAGTTTTCTTTTTATTTTTTAATACTTTTTTTTTGTTTATTTATATTTTAATTCAAGTAATGTAAAGTCAAGCAAGTGACCAATAGTTCATCACTTCTACTTTCACAAATTAAACCTAAATTAAAATTAAGTTTGTATAGTCTCTTGGCGTACGTTATGTTGGAATATCTTACCATGTGCATCGGCGATCTTTCTAAACAGAATATTTCTTGCATTTTTTCACAAGTATTCAAATAAAGCCAAAGGCTCACCTTGATTTTTGGATTCCTAAAAATACTTCCTGACATGATGAGGGCAGCAAAAATACATTTTGTATTTTCACAAACCATATTTTTGGCGCCAGCAGGTCCAAAGAACAAGTAATTAATTTGCTGTGGCCGAAGGTGATTCTGACACTTGTTTTCCTTTGACCTGTGATATAATTGCTTATTATTGGTATGATGACACCCCTGTCACATGATAGGATCAACCTCTGTAAAATCAGTATTCTGGTTCAGTATTTTTCTCACTTATGTATGTAAATAAACCACATCTGCAGTTGATATGTTCAATGACAATTTTAACAATATCATAAGTGTATGTCTAAACCATGGAATAAACGATTGAGAGTCTGATTAAAAAAAGTCATGCGGTATGATTTTATATTTTCCATGACTTAATTTAAAGGTCAATTGTCTACCAAATGAATGTCTTTGGTTTTCATTTCACATTAATTTAAAAATTTGAGTGTAAACCCCCAAAACTCTGTACTGTGATCAGGGCTTCCTAATGCTCAAAACTGGAGAATTGCTATAAAGTTTGATAATTTTATGCAACTTCAGCTAATCTTGAAATCTTTTAGTTTTTAAGTTTAGAGCATAAAGCATATGGGCCTGGATGTCATTTGTGACAACAAATTCTTTATTTCTTACCATCCCATCATCATTATATTTGTTACCTCAAAGTTGTGATATCCCTTTAATACCAGGTAATCACTCTTTCCCTGTTGTCGTACTGTTCACAGTTGCTTGGAAGTATGGACAAAAAATTATTCTTGCCTAAACTTTTCTTACTGTAGCCCAATCCACATAACATGGGGGAGGGGGGGGGGGGGTATCCTCTTAATTGTCATACGCTTATCTGTTATGATAGGATTCACAAGGAAAATGTTTTCTTCCTCACTGGACTTTCATACATTCAGTGACAAGTAGGAACCAGTACTCTTGTCAGCGTCATTTTAATTTCGTTCAGTTTATTACCTAAATTTTAAACTTGTCTGGGTCTAGAAAGGGTTCACAAGACTCGACCCTCCCCCGAGTTCTATGGATTTTACAGATATTGTAACCACATAGCTCATAATTTGGCAATTTGCTGCATGATTTTATGAAGTTTATACAAGGATTTCAAAAAATGTCTCAGACCCAACTGCCCACTTTCATTCCCATTTTTCTCAGACCCTACTTCAATCTTTCATTCCCATTTTTCTTAAACTAGAATGCAATTTTTTTTTTCAAATGATGCAATGAATGATGTTTGATGTAGTTGAGAGAAGTTTTTCATGGAGAAAAGTCAGAGGGGTTAGCGGCTGTGTTTAACACATAAACCATCAAGCTAGCGAAGAGATGAGGTACTTGTACAGTCATACTTGCATTAAAGGCCACCTCTGTATAAAGGGCACCTGCCTATAACGGGCATTTAAAGATAACCTTTGTTAATTTGTGTATAATGAATAAACATCTTTAATAAGGGTCATCTGTCTATAACAGCCACTTTTGCCTGTCCCCTTGAGTGGCCTTTATAGACAAGTCGGAGTGTACATGTAGACAGAAGGGGGATATGATCTACATGTACTACACTTGTTGGCAATAACATTTTTATCTTGTCTTATATGATCTTTTCCATGTAAAGTTTATAGCACTGACAAACTTTTTTTGTTATTTCTTTTTGTTCCTGATGTTTGTCAATAATAAATCATTAGATGTGTACGAGCATAAAATGTTCATTTCATTTCGTATTCTTTAAAACTTCAATCTGTCTATATATGGTCTCTTAAACAGAATCTACAAGATATTTCTCAATTTTTGTTCAGTTCTACATTTCGTTTAATTAATATGTTGTTGTTTTCTTTTTATTTTATTTTATTTTTTTTAAGTGAGTTTAACTGATCTATTTTTCGTGTGCATTTTAAGAGGAGATTGGATTTTTATATTTGTCTAATTTTTTTATATACATAATTATATACTTCCAATGACCCCTTTTAAAATTTTGAATTTAAACATTTTGTAATCTAAAACATCATTTCTTGTGAAACTTAATGCATTTAGGGCACTGAGGTAAAACTGTTGTGTGTTGACTGGCATCCAGCATCGTTTGATAGATACATCGTGAATTAGATTTTTTTTTTATACCTCTGATTAATTTGGTGGACCCATTTTAAAATATGGAGGAAAAATTAGATTGTATACCTGCCCTTTGTGCTATTCAGCTAACCACTTTAACTCATCTTCCCCCCCCCCCCCCCCCCCCCCGAAAAACAATGGACTCTTCCGTAAATCAATTACAAAGACTAGTCCAAATGTGTCTTTAGGGGTGGATGAGTTAAACATTCATTGTTGACAGATTTACAACAAACAAAAAATAGAATAAAAAAGAATTGGCAGTGACTTTCATCACATACATGTTTACCAATTAAAAATTTTTAAGTTTATAATGAAAAGAAAAAAAACAACATTAAACTGTCCAAGGAATTTACATAATTAGTATGCAAAGAACACTGTTGAAGATTATTGTATTGATTGAACTTATCTCTTTCACCTTCATGGATTTCATATTGTACTTGTCACATATCTGAATGTTTCCTGTGTAAATATCACTTATAAAGTAGCAATCTGAGAATAAGGGGAAGTAACTCTCATCAGCGATCTAGGCCAGTAGTCATTTGACATTTGACATTGACATGTTACGGAGGACTGTCTCTGTGCCAAATCCACCTCATCTCATATGAATTAGTATTTTATTCCAGTTGTTACTATGGTTACATTGTAAATCTCTTTGTAGTAGCATCACGTGTCAACAAGTATGAGTTTTGGTTTTTTATTTTATTTTTTAATTTGGGGGGGGTTGGGGGGTTGGGGTTGGGTTCTTTTGTTGTTGTTTTTACACAATGTGCAATCATTTCTGAAAAGAGATCACAATATATATCTTTTGAAAGTTTATACTGTATGTTCAAAACATATTTTGTTTACAAAATGTCATTTACTCTCATAATTTTCATTATTTAGGCCAGCATGTTGACAACTTGAAATATATGAAAAATCTTTAAAGACATCCATTCACAGGTGATTGTATGCAGGGTATAATATTTCATTTCAGCATTTTGGCAAATATTTGAATTTAAATAATGTTTGACACCACACTCTACAGTTTTTCAGTTATATGATGGCACCCATTTTTTTTTTTAGTCGTGGAATAGAGAACCCCAGTTACAATATACCTGCTTTCTTCAAGTGAACTGGTTAACTTAATCACAAACATCAGTTTAGGTTCCAGCCAGGCTTGAACCTGTGCTGACCAGAAGTGAGAAACTTCATCTTTCAAAGTGCAATGCTCAAACCACTCAACCACGGAGGCCCTATCTATTATTTGATGAGTGAAACATAATTTTATCGATTGAAAACAAAACAAATAAATAAAAAGACTTCAATGCAAAATGTTTCTACATGTGCAATATGTAATATAGTTTACAAAACTCCTAAAGCTTCTAAGATGTTCGTGCTTCTCAATATCCCCGTGCAAATTTTATAAGAGAAAAATAAATTCTTTTGAATTTTGTTCCCAGAAAAACCACATTTTGATTTATTTTTGACTTATACCATGACAACTGTGCAAAAGAAAAAAAATATGTTGAAAAGAGATAAAACACAATTTTAATTAAAGACTTTATATTGACTAAAATATTATAATTTCTAATAAATTTCTATAAATTCTAAAGATAGGATTTTATTTTTTGTTGTTGAGATTTATAGTTTTGAAATATCGGACAATTTGTATGACTGGTCTCTATTCTTGTAGTATCAATTTTATTGGTGTTTTCCTGATTTATTATGCCCCTTGTGTCACTTCTTGAAGACTGTGCAACTAAATGGATGATGTTTTAGATAATAAAGGGGCACTAGCTGTGTTTTTTTTGTTTTTTTTTTCAAAAAGTTTTCTTTCCTTTCTTTTCCTACTTACATTGATATAGAATAACGAAAAAAAAAGACATACAGAGACATAAAAATTCTTAAATTCCTACATATTTTGTGAAAATTGCTTCAGAAACTCCATTTGGTAATTATTCACTTGCAATTGATTAATTCTACCCTACTTTTTGTATATACATAAGACACCGAACCTGACCTTATTTTTTCACAAAATATGTAGAAATGTAAGATTTGTTATGCCTGCTTAGAGCTCTTATTTGTTATTGTACATCAAGTACAAGTAGTAAAAGTAGAAAAAGATCAAAATTATTTTGTTTTTAAACACATCTAATGCCCATTTAAAATTGCCCTAACTCACCGTAGTCCCAAGGATGACAGGCAAGGCCTTGATTCATTTATTGAACTTGAAACTTTTGCTTTCATCTTAAACAAAACAGACTTTTAGTTTAGCATGCATATTTCTCAAAAGAAGCACTTTAATTCATCATGCACTTAAGTGTACTTGAACATGACCTTGTTTCTAAAAATACCTCATGGCTGAAAAAAAAAACAGCTCAGTTTTTAAAATTGAATTTTAAAAAAGTCTTCTTACTATTCCCTTTTGTAATTGATGATTTCAGGCAACAGTGATCTTGTGACTATCTGACCATGACATCAGTGCTAAAAATAGTTGCTGTCAAGGGACATAGCTGTTGTCTTTATATCTTGTGTTTTACAGTGTTATTGTTCTGTTTGCATGTATGCTCAGATTAAGTGATATGCTAATTATTTGTGATCCTTTCACCCCTTAGTAACTTAATGGTATGCTCTTTCTTATTGTCTTTGGTCAGTCTATTACAGTCGACAGTGTGTTGAAAAGGGCTGATGCTAATATCTTATTTATTTTTGTGAAATGGACAAGTATTATAGCACTGCAATATCCTAGCAGAGATTCTTCCATCATTTTTCACACATTGTGATCATGTTTTTGGTTTTTTTTTCTTTATTTTATTAAGGTGGATAGGGAGGGTATCATTTTATCTTGATGGTGAACTCGTTTTGTTATATGTGTTGCTGACATTGACCACACATTACTTATGTGTCAGTATATTTCATTTTATTTAGATATGACACAGGTTTAGACAGCCTTTATGTGTGATTAGGTCAGACATGTGAAGTGTAAAACTATACTTGAAGCACATCTTAGTTTGTATAGTCATGTAAAAGATGTGTAAAGTTTGTGTGTGTGTGTGAGAGAGAGAGAGAGAGAGAGTGTGTGTATGTGTTTGTGAGAGTGTGAGTGTGTTTGAGAGTAAATGTGAGAGATAGTGTGTGAGAAAGTGTGCATGTGTGAGAGAGTGTATGTGAGTGTTTGAGAGAGTGTGTGTCACATTGAGTGTTTGAATGGTTGTGTTTGAACAAGTGTGTTTGTGAGAGAGAGTGTGTGACAGATTTGAGTGTGAAAGTTTGTGTGTGTGTGAGTTTGATAGTATGATAGTATTTGTAAGAGAAGGAGTGTTTGTGTGCATTCACAGAACAATTTATAATAAGCATTACTGGTGCAAATCTAATGTTTTATATATTATATATACATTGTATCAATTGTATCCATTCTTCCTTCCCTACGTGGTGATAACTGAAGATGCGATGAAATCATAACAGTGAAATGGAGAGTTAACAGTTCATTTTTAAATATGTACAATACCTCCCAAAAAATTCAGCATTCACCAAAAAGCTTTGCATGGTGAAAAAAAGTAAAATCTTTCCAATTGCATTCAAGTTTTTTGTCAATAGAATGACCCATATTTTTGCATACCACTGTGCATTTTTTGAGAAAAAATGTTTTTTTGGTTTTTTTTGCCATGAATAATATACAGTAGTGAAAAATATTTGGGGTGAATACTTAATTTTTGATAATTCTGTATACAAGGATATTTTAAAAGTATTCTTTTGTAGGAGAATGATTTCTCTATATTATTCCCTTCATATCATACACATATCCATGAATGTATGCCATTGTTGTTGATTTCTTGATAGAAAATTATCTGAAATGTACAATAAATAACATGCACATAATTTACAACTTTAAGATAAAATAATGAGTATAGTGGAAATTTTTAATGTTTTAAGTGTGTGTGTGTGTGTGTGTGTGTGTGTGTGTGTGTGTGTGTGTGTATTTGATGCTCTTTATATTTATCAGGCCATGTACTTGATTTTGTGAAGTACTGTACACGGTTGATATAAATCAATATTGACACAAGGTGGAGGTAAATAGAGCAACATATTTCTTCCTTCTGCTGTGTGTGTGTGTGTGTGTTAAGGTATTCTTCAACACTGTTTAGACATACATGCACATGTGTTTGTGAAAATGATAAAAAAATCCCAGATTTTTATGTATGTTTTAAACTCAAGTTGTATATTAGAATTTGAGTTGAATGAATTCTGGTTTCATGAAAAAACCACAGCACATTTTCTGTGTATTATTGTGACCAACCATAATAGAATGACCTTAAGTATATGACATCACAATGGTCACGTTTTGAGATTAGTCTCTAATTCTTGAAACTGTGTTCAGAATTTTTTTTGTATATTCAAAGAAGGTTTCACTTTAGAATTCTTAGAGATCCATATTTTTGCAACTGTGAATCAGTAATTAATAAATTATTCTCAAGTACCTTTATCATGTTTGTGGTATGCACTTCTTTGGATCAGTCCATTATCGTCTGTGGGTGTAAAAGGGTAAATCAAAGGTCCTTTTTGTTGTGGTCTTTCACAAAAGCAATATGTAGTGATATAGATACATTGCATTTCAACAAGTTATTTATAAAAGCATTGGAAAATATGTGTAAATGGTTTGATTTTACTTACATGTGTTGAAGAATTGAGAGTAATGTTGTAATGGAGCACTAGAAGTCATGTGATATAGATATATATGGTCATATGATAACATATAGTCATGTGATTATCATGTTTGATTTTGTATGGATTTGTGGTTTTTCTTTGAACATTGGTTAGTTTTATAAACTGTTGTAGTCCCACTACTGTAATTATTATGTATCAGTTTGTTTCTTGTCAAGTGATATAACTCAACAACCCTCGAAAAACAATGAACCCTGCTGTATATCAATAACTTAGACCAGTCCAAATGTGTCTCTAGGGGTCATTGAGTCAAGCCCTCGTATTGAGGAAGGCGTCAACTGAATATTTTTACTATAGGCATGCAGTTCAAAAAAGAGGGAAAGCTGTTTATGGCGCCAAGAAAGTGCGCTATAACTCCTTCATTTTTTTTTATTGTAGGGATGATAAAATTTATTAAAGATCTGATCTGATTATCAGTGTAGTTGATGTCCCATTTCTGTGAAAAATTTGAAATTTGAAAAATGGAAATATATTGAAGTAAAAAAGAGCAAAAACACCTTTAAAAAAATAAGGGTAAAGGTTCTACAGGAAGTTTAGAAAATATAACACACTAATTTTTTTTACAATAAATGTCATATACATTTCAAGTTTCGATGACTCTAAATGATGTGCTCTTTTCTGTTGTTAAGACAAGTCTATTGTGGTCTCTGGTGTTGAAAACGTGATCATTATTACATTTTAATGTTCAAATAGTACCTACTAGAAATTAAGTATAGAATGTCAAAAATATAATACGTGCAAAAACGACCATTTTTTTCACAGGAACATATTTGATCTGTCCGGTGACCTTTTTATACACTCCAATATATTTTCAAAAAAAATAGTTATTTGCCATTTAAAAATACACAATATCTAAGATCACGTTTGGGATGCTTACGCCTCCATGGCACCAGATCCAACCTCTGGATTTTCAGAGGTTTGCGTTTGTACAGTCTTCACCAGATTTGCATGCCCTCTCCTGAATCTCTTCATGACTAATATTTTGGTATCTTTGATGGGGGAGCATTTACCTTTGGGTCAGTTCTGTATGTGCGTCTTACACAGGGTTATATAATACCGCATGTTATATCTTGTTTCCTGTTATTTTGTCTTTTTATCAGGAAAAGAAGATAGACAAAAGTGGGTTACTTTTTTAAGAGTTAGTAATAAAAGTTTGTGTCATATTTTACCATTAGTTCTGACAAAACTAATGGTTTGTGCAATATAGAAGTGATATAGAAACAAAAATAATAAATCAATGCAAAGATACAAGTTTTCTAGTCTTTTTATTTCATTTCCCCCTCTAATTGAAGAATAGATTCTTTCTTTCTTTGAAAGGGACCAGTCTATTTATGAAATATGGTGAATTTCAATTTGGAAAATGTAGTGATTGATACTTAAAGTGATTCCGGTATGACAGCAGGGTCAAAAGTCAAAAAGAATTTACTCATTACTCAAGTTTTATATGATTTTTTTTGTCATTCTTACTATACATGCAGACAGTCGTAATTCACCTTTTCACCGAACTCGAGAGGTTTCCATGGAACATTTGCGGGAAGTATGGTATGTTGACAGGGGACTCCATCCGGACATGTGGTCCAATCCCGTTTGGGATTCGCAATTGTTCTTCATGTTGAGACTGTTATCGTTTCCAATTTGTCGTATTCTAATGGACTTGGATTTTTGAATATTCATTAGTACTTCTTCGTTATACATGTACATGTATTGACCTATTCACATACGATGGCCGGCCGGAGTAATCTTTGATTATCATACGCGCTTGACTCTTGATCATGAGGTCGTGAGTTCAATTCCAGATGGCGGCAGGTTGGTTTCCTGTCTTTTGGATGAGACAGTAAAACCCGTGGTCCCGTGTCACAGTAGGTGTCGGTACGTTAAAGAACCCTCACTGCTGAATGGCCGTAAATGCCGAGCATAGGCCAAAATTTGAAGCCCTTCACCGGCATTTGGTGACGTTTCCATATGAGTAACCTTTGATTATCATTAGGGTTACTCTACTCACTTTTCGGTTATGACAAGCGTTTTATTTCTCACTGGATACTCTCTTATGTATTGTGACAAGTAGGAACGATTACCCTAGTCAGTGTAATTTTAATGATATGCTTTATTACCTAAAATTTAAACTCGTCCAGGTCAACAAAGGGTGAACGAGACTCCACCCCGCCAGATGTGTCAAGGTTATGATTTTCTTATAAAATACATGAGTATAGTATCGGGTATACTTTGAGTATTTTATTATATGTCCAGTTGAAACATAATTCATGTGTGTTTTCATCTTAGTTGTGTGTTAACACTGAAAAAATAAGTGACTTTGGACTGACTTTTATTTAAAGGGACATTAGTTGTGTTTCTTTTTTGTTTGTTTAAAAAAGCCTTCTGACAACCCTTGTTAGGTCACTCAGGTGCCCTATTGTTTACTACTTAGATTAGATTCATATACAATAACTTAAAAAGAGATATACGCAGACATAAAAATTATTGAATTCCTATATATTTTGTGAAAATTGCTTGAGAAACCCAAGTTTGGCACTTTTTCACTTTTTCAATCGCAATTAGTTAACTCAACCTTGCTATTTGTATATGAATACCACACTGGACCTGACCTTATTTTCACAAAATATAAAGGAATAGAAGAACTGTTATGCCTAAGTATAGCTCTTATTTGTTGTTGTATACCAAGTGCAGTTAGTAAAAGTAGAATAAATCGAAATATTTTATTTTGGTAAATACAGCTAATGCCCCTTTAAATGATTTACCGTTAAACAATTGTTCAATTTCAGGTTCTACTTGAAAACGATTTTGTCAATCATGTTCAAATTTTGTAAGAAACTTCTTAAGGGAAACAGCAAATTGTGAATTTCGTGATCTTGGTATTGCCTGGGTCCTCTGGGCCGGGCGGAAACTGCAAAAAATATCGCCCAAACTTTAAAAATCTTGAACACCGCACATCAAAGATAACAAATGAATTCATTGAAAGGATGAGGATAAAGCCCTTTACCAAAATTGTGAAATTTATTATCCTGGCACTCTTGGGTGTGGCCAACATGGTCATATAGTAATGATTTTGATTTGAGAAAATCTCTTCTAGATTTTTGCATTGTTAGAGATACATTGTTAGCTCGCCAGTTCTAAAATCCGGATAGCTAATGTCATACCCCCGGTATCGTTGTTGTTTCCGTCTGCGTTCGTAGGCGAAACAAAAACCGTAAGGGACAGGGATTTGATATTTCAAATATAGGTAGCTTATGACCAAATTACCATTTTGGTATCTTGACTTTTGACCTAGTGACCTTGACCTTTGGTTTTGACATACTTTTCAAAAACCTTTTTTTTGGTAAGGTTCGAGTCCCGCTGGTGTCTAAACTGAGTTTTATGAGAAAGTTTGCCAGTTTGCCAGGCCCCTGGTCTTTTCCCGGATACATTGTAACCGGGATCTCTCCTCCACTAATAAAACCTGACCGTCACCAAATAACTAAACAATTCTTGAGTGTGGCGTAAAACAATATTCAAATTTCAAAATGCATGTGTTCCTGTCATCCATTGAACCAATATCCAAAGTCACCGACTTTACATAATACTCAAGCTCAATTACAATTTTACGATCTTAAGATAAAAGAAAAAACATAATTAATGTTGCACCTAAATATTTTTGTATATCTATGGCGTACAGTTATAAATCTAGGTGAAAACTACTCCTCAAATGAGAAGAAAATTCTTTAAGAATATCAAAAATAGTACGAGTGCTTATTGAAATATTAAGGACCATACTCAGTATTTTAACCATTTTATTGGAACATAATAAATTTTAACAATATAAAAAATCTCAGATACCAAAGTATAAATCAATAGAATGTCCAGGACATAGATACAAATCCGGTAAAAATGGACAAACACGTACCTCTGTAAACCAAGAGGTGGGAACAGGTGCCATGGAGGAGTAAGCATCCCCTGTCGACCGGATGTTTTTATTTTATACAAACATCTTGTCAGAATAGTAAGACAAAAGTTGTACTTGAGTATTGAGTAAATTTAGTGACCTCGGACACAGTTCTTCATCATTCAAATAAGACATTGTAATAGTCAATGTAATTGTTGATTGAAAGCGTTCAATTTTAAAGGGGCAATAACTATGTTTTTTTTTCAAAAATATTTTTTCCTTTTTTAATACTTAGATTGATAAACATTAACAAAAAGAGATATACACAGGCATAAAAATTCTTAAAGTCCTTTATATGTTGATAAATTGCTTGAGAAACCCAGATTTTACACTTTTTCACTTGCAATTGATTAACTCAACCTTACTATTTGTATATGAATATCACACTGGAACTGACCTTATTTTCACAAAATATATAGGGATATAAACTTTTTATGTCTTTGTGTAGCTCTTTTTTTTATTGTACATCAAGTACAAGTAGTAAAAGCGGAAAAAATCGAAATATTTCTTTTTGGTAAACACTAATGCCACTTTAATATAGAAGCTGTTGATAGAAGTGTGATTTAGGGCATTGCTGGATTACAATAGACCTTTTTCGAGTTGTTCCGTTCCGGTTCTCCTTAGTAGCATGCAGGGCAACATCACTTCCGGTTAAGCGGTTTATGGCGTATATGAATTACCATGCAGTGATAGGCGCCAGATTTGAAAAAAAATAGTCAACAGGAAAGTAATGACACTTGTCATCATAACAAGGTGTGACCTTGTGACCTTTCTGTTGATGTCACACGACATGAGTACAAACTATTCCGACAAAACTGAACGGAGTGGAACAACTCGACAAAGGTATATTAATTATGTGGTGGACGTGATAGAAGGTTAAAGGTTAAAATGTTAAAATAAATATTTTAGTATTCATAAAATGTTCAACAGATTATGATTTAAACAGTGATGTAATAATAACAGAAAACATGTCAATAGCATGCGTAATACATTTATTTTAGAATAACAATTACAATACTTTTAAAATTTGAAACCACAACATGCATTTATAAAAATGTACATACAAAGTAAAAAAGCACTAAGATGTGCTAAGAGAACGAAATGCGTCATCTTTCAGTATCAAAGTAAGGTAGTCAAGATGTTCTAGTTTATTTCACATGGGTTCACTTTTCTATCACCCGAGAAAACTCAGAGGTGTACCTTCTACAAAGCCTATGGTCTCTACATAGATACGGGGTTCTCTCATCCACTAAAAACAGCATTTAAACTTGCCGCCACCAAATAACCTAACAATTGTTGAATGTGACGAATAGCACCATTGAAAACAACAGACTTAATAAAAAAAAAATTCAAGATTTTCTCATTAGACGTTTTAAGGCAAATACATTTGTAGATTTTGTTACATACTGGCCTATTTTCTAATATTCGGCTGCTTGTTTTTAAAATTAGCTTTTTAGATTCTAGTGTGGGCAAGATGACAAAGAAATCAGACAGAAATGTGGAAAAAGAAAACCAGTGGAATCTCGGTATGTCGAAACCGGATGAGTCGAAATTCAGATTCTGTCAAATTTGATAGAAAAACATATCAATGAAAATTTCGGTTATCTCAAATTCCGAATATTTAGAAATTTTGAGACAAGAAGATTCCACTGTAATTAATTTTGATTGAGATTAAATCCATTAAATTTTTAATGCATTATATGTAGTGGTTGTTTTTAAACATCGTTGCTATTGGCTTTTTAGATCGCCGTGTGGTAAAGGGATAATAAAAGATTTTTATAATTTTCATGTGCATCATTTATATAAAAATGTTTTCCAAAATGTAAAAAAACCGATTTGTCTTTTTCCATGTTTTGTTGGATTCAAAACGTAAATGCAGGTTCAAGGTTACTACTTTACAAACAAAAGACGACCAATCCATGTTGCACAACAGAAACATTGAATATATAGTAGAAAACATTGGGTTCCGTGTCATCCTGTCTTTTTCTAGTAAAATATCGTTAAAGAACTGTAAAACTAATTTATCACTCTTGGTTAATTTTGTAATTTTTCTGTGTAAAACGTTGCTGTGTTAGTTTCATTGATTGTAGAATATCTGCATGTTTGCGTTCACTACAAAATAATTCACGTGCTGTTTAAATATGCTCTCGTTGAGTTATTTGCCAAAATTTCCCCCAAAATAGCATATATTCATTCTCTGTGTGACCGATCGACAGGGGATGCTTACTCCTCCATGGCACCTGATCCCACCTCTTGGTTTCCAGAGGTCCGTGTATGTTCATTTTTGCCGGATTTGTATCTGTGTCCTGGACATCCTAAAGATTTATACTTTGGTATCTGAGATGTTTTATACTCAAGAACAGGTGCACTTTTGATTTTTTTTTGGTAAAATATTATTAACAATACGAAAGTTCTAGGTTCAGAGAAGTGGTCAAAACAAATGCTCTGGACGATCGTTTTTGTCATCAGATGAGCTCGAATTTAATATCAATGTATATATCCGAACAAAATGGTACCATACAAGGCCAAACAATAAGTCTAAATGCATTGCCAAATCAGTATAAGAAAAACCCATTATTTCTTTCCTGACGTCATAGTTAAAACATTACATCATGTGATTAATATTTCAAGGCAATAACCCATGGGGGATTGTAAATGTTACTTTATATATCATATCAAAATCACAAATAACCACACATCATACATAATATGTAACCATGGACTAAAGTTCAATATATAAATACACGGTATAATTTATTTGTGTCCTTTCTCATCTTCGACCATTCACAAGTGCGCAAATGGACACTGAAAATTCCAAGTATAAAAAGAAACAAACTTCGTCATGGTCATCTGAATTCGGGAGAAATCCTTTACTTCCGCTTATCAGAACCTGCAAAATATAATTAGGGAGAACATGATAATTTCTGGGTTTGCAATAATCATTGCATACGGGCAATGGATAAAGAAGTAAAAATGAAGAAGTACCAGTTAATAATAGAAGCTAAAATCCATTAGAACACGACGAATTAGATGAGCAAATGGTCTCAACATGAAGAATAATTGCGAATCCCAAACGGGATAGGACCAGGTGTCCGGAAGGAGCCAGCGTCCTCTGCTGGCATGCCACACCCGTCACAAATGTTCCATGAAAACCTTTCTAGTTCGATGAACGGGTCAAAATCGGTGTAAAGGTCAAGTTTGGCGAAAGGTAGTCACTGTCTGTTACCGTGCTCCAGAATACTATGTAATATTTCTGAGAGGGGGACTTCTTAATGTTTAACAAGATCCACGTATCGACCATAAAACTTCTTAAACGACGATTTCAAGCGTTCAACAACGTAATCTTGTGTAAGTAGTTTATTTGCGAGTCGTTTCGCTCTCAGAATAAAACATTCATAAGAAGAGCATGCCATGTCATAACGTTTAAGTTGTGAAATGAAAACGCCATAGGCAGGAGAAGATGGAAAAGGAAAGTCCGTGATATTGAAATTGAAATCGTCTCGTTTGTCATAAAGGGAGGTGTGAAGTTGATCCTCCTTTCCAATCGACAGGAGTAAATCTAGGTAAGAAGCAGATGTGTTACTCCCTGTCGTCTTATTGGTCTCTAGGCCAACAGGATATATCTGACAGATCATAATAGACTGGTCTTAAACAATAGAAAAGAGCATACCACTCAGATATTCACCGATGAAAGGGTTAAGGCAAAGATTTGAAAGCAAGCAAAGTTGGGTCACCACAACGTAACATGAAATTCATGACATTAATGTGAATAATGGGAAGGAAAGTTGCGTTTGATCCAAATGGCGGGGAAGTCATTCGGGATATATATGTGTAAGTTTTTTATAATTTTTGTACAAGTGATAAGTAAGGATGTAGATCTATCTAGATTTGTTGTTACTGGAAGGGAGTTTTTGTGATCACATGTCTAAGTCGTGCGTCATCTGTCGTCCGTTTTAAGTTTACACATGTTCAAATTTCTTCTTTAAAACAACTGAAGGATTTTGACGAAAGTACTCAAGGTCGTCTATTTAGTTTGTTTTTTTTTTCGGCTAAATCAGCTAAGGAGTAGATCAAGGGTTGGGCGATTTTTGATCTGATTTTAATTCGTGTTTTACGCCACTATCAACAATTCGTCAGTTATATGTTGGCTGCCAGTTTTAATGGTAAAGGATAGAACTCGGTTACAATGTATTCGGGAGACCACCGGCCTTCCGCAATTAAACTGGCAAAAATTCTCACAAAAATCAGTTCAGGTTCCAGTGGGGCTCGAACCTGCGCTGACTAAATGTGAGAGACGTCATGGTTTAAAGTGCGATGCTCTACCCACAATATGGGGTCTCAGAAATAGGTCTCAGAGAGTACTCCTCATTGACAAAGAAAAGCTGCATGAATTAAAAAAAAAAATAATTACATCTGAGTAATCTACATGGATGTATTATGCAAGTATATGATGTTCGCGGAAATCAGCTTATCAATTTTTGACGCTTTGTTTGCTATACATTTGAAGTGCATTACTTATTGTCAGTTGAAAAAAAAAATACTTTCGTGAGAGAATTTTCAAAGAAATCTAATCTTTATTTTTTTTTAATTTTTAAGTCTGCTCAAAGGAGATAAATGGTAGAGTCATTTTAAGACACTGTCAGCTTGTTCTTCGAAACTAAAGAAGGGATTGTGATGAAACTATCGTTTAGGCAAATTAATTTGGGCGGAACCCTTCTTCTGGAAAATTTTCTTCAGACTGTCTGCATTCCGGGACAAAATGAATGCATCAGAGTGATCTAGAAGGATGTGTAAAGAAATGTTGTTTTGGCTCCGTTCGAAGTCAGAATCTCAACATGTTTTATGTCTTTTCGGTCCTTGTCATTTTCATTCAATTTGTGCATTTTTATTTTCATTTTCTCTCCTTGTTAAGTGAAACAAGGTTTATAGTTAGGTTCTGAGTGCATACTGATTTTTCATTGATACGATAAAAGGAAAAGGGAAATATGTGCACAAGTGCAAGTATTACAACACATCCAAATTTTCTCCAGAAACATACAATGGATTTTGACGAAACTTGGCTGGGATGACGTACTCATGGTCCCATCTAGTGTTGTTATTCCCCATGCGTGCCCAGGGTGGATCCGGGAATGGTCCAAATAACTCTCGAATGGGCCGTCCTTTGTCATACTAATTTTGTAGACTAAATGCCCACAAGAAATCAAATATGTTTGACTTTCAAATTTCTTGTGTTATTTAGTTAGCCTACATATTCTTCTTGGCCTTTTTCAGGTTAATTTTGTTGATGGTGCCCGGGGGAGCGAATTTGATCATATCCCAGATTCTGGAAATAATTCTCAACTTCAAAGATTTTGTGTGTTCTTGTTACCTATCCGCTTCTTGCTTAGTGGCACATGAGGTCTCTGTTTTGTGTGTTCCTGCTACCTACCCGCTTCGTGCTTAGTGACACATAAGGCCTCTGTTTTGTGTGTTCAGTGATGTTTATAATGTTTAAAATGTTTACATCCCTTTGTCATTCGATAAACCTACACGATCGAGGAAGTCGCATTTTCATTGATGGAGTATGACACACATAAGAGGTCATTCCCATGTGACCGTACAGCGAATTTCATATCATAAAACAGGAAGAGTAAGAAATAGTTTCTTTATTAGATTGTTACTAGTGCAGCCCAGAATGACGATTACCTGTCGTAGTGGTAGGATCCAACGTTGATGTAGTAGGATTCGATGTTGAAGTGGTAGGCGCAGGTGTTGATGTGGCAGGACTCGATGTCAACGTGGTAGGCGCAAATGTTGATGTGACAGGACTCGGTGTCGACGTGGTATGCACAGATGTTGATGTGGCAGAACTCGATGTCGTGGTGGTAGGCGCAGGTGTTGATGTCACAGGATTCGATGCTGGCGTGGTAGGCAGAAGTGTTGATGTGGCAGGACTCGATGTCGACGTGGTAGGCGCAGATGTTGATGTGGTAAGACGTAAAGAGTGTGAAAAACCTATTTGACAGATGCAAGACAAATGACCTTTTAGGCGGCGATATACATATATATATATATATATATATATATATATATATATATATATATATATATATATAATATATATATATATATATATATATATATATATATATATATATATCACAAATATCACTTTTACCATGGACCTTAAATCGCAAGTGTAACTATCTGCGTAAATAGATGATACAACTAAAACATACATAAAACATTGATATAGAAATAACAAGGCATCTAGATGAATGCGTAGATGGTCGAGTGGTTAGGGTGTCGTGCATAGCGCCAGGTGGTTGGTGCCGTAGTTCATTAGTTCAAACCCCAGCCGGGACATGGTGAGTTTGTAGGTGCCTTTATTCTGTATTTGCTTCGATAGCGATGTTTTAGGTTTCCTTACAAATGAAATAGGTCTTAGAGATAGAGGTGAAAGGTTTTATCCCATGTAAAATAACAACAGATCTTAAGATACATGTAGCGATGAAAGATATCTCAAACACAGACATCACACACACCCATATATATATATATATATATATATATATATATATATATATATATATATAATCCCTAACCGGTTAAAATACACTCATTTTAGAGAAGAAATCTAAAATCTTCCACAAAAATGTGCAAACAATTCAAAGATTTCATCTAACAAGACGCCCATGTGTCACATCGCTCAACTTAACTGTGTTGGTATCTTACAGAATCTCAATTTGCATACTATTATAACACTCCTTGGGAGTGGAGGAGACTTAAAAATGAATGAAAATGTCAAATTCGGGAAAGATGTCAAAAACATGCCAAACGTTAATGTATTCCAAAAAACAGGAAATTGAATCCTGCATCGATGTAAATCACTCGGATGCAATATGTTTTCCAATCTATGTAGCAGTTCTGGAGAAGACTTTCAAAGTTGGGTAGCCCTTAGACCAACTTTGCCCCATAATGGATCCACCTCTGATTGTGAACCCACCTACTTTATGCAGTTTTAAAAATTTATTAAAAGTTAAAAACAAAAAAATAATAATAAATAAATAAATTTCAGCAAATTTCTTTCAGGAAAGCATTTATCTACCTAATTACATGTAAAACACATAAAATAAATGCATCATAATGAATAAATGGGAAGAAAATCAAAGAAATCATACAAAAATGAATGAAAATGACAATGTGTAAAAAAAAAAACACGCCAAAACATTTTTTTCTAATTTCCACGAAATTAACAAATCATACATCTATGTAGATCACACAGATGCGATTAGTTTTTACATCCATGCAACAGTTCTCGAGAAGAAAATATTTTCTAAGAGGGGTACCCCCTGAGGACTCTTTTGCGCCACCCTGTATCCACTCCTTGGTCGATCTGGTCGAAATGAAGAAACTTGATAGAGGACCATGAGTGCTTACTTCCTATATAGTTTCATCAAAATCCCTTCAGCGGTTTTGAAGAAGCTGACAGTGTGAAAGGTTAACCGTCACCCCTCATTTTTGCAGTCTTTCACAGGTTCATAAAAAAGATCAGCAAATTTCTTTCAGGGAAGCATTCAAGTAAAACACATAAAATGAATGCATTATAATGAATAAATGGGGAGAAAATCAAAGAAATCACACAAAAATTAATGAGAATTACGATGTGTGAAAAGACAAAAAAAAAAAAAAAAAAAAAAGCCGCGTCCAAAATTTATTTTCCATGATATTGACAACCTTGAATTCTACATCTATGTAGATCATTCAGATGCAGTTAGTATTTAAATCCATGCAACAGTTCAGGAGAAGAAGATTTTCAAAGAGGGGTGTCCCCTGATGACTCTTTTGCCCCACCTTGGATCCACCCCTTGGCTGATCTGGCCGAAATGTACCAACTTGGTAGAGGACCTAGAGTACTTCCTTTCTTTATGTTTCATCAAAATCCCATCAGCGGTTTTGAAGAATTAGCTGACAGTGTGAACGTCCCCCCCCCTCATTTTTGCAATCTTAAAAAAAAAATCATAAAAAATTCAATAAATTAAACTTCAACAAAATTCTTTTAGGGAAGCATTTATCTACCTAATTACAGGTAAAGACATAAAATGAATGTATCGATTCATAATGAATAAATGGTGAGAAAATCAAAGAACTCCTACATGTTGTGTGACGTGCTAACTAAGTGATCCCTATGTGGAAATACATATGACATCTTCATAAAATTGAAACGTTGAATGAATAGGAACGAAACATCACAAGAATGTTACTTACTGACCAAATCTTGTTATTTTGGTGCCAGTGCGTCATCCAAAATGAATTTAAGTAGAATTTCTATGTTTTTGCTAAAAGTCTATGTGAGCGATTCAGGTTCCATGGAACCTCTAGTATGAGTCCATATAACAAGATTCTAATTTCATTTTTGAATAGCCGTTGAAAGTACAGTTTAAGTTTCAACTCACCATTTGGTGCTACTAAACCAGTCCTACCTGTAAAACAAAAGGGAGAATGTAAGCAATAAGCTTTAAAAGTATTTTTTCGTGAGCCTTATTACATAAATCGCAATTCTGTCATAAAATGTGCTGAAAATGTAATGCATTTATGAAATATTTATACCCCATTGTCTTTTTTCGAGATGATCCGATCCGTGTTGGTTCGTCGTAATTGTATGCACTCACAAAGAAAAAAGGTCACATCCCGTATATATGACCCGGGATATTGACACAATGATGGGTGCCAGATTTGAAAAACAACTACAGAAAAGTGATGTCTCTTGTCAACTCTACATTTATCTAAAGTTTATTTTTCACAGATGAACTGAAGCAAGATATTACTGAATGTCGCCATTGTTTGTTGGTTTGTTTGTTTATTGTTGTTTAACGTTCCACTCAAGAATATTTCACTAATATGGAGACGTCACCAAATGCCGGTGAAGGGCTTCAATTTTTAGCCTATGCTCGGCACTTATGACCATTGAGCAGTGAGGGTTCTTTAACGTGCCGACACCTACTGTGACACGGGACCTCCAGTTTTTACTGTCTCATCCGAAAGACAGGAAACCACCCTGCCGCCGGCAGGACCAGAACTCACGACCTCACGATCCAGAGTCGAGCGCGCTACCGACTGAGCCAGGCCGGCTCGTCCCCATTGTAAATATATCGTAATTGAAAGTGACCTTGCCTAGCTTCCTGTTGAAGCCAAGTGATTTGAATACAAACTATTCCGACAAAACTGTACGGAATGGAACAACTCGAAAATGGTCTATTAAACAGCATGGATGTGAAATGAAATTATTTGAATTAAAACATTAGAATGTTAAATATATATACAATCTCTTATATAAAGTATAGAAAACCATATCAAAAATATGTTGAGTCGTAAACGTATTTGTCATTTCATTGATTTAAGTCTATAGAGTTAGTATACGCTTTAGACCGCTTGCGGTAAGGCTTTCGACTCACAGGCAGAGGGTTACGGGTTCGCTTGCGGTAAGGCTTTCGACTCACAGGCAGAGGGTTACGGGTTCGCTTGCGGTAAGGCTTTCGACTCACAGGCAGAGGGTTACGGGTTCGAATCCCGGTACCGGGTCATAACAAAGACTTAAAAAAAATACTAGTAACTGTTCTTTTGCCGCCAAGCTCTCGGCATACGAGAGTAAAGATTCTCCCATTGTTCACAGATTTTCATTCCTTTCAACCCCTAGGATATTGACAAGCTACGCTATGACGTCACAATACAAATTATGCTTTACAGTGTCTGCGGCGTCTAGAATGCTGTTCATGTCAGATTTCATTTGCATAGATCTAGGATACATTTACATGTATTAAAAACACGGGAGATTTACGAAATGGGAGAAAAATAATAAACCCCTACCTTGAGGGTATGACAAAGGAATCTCAATCCTCGGGATAAGATTCTTGAATAAAAAAACACCCGGCAAACCTCGGGTTTGTCGTTTAAGAATCTTACTCTCAGATTTTGATTCCTTTAGGAGTAGATTCTATTTGTTTTTCGGATGAAACTATACAATAATGATCCCGTATCGCGGCACGCGTTGCACGTGGAAGAAACCTCACTTCAATAGCATAAGTATATAGTACAGGTCAAAATTTTTGACACTTCACCTAAACATGGGACATTTCCAGATGAGTGAACAAATTTTAAAGAGATGTAAAGTGTGGCATAATTAGTAAAAATGGGAACTAAATCAGTAGTAATTTATAGTATAATAATTATCAAAATACATAGAAATATATATTAAATATAAATGTACAGTTTTAGCAAATAACAGAGATCAAATTGTAGGTCAAAGGACGTGTAGCTGTCTGTGGTTGTTTAAATAACTATACATCTACATAGATACAAACTTATGTAATAATTAGGGTTGACTAAATTTTAGTTAGTTATACTTGGCAGGCATCTGGATACTTTTAGGTAATAAATACCATTTATCTAACAACTGATCCGAAATGTAAGCGCATGTTCAACATATGAACATTTCATATACAGAGGTAAACTACCTACTGACAAGTTAATGACAGGGTTATCGAAAATCGAATTTGATATCAACGTTCCTCAAATCTTACCGTCGGTATAATATCATTGTTTGCGATTACTCTGTTTCACTGCATAAAATGTTGTGTTACCTGTTCGATAGCGGTTGTTGACTCGTCTAAACTAGCGGGCGCCATTCTATTTATCTGTCACCCATATTGACAATCAATGTACAAGCGTTTCATTTTCATAAACTTTGATGACTATGTTTAACTTACAATATTTACTTTCACCAGCAGTGACAGTTGCCAAAGGTAGGCTTATTGGGAAAAAGGGCAGAATACATGTAGATCTAGTTTGATCCTCTTCAAAATAAATATTAAAGTAATTTAAAACACTGGTAATCTTTAGTTTTTCCAGGATACAATATATATATCTGGTGTATATTGGACAAACACGGGTCTCTGGAAATCTAGAGGTGGGATCATGTGCCATGGAGGAGTAAGCATCCCCTGTTGACCGGTCACACCCGCCGTAAGCAGCCCACAGTCCAGTTCAAATAAAATATGTGAGGAATTAATCTTCGTCACCAACCGGTACAGGTGACTCAAAAACTGTTCGCTATAAACAAACTCAACAATTCATTTAGTGAAACATAGAAATAGCAAACAACGAAGGACTCACGTCTGAAAACAGAGAGAGAGAGAGAGAGAGAGAGAGAGAGAGAGAGAGAGAGAGATGAGAGAGAGAGAGAGAGAGAGAGAGAGAGAGAGAGAGAGAGAGAGAGAGAGAGAGAGACAGAGAGAGAGAGAGAGAGAGAGAGAGGGGGGGAAAACAAACGTGGTCGTATCTTCGTGTTTTATATCACATTCCGGGGACGTTATTATAATTTTATGGACATATTGTAATTTTTGACATTTTCATTAGAAAACGACTCCTAACCGACGAAAATGAAAAAGAGATTTTAAAAATTCGATGTATTAATGGAGTTATTTGGGAGAATTTCGTAGGAATTCTTAAATTTACCTTGGTGTACGAGTGATATAAAGGGTGTATTCGATTCACCACGAGAGTACTATTCCAGCACAGTCTCGGCACATGTTTCAATCGAATGTACCATTGCAGGAAGTACTTATTTCAAAGATGTCGATAAAATTTACATAATTCACGTTAGTTTATGGTTGAATTGCTTGCCCAGGACAGTGTTCCAGAGCATTTGATTGGTGTTCCACTTAGTAGAGCGTCATCACGTGACCGACAATGCCTTACCAGTTATAAAGAGCCGGCCTGGCTCAGTCGGTAGCGCGCTGGACTCTGGATCGTGAGGTCGTGACTTCGACTCCAACCGGTGGCAGGTTGGTTTCCTGTCTTTCGGATGAGACAGTAAAACAGGAGGTCCCGTGTCACAGTAGGTGTCGACACGTTAAAGAACCCTCACTGCTCAATGGCCGTAAGTGCCGAGTATAGGCCAAAATTTTAAGCCCTTCACTGGCATTTGGTGACGTCTCCATATGAGTGAAATATTCTTGAGTAGGACGCTTAATAACAATAAACAAATAAACCAGTTATAAATAGATAAATGCGTTCGGTGTTCCCCACGATATGACTTTAAAAATACGACGAAAGTTGAGAGAGTACAGAAAAGTTTATTTATGGATATTACTCCCCGGAATGTGGCTTTAAAGTAATAAAATAATAGAACTGTTTTTTTCTCTATATCACAGACCAGTTGGAATATGTGAAATTCATTTTTAATTTATTTTTTTACCTTCATTTCTGGACAATCTACGATACCAGAAGATATTAAGTTCTATTTTTTTCTAAAATATAAAAATCTCAGATACCAAAGTATAAATCAATAGGATGTCCAGGACATAGATACAAATCCGGTAAAAATGGACAAACACGGACCTCTGGAAACCAAGAGGTGGGATCAGGTGCCATGGAGGAGTAAGCATCCCCTGTCGACCGGTCACACCCGCCGTGAGTCCACAGTCAAGTCCAATGAAACACCGTGAGGAGTGTATCCTCGTCACAATTGGTACAGACGTCTCAACAACCGCCAACGAAAAGGCAACTCAACATTTCACTTAGTGAAACAGAGTAGTCGCAAACAAGACTACCATACCGACCATAAAATTTGCGGAACGTTGACATTAAACGCGGTTTTCGATATCCCTGTGTCAATAATTTGTCAGTGAGTAGTTTACCTCTGTATATGAAATCTTCATATGTTGTGCACGCCCTGGCATATCGGATCATTTGTGAAATATAAACTCCATATGCAGGTGAGTGAGGGATATTACTACTTAAATGTGGAAAATTTACGATGGGAAAGCCGAAATCGTCGCGTTTATCGTATAGCTTGGTTGCTAATTTCCCGTCTGTGTTGATATTAAGTAAAATGTCTAAGTATGAAGCGTGTGTACTTGATTCTGTTGTATCTTTAATTTCTAGTTCGCTGGGATATATCGCATTGACATATGTATGAAAATTGTCATTATTAATTGACAAAACGTCGTCGATATATCTAAATGTCAAATTAAAGGACACCGCTAACTTTTTTCTTCTTTTGATTCAGCAGTTTCTGAATGAAGTCTGCTTCGTTATGAATAAAGGAACAGGTCGGCCAATAAAGGAGCACAATTGGTTTCCATAGGAATGCCGACAGTTTGTTGAAAGACCACGTCTCCGAACATTACAAAATATATTGTCTATTAGAAATTCCAGCATGTTTTTTATATCAACTTCAGTATACTTATGTGTAGAATCAGAGTGGTGTTTGACGAAATAAGTATCCTGATAGCCAATCACTAGATATTTAAATTTTCGGGTACCACCTTTAGTGAAAAAGCAGTTGTCTATGATGCTAAAAAGCCTTTCTTTTAATTTTTTATGTGGAATAGTAGTGTAAAGAGTTGAGAAATCATAAGTTTTGATACTGTGAATTCGAGAAAAATTATGTGCCTTCAAATTTTCTAAAAGCTGTTTAGAATTTTTAAGTATCCACATCTGATTTACACCGCTTCTGGAATAAGCAACTGTACAGTATTTTTGAAGTTTCTCCTTAACAGCTGTCAATATCTTGGTAAGGAGTAAAGATAAAGGTTTGGTAGAACATTTGCTGGATCCTGCTATGTATCTTTGATTATATGGGTTTTTATGAAGTTTAGGTATCCAGTATAAATGTGGTAGCTCGAAATCGGTCTCCGTTGTAGGTATATCAAATGAGTGTAATACGGACACGTGATTTTGAAGGATCTCGTCCTTTGAAAGTGAGCTACGTGTGTATGTAGGATTTCCAGAATTCGTATTAAACCCAAGTTCTTCTAATAAACAATTATAGTAATGTGCCTTACAAATAAAAACTATATTATTTGAGGATTTGTCTGCTGGTACCAGTACATATTGGTCATAGCCATCGTTTTTACAGTGGTTACTCTTAGACGGATTTTGGTATACGTTTAGATATATTATTTGGCCTTGTCTGATACCACTTTCTCTTTAGAAAAACTATTCAAATTTGTAGCTCAACTGATGAAGTCTAATTGGCAGAAACGATCGCCTTGAACATTATAACTTTATATAATAATATATATATAATAAGAGTTTATTTACTTACGGAAAAGCTTGCTTTTATCTGTCAAATCTGAAATATAAAAAATTATCATGAAAAATTATGCCTAAACCTTAATACAATGTACAAAAAAATATATACAAAGAATAACATGAGCCATTCTTTACAAAGATGTTGGTGTTGGAGCAGAGAGTACAAAATCAGCCCAGGCCCCAGAGGGACTCGAACACACTATGATCAGAGGTAGGGGGGGGTCATGATTTAAAGCGCGGTACTGTATCCACTGGGTCAAGGAGAAGCCTATTACATGTACATTTGTAATTTGAAAATCTAATATTAAAACTACTTGTTCAGAAATCAATTGAACATGACGATGTTCTTAAGTCATTTTCATAAAACCACGGTCCTAAATTGCTATGCTCTTTCTTACCCGTGTTTTAACAGTGTCCGAAATCATTCATGCATATTTTTATTATTAATGAAGCCTCATCCAATGGTAGTGAGCGGTGCTCGCATTCGTCAACCAATCGGGTCGAGGCTTATAAACAATTTCAGAATTATATAGATCAATGAACTAAGCGATAACTTCCATTGCTGATTACAACTACTGTGATTGGATGGATTGGATATACATACTCCTTACAGATATCGTTGCGAATGATTTCGGGCACATGAAACCAAGGGTAGGAAAGAGCATAGCGATTTCGGACCGTTATTTACGACGATATTCTCAAGTTGGTTGCGACGATGCCTGTATCAGTTATGTGTCGGTAAACAGAAATTTCAATAATGAATAAACTACATGAAGTGGTTTAGTGACAGAGATTCTGGGTTTTTATTCACGGTATCAGGTCATATCGAAGACTTTTAAATAGTATTGGCTGTTCCTTAACCAAGCGCTCTGTATACGAAGTGAAAGTCACTGATCTTTCGGATGGGTAACCTTCGGATGAGACTTAAAGCAGAGGTTCCATGTCACGGAGGTCGTGACACTTAAAATAACCCTTACTGCATTGGCATCAGTCCTTAGCTCGCGTTACAAAATTGTAGCACCTCACCTATAGATATTGAAAAGCCCTTATTGGTACGCCAGTCGATAGCACGGGTCATATTTTGTTGAAACTGTACCTAAGCTAATGGCATCTCCATATTCTGTTGTTTTACATCACATCACCTGATATGGAAATGTCACCAATTTTAAATGAAGTGCTACAAATATTGATCTATGCTATGGATTGACGCCAATGCAGTGAGGTTTCTTTCCGGTTTTAAGTCTCACCCGAAAGGCTCGTGACTTTCAATTCATATGCCGAGCACTTGGCGAGGGTATAATTACTACTATTTTTAAAGTCTTTGGTATGAAGCGGTAATCGAACCCGGGACTTTCCGCTTGTTAGTCGAACGC
>BROG01000243.1:150000-245000 GCA_030159075.1 Atrina japonica
CTTGAAATAACATGCATTTTTGTCAGTAAAAAGACCTTTTATTGAAATCAAACTGCAGTATCTATTAAACATATGTACACAATGTATATTTTTCAGTATACTGAGTATGTTATACCAGAGACATACAGTTATATATGTCTCTGATTATGCCGAACCATCAACACGTATATCTGTACTTGCAGTACTTAAATTTGTTATTGTATATCAATCTAAGTAGTAAACAGGGGGAAATTAAAAAAAAAACCAGCTAATGTCCTTTGACTTTATTGATATTAAACAGTAAAAGAAATGTTTTATAAATAGAATACCAATGTCATAATGTTGGAGTTAGAGAGGCCGATAAATGACCATATACAAAATTACAAATGAAGTAACCAACTCATAGACAAACAAATAAACATACCAACAACAAAAAACAAAACAAAAAACAAACAAACGAACAAACCAGTAAATGAATGAACGGACAAACAAACAAACTGTCCAACAAACGCACAGACGAAAAAAGAAACGGTCAAATGCATATCTATATTGTGCAGAATGTTAACAACATTACATATACATGTAGAATTACAAACGTGAAATATCCATTCATTCCCACCTTAAGTTTATGAACCATGTTTAAGGATGGGTATACTAAATTCGGCTAAGATTTAACTGTTCCTCTTCATAAATAATATTTTATTACTATTTTGTATATCTTTAATGCATGTATATTATTGAATTTTGAATAAAAACATAATATAGGTCTACTTTTTAACATACTTCCCTTATCGACGTTTCAATAGAAATTACTGCGTACAGAATCTCAATAATATATAGACCCTTTCAGGATAACTGCGTTTCGAGTAATTTCACCTGTTCACAAACACTTCCGAGTGGTATCAAGAAGTTTCGTGCTCGAAACAGTTCATACTCAAGACAATTATCATGAACGGGTCTATTAACTCTTAAATATAGATCAAAGTAAAAAAAAAGGTTAAGGTAAAATGATAGTTATGGAGAGTATTTTTATTATAAAATCAAGTTACTGAAGTGATGTGCATATTCATTTTAGGGGGCGTTTTAAGATTAGACCTTTAGTTTAGGGGAAAAATATCAGATAATTATTCACTGGTTCGTTTTTCTTCTTCAAGTCATGACTGTACTGTATAGCTATAAAATTGTTATAAAAAATTGTATGGAAAAAAGCTTGTGTCGGCTAATTTATCATCCACTCTTAATGTGCGCACGGTTTTTAAAAATGTATTGGCAGGATGAGTAAGAAAGGAGCTAAGTCAGTCTCTTTACTATAGAAGCTCCGCACTCGCAATTAAAGTAGCTTCAGCATGTCCAGGATGCATAAACAAATCTGGTTTTATTGAACAAATATGGACCTCTGAAAATCAAACAAAAACAGCAACTGACAAACCAATAAACAAACACGAACAAACGAAAACACCAATTTACAAACAAATAAACGAACGCGAACAAAAGAACAAAAGAACACACCAACTGAAAAATGAATGCGAACAAACGAACACACCAATTGACAAACATATAAACGAACACACCAATCGACAAACCAATAAACGAACACATCAACTGACAAACCAATACTAAGAAATGAACACACCAGCTGACAAACCAACACTAAGAAATGAACACACCAGCTGACAAACCAACACGAAGAAACAAACACACCAACTGACAAATGAACACGAACAAACCAACATAGCAACTGACAATTAAACACGAACAAATGAACACACCAAATGACAAACCAACACTAAGATACAAAGACACCAACTGACACCCAAAAACTAATAAATGTACACACCAACTGACAAACCAACACCAAGAAACAAAGACATCAACTGACAAACCAACAAACGGACAACACAAGCTTGGAAACCAATTTGCTGTCTTTAATTGTAAGCTTCTAATTAATCTATGTATATAAAAACAACGAAATGTATTAGTGCGTTACGACATATCTAACACGGTGATAGTTATTTCAATTTATCATGACGTCATACTCATTCCCATGTTTTATAATACCGCCAAACATTACGTGATCTTACCTCTCGGACTCGGTACTGAAATAAGCAAGGACAAATATAAAGAAATAAACATAACACAACGTCTTAACTGTCAGGAGGTTCAGATAGCTACAATATACAAATTTTTATATTGGTTGAGGGTGACATAAGGATTTATCAGTCCAAAGAAGCATGATATTGATTAAACTTTATATCACCCGAAACTAAAGTCAGTAATTTTTTTATTATATGACTTAATTTTTCGATATTTCAAAATTCGAAAAAAAAAACAAACAAACAAACAAACAACAACAACAAAAACAATCTCGAATCACATTTAAAGTTTAACTCCTGCTCAGAACGATTTTCAAAATATTTCGGCTGTTCTCTTTTCATGATTGATTAAGAGTGATGGTTAAATGAGAGCCGCTTTTTCATTGGTTTATGCATTTGCTTCATCAACAAATAGGAAAATAACGGAAGCAGGAGATGGCGACATGCCAATCCACAGCCCTCTGGACTGTCGAATGAATGAAAGTAGCGCTTCTTCGGTTGATACTCAGATTTATCAATACAAATTGCCATAGTTACAACCAATCGGCGGACAGAAAAACCACGAGTCATATGACAACAAACAAACAAATATGGTGAACAGTAAATAAACACAGAAGACAAAACCAAAGGTAAAATCAGTTGTCATCGAGGTGAAGGTATCCCCTGCGGCCGACCGACCACACCCTGTGAGTTTTTTGTCAAATGAAAACTAAAACGAAATTTGGAATATTTGTTTGTTTGTATTACTGTTTTACATCCCGGAAAGATTTTTTTCACTTATCTGAAATTATCAGCAGCTTTAGATCAAATACCTTAAAATTTTAACCAATGTAGTGAAAATGTTTTACGTTCCACGCCGCCTGCGACACGTTACCTCGGCTCTACGCCTATCCGAAAGACACGTGATTTTCACCTCGTATGCCGAGTGCTTGGCGAAGGAACACTCACTACAATATTGGCATCGGGTATCGAACCATGTATATTACGCTTGTGACGCCAACGCTCTTACATTGCAAGCGGTACCGTCGCGTACGGTAAGTCTGCGCGTCCGAAAAGTCTTAATAAACCAGGACACATTTGGATCAGAAATAAATAAGAATAATTAAGAATAGCGAGAATTAGTAAGACAAACCACGGTAAAATACTTTTTTCGACGGTGATAGATATATTGTTTGTTTCTTTTTTTAATTCATCCTGCATAGATATTTGCTTAACTCTTTCAATATAAAGCATCTCAGATACCGAAGTATAAATCTATAGGATGTCCAGGACACAGATACAAATCCGGCAAAAATGGACAAACACGGACCTCTGGAAACCAAGAGGTGGGATCAGGTGTCATGGGTGCTGTGAGTCAAGTCCAAATGAAATACATGAGGAATGAATCCTCGTCACAATTGGTACAGATGTCGTCTCAACAGCCGACAAGGAAAAGGCAACTCAACATTTCACCCAGTGAAACATAGTAATCGCAAAGAAAGACTATTTATTATACCGATCGTAAAATCTGTGGAACGTTGAAATCAAACGCGGATTATTCATTCGTTGCCCTATAATATATCTATATCAGTACACGTAAAATTTAGATTTTTCTTGTGATAAAAGGGAATAACCTTGCTTTACAAGCAAGAAAAGGTGGAATTAACACTGGAAAAAGACGGGAATTTCATAGGAAAACGAGAGATCTACTCCGATTCGGTCCATATCGACCACAACATGTGGTACATAAGTTTCAGCTGTACAATTAGCGGCTCTAGGTTAAATTGTTCTAGCTCGGGAAGTTTGTATACAATAAAACTTTCCTAAAGACAAATCTCCTTTTGGCGACCGCCTGCATAATCAGGTCGCTTTAAATTAATTAGCAATGTTGTTTTTATATAGAGAAAGTGTGATAGCAATGATATATTAGTCAGAGTTTAAGATATGGCAAAGTATATTCATTTTATTGATATGTTAAATCAAATATTGAAATAGTAACTCGGGATAGGTAGTTAACAAACGTATTACATTTTCGTTATAAACCATCTCAATTTACTAAACTTTGTAATGTAAAATTATTCCATGCGAAAATGTGTACAAAATAATTGAATTAGGCTGCCGTTTTTACAACAGTGTAAACAATGATTTGTTTAGTAAGTAGAAACATATTTTAGACAAAAAGTAGAACTTCATAAAATAAAATTGACCCACAATGTTGTCTTTCCTTGCAGGAAATCATCCATGATTAAAGTTGTGTGAGCTAATATAAGTCACTTTTAACATTATGTTTGGATAAAGCTCAAATACTTAGAAACAGCGTTTTATAGTGAAATGGTTTTGTATATGGGAAATTCTAAATGACTGTCGCAAAGTCTTCACACAAGTTGCTTCTTACCTAACGAAATTTGAACAATGTTTAGGATATCCGTTTCTGAAATAAGAAAATAAAGCATTTGTCAGAAAACATGTTTTTGTATTACAGATGTATGTATATGTATGTTAATGGGTTTTTTTCTATCAAAGTTTTATTGAATTCTTTCATAAGTGTAATTTTTTTTATCTTTTTGCGAACTCAAAAATGTGTGAGCATCAGACATCAGCAATTTATCACCTAGTTATTGATGGAACCGTAAGAACACTGCACAATGTGCTTTATGACTTACCACAGAACAAAGACCGAAAAGGACATGCTAAAAGGTATATCACATAATTATTATTGCACTGCAGTTTCTCCCTGCTATTCAATATGATAAAATTCGTATAGTTAAGTCTACAATAAAACCGTGCAAAATGATTTGTGTATATTATCTCTGGAAATATTATTAACATAATACCAAAGTTATAATACCCAAGAAGATCGTTTTGTCAATTAGACTTCATCAGTTGAGTTCCAATTTAAAATGTATATGTATTTTCGAAAGAGAAAGTGGTATCATACAAGGTCACGTAATAAATCTAAATGTAATGTTGGCAATGCTGGATTCGGAACATTAAAGGTAGTCCATAGACAATTTAATTTTTATGTAAAGCATCATTCAATATGTAAACTTGATTTTACATGAGAAGCCTTTCCGTAATGCGCCTGGGCCCGACGCCATAAAATTTAAGAACTTACTAGTTTGCCCTTGGCTATTCTAAGCTTGACCTGCTCAGTCAGTTAGATTTCAGTATTGGTTAAAGTTGAGTGAAATCTTAAACTAAACTTATTCTTAAGTTTTATGGTGGCAGACTCTGGTTTCAAATCCAATTTCATCCCCAAAAGCCACTTTTTGCTCAAATGGGTAATATATTTATATTGTATTTCAATTGTTAAAATTTCAAAAGGTTTCAATATCTAGTATTACAATCAGTTTTAAAAATACAGAAGTCAGCTTACTGAATAATTCACTGCAATCGTCTCCTATATATGGTTTAAAACAGCTGCATACGCCGTATGTACCTGTTTCGTTCTTCTCAGTCAAACATATCCCATTGTTGCTACATTGTACCTGCATAGTGAGGCAAGACCCTAAATATACAGAAATAAAGTATGAAAAACACCAGCAAAACTGTTTCCTTAAAGGGCCATTAGCTGTGCTAATAAAAAAAATGATTTCGAATTTTTCTACTTTTACTACTTGTACTTAATGTACAATAACAAATAAGAGCTATACTTATATTCCCATACATTTTGTGAAAATAAGGTCAGGTCCAGTGTGGTATGCATATACAAATAGCAAGGCTGAATTAATCAGCTGCAAGTGAACAATTGCCAAACTGTGTTTCTCAAGCAATTTTCACAAAATATATAGAAATTTAGGAATGTTCATGCCCGTGTATATCTCTTGTTTGCTATTGTATAAAGAAACACAAAAGTTTTGAGAGAGAAAACAGCTAATGACCCTTTAAGACATTTGATATTCAGTCTTTCGAGTTTTTCCCTAAATATCAAAATGCTTAGCGTTTTCATTCACAAACATTAGGCAGCTTGCCTTTGGCATAGTTCCTGTCAAATTTGTTTAAATTATTATTTTTTGGTCCCTTGAAAAGAAATACAAAATGTGTAAATATTGTTGAAAACATATTTTCTTTACTTAACTTGAAGTTGGGTGTCTATGGCCTTTACCTTTGTCACAATAACCTGGATATATCGTCTCAATGATTCTAAGATAATTAGTAACATCTTCCATTTTGATTTAATAGGTCATTTATATTAAACTGTACCCAATGTCATTTGAAGTGCTCCCTTTTTGACTCGTTTATGATAAAATTTTGTTTTCATTTATTCACTTTGTAGATATTGACTTGAAAAGCATGCGTATCACATTTGAGAGACATTTTATCTTTGGTTAATGAAAAGAAGATTTTTAAAGATGTACCAAGTTTTGTTCTTAGCCCATTTTCATTCGCAAACTTAATGCGGCTTGACATTCCTTGAGAAATAAATTTCTAAAACTTTACAAAAAGCTTATAACTGGTGCCTGCGAACTTGATCAATCACACAATGACCTTTAAATTCAAATGACATCTGATCATTTGCTCTGAAGAAGATTTTAAAAATACATATCAAGTTTCTGCTTTTTATGTCCGTCATGGACACATATGGGTCATAAGCCTTTGACATTCACAAACTGTAGGCTGCAATTGATTAATTAATTCGTTTTGAGGATATCTCCTGCCACTTTTTGTTAAAATTATTTACGTGACAGCTATCATCCAATCCCTGAATGTGTCATCTGTGAGGTATAATGGTTATTCTATATACCCGTGTCTGGAACATCGTTTCAGTTATTGATAAACAACAAACTGGATCAATAGGAACAGGTATACGTAGATTTGACAGCCTGTTCGGTTTATCGGGACATCATCGATAATATTTTATTGTTGGTTTGTTTGTTTGTTTATTTATTGTTGTTTAACGTCCCACTCAAGAATATTTTACTCATATGGACACGTCACCAAATGCCAGTGAAGGGCTTCAAATTTTGGCCTATGCTCGGCACTTACGGCCATTGAGCAGTGAGGGATCTTTAACGTGCCGACACCTACTGTGACACGGAACTACGGTTTTAACTGTATCATCATCCAACACACAGGAAACCAACCTGCCGCCGGCTGGACTCGAACCCACGACCTCACGATCAAGAGTCGAGCGCGCTACCGACTGAGCCAGGCCGGCTCTTTTATTGTTGGTCCTAGATTGTTGTTGACACCGTTTTCGATGGTTTAGTTTGTCCTGTTTCAAACTTTACGCCTATCAGCTGATCTAATTTGTCAGTTTGGCATGTAAACAAAATTTTGTTGACAGACTTTCCATCAAAATTACTGTTTGTTCCGTTACACTGTGCCCAGAAATTTATCATTAAACGCTCATTAGCTATGTTTTGTTTAAACGTACTCGCAGTTGATCAATTCAATCTTACTATTTGTATATACATGCAACACTGGCCTTAGCCTTATTTTCAAAAAGGAGTATTTTTTTTTGCCAGTGAGTAAATTCTTATTTGTTATTGTACATCAAGTACAAGAAATAAAAGTAGAAAAATCAAAATAGTTGTTTTTGGTAGATGCTAATGCCCCTTTAATCTTTAATAAGCTACGTAAACAACTTTACTCACAAAACTAAGTTAAATTTAGTGAAGCTGATATTACTTATAAGCAGAGGTGAGAGAGAAGAGTGCGGATGCACCTCCTTTGAAGGCAAGATATTCAAATCATCACTGCATCGAGGAAGACAAGATTTACATTGAACACCCAACAAGATCCACCTTTGAAAACCGAAGTTTATTAATGATATGTTTTCAAAAAGGTTAGCTTACCTCCTTTCTCAGTCGTGGTTTGCATTGTTTCTGTCGTAACTTGTAGTCGAACTGTTAAAAAAAGAACAAATTTGAAATGAATAAGTGTAGCAGACTGAGCTTAAAGGGGCACTAGCTCTGTTTACAAAAAAATTATTTTGACTTTGTTTCTACTTTTACTATTTGTACTTGAGGAACAATAACAAATGAAAACTAAACACAGGCATAACAAATCTTATATTCCTAAATGTTTTGTGAAAATCAGGTCAGGTCCAGTGTGTTAATCAGTTGCAAGTGAAAACTGCCAAAACAGGGTTTCTCAAGCAATTTTCACAAAATATATCAATCTGAGTAGTAAAAGAGGAAGTAAAAAATGAGAAAAAAAACACAACTAGTGCCCTTTAAGAAAAATTCCTAAATACCGCATATTTTGTAACAGACATCAAAAGCTGTCTATCAGTAAAATTCCTTACATTAAAAATATTTCGTTAGAATGTTTCAATACACACACACACACACACACACACACACACACACACACACACACACACACACACACACACACACAGAGATATATATATATATATAACTGAGTGGTAAGACCATCGCGCTTTGGACTATGAAGTCGTTTACGTCTGGTAAGCGCAGGTTCGAGCCCCACTGGTACCTCAGCTGATTGTTATTAGAAAGTTTGCCGGTTAACATGCGGAAGACCGCTGGTCCTTCCAGGGTTTCCATTGTATCCGGGTTCTCTCCCCCACCGTTAAAAATAGTTGAGCATGGCGTAAACTTTGTTGAAAATTGAAAACATATATATGAGACACGTGAGGGACGACCTGTCCTTTCATCAGGACGGAATGATTAAAGTGATATAAATTTAATTGTCGATCATAAAGATACTCTATATATGGCCTCCATGGTCGAATGCTTGGAACATTGTACTTTAAATTATCTCAAATCAGGGAGGGTTCGAGTCCCGCTGGAACCTCAGCTGATTTTGTGAGAAATTATGCCAGTTTATTTGCGGGTGGCCGATGGCCTAATTCAGTGTACTTTGTAACCGGGTTCCCGTTCTCTCACCACTTTTAAATAACATTTTGACTTTGGGGTAAAACACCATTAAAAGAAACAAACATCACGTGACAAAATATGTCGTAGACGTATATATTATCTACTTTTTATTGTATAATTCTTCATATATTGATGTTTTTTATGTTGACATATTGCGTTGCAATTTTTTTGTCGTGGCGATTCAATTCTGCAAATATTATATCATGCAGTAACACTTACTGGTTTTAGACTGGTATTAGAAAAATGTATTGTTATATTGTTATCTTAGAACATTGTGATATATAGTAATCATGTTTTACTTGGAATATAAAAATTAACATTTACATACCGACTGTTATTTCCTTCATTACAAGTATACAGACCGGTTGCATTTATATTCAATGTTTGACACACAGTTATTCAGCTGTTACGTCATATGACCCCCCCCCCCGAAAAATCAATTATATAGAATGAATTACGTATCCACCTGACTACAGATTCACAATGGTAATATATATATATAGATTTAAGGATTGTTTTTCATTTTTTGAAAAACATGGAATATACATGCAATGACTCATGGAAAAAAATTCTGTGCAGCACAATCCTTAAATACATGCAGCGCCATTATATTACCTCTCTGATCTTGTGAGCCGTCATCATAATTATTTATAACTGGCATTTCGTTGTCCAACGTGTTGCGAACTAAAATCAAAGGGAAAAACTGTGTTCAATATTAGATCTATCCAAGTGGTGTAGCTTGGTATAGTAAAATCAATACAAACCTGGTGGGGTGAAGTCGCGTGAGCCTCTTCCTGACCTGCATGAGTTTTGAATTTTTAGGTAATTCGTCATAATGACACTGGTAAGAGTTGTCGTTTCTACTTGTAGTCATATCCACAAGTATCTAGTACAGAATAAAACGCTTTTCACATCAAGCCCGTCACAGCCAAAAAAGTGAGTAGAATCGTTTGTATTGTAATCAAAAGGTTACTCCGCCCCCTCCAAGTTATGTGAATCGGACAATCTTTTTTTTTTTTAATTACTTGTATACTATAATAATTAGATCAATGATTTTTATTTAAGTACAGTGTAATATCGCTTTAAGACCACCTCGCTTAGGAAACACCGTAAATATTTATTTCCCTGAACATTTTTTGATAAATTTTCAATAAGTACAGACAGACACTTAAAATACCAATTAGCGAATCAGACCATTTTGAGTCCGTCATTTGGGCGGTCTTAATAGTGAGGTCCCATTGTATAAGGAGTCCTCATCAGTATTATTGGGAGGCGCCACAAATTTTGACCATTGCTATAGGCTTATTCAAATTATAGTGACTGTTCTTTGACGTGCAGCAGATACACCTGTTCAATGGTGATCTAAATATTATAAACATAATACCAAAGTTATAATGCTCAAGACGATATCGGTTCTGTCAATTAGACGTCATCAGCTGAGCTCCAATTTAAAAAGTATGTATATTTTCTAAAGAGAAAGTGGTATCAAACAAGGCCAAATAATGACTCTAAAAGTATAGCCGAAATCCGTCTAAGACTAACCACTGTAAAAAAATGACTATCTTAGCTTTATAAAATTTTCGAATTTAAATGGTGTTGTCAGTGCCAAATATTACTTTAGTATAAGATGAACAGCTGGTACCGAAATACCAGGTACTAGGTTTATGTATACCCTCGAGGACTGAAACGGTCCACCAGCAGTGGGAACGACCTAGTGGTTATAAATATTATAAACATAATACCAAAATTATAATGCTCAAGATGGTGTTGTCAGTGCCAAATATTACTTTAGTATAAGATGAACAGCTGCTAACAGAAACTTGCGCCTAATGTAAGAACAATTCCTTCAGTTTTAACATCTTAGGCATGGCCACGTAGCTGAACGATCCAAGGACGATCTTCTATTTTAAACTAAATGCTTCATCACTAGACCAACTCAAGCGAGCGATATTTAATATATTTCCGAAGTAAATCATATCATATATCCTTATTAATGAAACAATAGCCATACTTTAAAATACTTTATCTAATTCACAGCAAATTACAACCACACCACCAATTTATTTGAGTGACGTGTCAATGTTATAGCGTGTATGAATATTACATAAAAGTATATGTAGTTCTGGTACCTGTTAAGTAAATGAAAAAGCAAGAAAGATATACATGTATAGGGCATAAATAAACCTTACCTGTGAAGTATACGAGTACACCAAGAAGACCACATCCCAAAAACAAGGCAATTGCTATATAGTAACTTTCGATTTTGCATTTCTTCCTGGAACCGTTGCTAACATCGGAATTGTTCGACTCTGACAGAACTTCTTTTAAATCACTGCAAGTTTTCCCGTTCGCTTCTTGTAAAGAAATAATAAATCAAGGATTGACTTTCAACACTAGTGAAATTCCACATTATTGTTATAGAATGTATAGGACGATTTCAAAGGCAAAACTGAATAAACTGAAACTGATTAATGCATTGAAATGATATACATAAAAGAACATAAATCATATTATGAATGAAATCTCCAACACCTTTGGAATAGGAAAAATTGTATAGAGAGTGTGCGTTAGTACAAGTGCGTCTCTATGTATTTGTGTGTGTGAATGTGTGTAAATGTGCTGGTGTATGTGTGAACATGTGTGCATTGTATATGTACTTGTGTGTTGTATGTGACTGTGTGTTGTTTGTGTGTGACTGTGTATCTGGGTGTATGTGCCCGTGTGTAAATCTGTGTGTGTGTGTGTGTATGCTCGTGTCAATGTGTGTGAATGTGGTGTGTGTATATGGTATGCGTGTGCGTCTGTGTGAACAACAACGGGGTATTCGGGGTATATTTTCTATTTAAAACGTTGTTAGATTCAACAACAACAGCAACAACAACAACGACTACAACGACAACAACAACAACTCAATTATTGTTGAGTGTAAGATTTTTTCTGTTTTAAACTTCAAACTGGTAATCAGAATTTATTGCAACCGATAAATTAGCTTAAAGGTCAACGGATATGAAAAATCAGGTTTTATTTTTATAAACGTTTCAGATAAATATATACTAAACCTCTCTATTATGTACAAAGGAAAAAAATACACCTTTGATTAACTATACCAGGTGAAAAACGGTAACCAGATGCAAGGTTAGAAAGAGTAGTTGCCCTTTACAAATCCCCCTAACTGTGCTTAACCGGAAGTGACATACTTGTAATGGTGCTTAACTGATTTTAGTGATATTATGATAAAACTCTATATCTGACCTTTTTAGCTTGATAACGTTAAATGATATAGTTTTATATCCACGGCTTTTCTTCTTTCTATCTAATGTATCATTCGCAGTATCTGAACAATTTATTTATTCTACTGAATTTGTACCATTTAATATTTATATCATTATTAATGTATTATTGTATGCGACTTAACATTCGTTTAATTTCATTGCTGTGTATAGATATCTATATGTGTGGACAAATGAATATAACCCCAAAACGGTGAATGCAATGTCCTAATAGATCATTTTCGAGTTCTTACCTAGTCCGTTTTTGGCTCCGGATTTGTCATGCGCCGATTCAGCTTTGTTATGCTTAGGGATTTCCGGTATGTGTATTTCCGTCGATCAACAAATAAAACGCAGTTATATCTGAAGGCCAGATTGTCGTCACTAGTCCATTTATATCAAAAACAAATAGAGGTTAACGTCTGAACTCTACTCCAGAAATATTATACTGTGACATTTTGATGTACTGTATGAACTCAAGCATTTTATTTCTTGCTCGACGCAAAGACACATACCGAAATCGCTAAGCATAACAAAATTGAAGCGGCGCAAGAAAAACCCGGATCCAAAACCGGATTACATAAGAACTCGAAAATGATCTATATGAATTTGTTATTCAGAGCTTAGAATTTCGCCGATAAAATACAATAATAAAACAATAATAATAAAATCCTTTAATTTTCAGTTTAGATAACATTTATAGGTTGACTCATTTCAAAACAGTATAAATGCGTTTTACCTAAAAAGATCCTAAACAATGCTGATATGTTATAAAATTTATATTCTACGAGAGAAAATCTCATCTTGACGTAAAATATACGGACTCGGTGTCCAAAACTCCTCCCCTATCCTCATTACGCCGTACGTTTCATTGTCGAAGGTTATCGAAAACTTGACTTATTTTAAACCATTAGAAATGCTGAATTATGTATCAGATAAAGGGACAATACGTGAGACTGATTCCTAAATGCTAGCGACACACACACACACCATTTTATTTTTACGTAAATTAAGTACATAATAAAGTGATTCTTAAACGTAGCTGGAACTACCCTTTCTAATCGGTACTATTATTTTTTAGATATTATCTTAGATTGGACTTTTTTAATCCATATCTAGATCTATATATTGCTGATCAAAATTATGTACCAACTATAAAGAAATACAACGTTAAAGCAGCACTATGTAATGTGAGGCTGAATGTATCACCAATTAAAGCAATGTTCACAAATACAAGTTTATTATCAAACGTCACTTTCCCATTACTTTCTATGTAAAAGAATCTTTTTATCGAAGCATTTTTGCACCAATTTGTTTTAAATTTCATCTGTTGGCGTTTAATACATGTCGTCTCTTCTCATTATTCACTGATTATTCCGTGATACTAAAATTTCAAGATACAATATATTTTCTGAACAATAAGTATTTTCTTGGAGTGATTTACTAAGAACCAAGAGGGAATATTTGGGTTTTTTTTTGCAAAATTAACCAGGCAAGAATAAATACATGTAACTTCCTAATTAACAACCAGATTCAAGTGAGGTCAATATGTATGTATCTTAATATAATTGTTGAAAGTTTTAAGAAAATAGACTTGGAAGTCAATAGAAACTAATTAATGAAGATTGTTTTACATAGAAAGTTATGGTAAAATGATGTTTTTCATAAACGTATGGCATGATGCTAGATAAAATACATTGCCGTAATATGAAAATTTGATGGTCAAAGAGCTACAGATTTTCGTTCTCGGTCGAGTATGAAATGTATTTACAATTAACAATACGTATTTTCTATTACTAGTAAAAGTGATAATTATATTACTATTCAATACCTCCGATAAATGCTTTTATTGTATATTAGGCTAGTTCCCTCATGTATGAATCCGTTTTGAATGAATGTTTATTCATGTGCTTAATTCTCTGTTTCAGTATGTCAATTGTTATCACTTAGGCCAGGCCTACATGATTAGGTCAACAATATGCATGTTATACTCAACTCTCGTTCTACACACGATTTCGTGCACCATGAAGTGTATTATAGAAGTCTGGAAAGAATATCATAATTAATAATAAGTGACTAAATCAGTCTGGTGTATGGCGAGTTCGAAATTCCCTAGACCTCAGTGTGCTTTAAGGACGATTCGTTCGCGAATGAAACGAATTTTTAAAAATGCATTTATCTATACTTGTCACTTATCATCAGCGTCGGAAGCAAATTGAAAGTGGGGGGCTAAACCACATTAAAACACATACACACGCCAGAAACGTCTGGGGGCTGGGCTAAGCCCCAATTTTTAACACCTATGTCTATCTTTGCAAAAAAAGTGCGCCCCCCCCCCCCGGTTCCGACGCCTATGCTTATAAAAAAAACAGACTTGAATGCATTTGGGAAGAATAAAACCATCTGAGTTACATCCACCAGTTTAGTATTTCATTAAAATGCTAAGTCATAAACAGTTGCGCATGTCAAATACATAATTTTGTGTTATAATGTTTTAAAACTACTGAGTAATGGGGACAGTATCTACGTCACACACACCAAGTGCTCCGAGATTTCCGATCATTACCGAATAAGGTCCATCGGAGCATAGGTAGTGTACCCGAATGACACCTGTGTAGTATTCGACACCGGAGTTTTTTAATTATTGGCTGTATGGGTTACATAAGAATATATACGAAAAATATTGTTCATGTCCGCTGACCTTTAATATTACATTGAGGTATTATAGATAAGTATACCTTCCAGTTTCTTCTCTTGTATTTTAATACCATCCAGTGGATCGGGTCGTCCATTTTCCTACCAAAGAGAAAATTATAGAAACAAATTTGACATAAACTGTGACAGAAAACAAAGAATCTATTTATAAATATGCAATTAATTTAGAAATATAATAATAATAATAATAATAATAATAATAATAATAATAATAATAATAATAATAATAATAATGATAATAATAATAATGATGATGATGATGATGATGATGATGATGATGATGATTATGGTGATGATGATGAAGAAAAATAAGTTAAAAATATAATAATTGGTAAAAACAATAAAAAATTAATTACGATGATGAAAAGTACATATCTTAAAATTTAACATCTAGGTAGTTCAGAGGATATATGTAGATATGGTAAATATTGGACAAACACGAACAATTGGAAAGAAGTAGGAGAAGAGGGGGAGGAAGAGGAGTTTGCATCCTCTGCCGAACGGCGCACAAATAGTGAGTCCACAGTTTAATAGAATTTAGATAATAAACATACATCCTGTTGTTAATCGGTATAGACGATTCTACAGTTTCTATAAAACAAAACACTCAACATTTCAATAATTAAAACATGCCATTTTAACAGCAATGTCTCACTTAGTAGTTTTCCCTTTTTAATGAAATGATCGTACTTTGAACATGCCCTCACAAATCGAATCATTTTGAAAACATAAGCACAATGGCAAAAGAAAAAAAGGTGCATTAGTTGTGTTTTTGTTTTCAAAAGAAAAAATTTTCTTACTTAGATTGATATACAATAACAAAATAGACATACACAGATATAAAGATTATTCCATTGAAATTGATTAATTCAACCTTACTATTTGTATATGTATACCACACTGTACCTGACATTATTTTCACAAAATATATAGGAATATAAGATTTCTTTTATGCCTGTGTATAGCTCTTATTTGTTATTGTACATTAGGTTCAAGAAGAAAAAGTCGAAAAATAAACTAGAAATATATTTTTGTAAACACAGCTAATGCCTGTGACGAGGATTCGTTCTTCAGGTTTTTTTTTTTGACTGTGGACTTACGGCGGGTGTGACTCCTCCATGGCACCTGATCCCACCTCGTGGTTTCCAGAGGTCCGTGTTTGTCCATTTTTTCCAGATTTGTATCTATATCCTGAACATCCTAAAGATTTATACTTTGGTATCTGAGGTATTTTATAATTTAACAATATATAAAACAAATGTTTCGTATTCTGTAAGGTATTTACTTTTGAGTCATTGCTTTTACAATGTAATGAAAATTGTCAGAATTAATTGACAATCCATCGTCGATATATCTTTTATGTCAAATTAAACTTCACCACTAGCCTTTCCGTCTTTTGTTCAGAAACGAATTAATAAAATAATTAATAAAAAAGTAGTAAGAAGGAAATTGAAGAAATATATTGTACCATTAGTTTAAAAATAAATAATTAGAATGACAGGTAGACGGATTAGTAAATAGAAAGACTGTAAAACGGACAGACGTATTTCATGTATATCAAATTAATTCTGTTTGAAACATTGATGATACGTTTATCACTATGCTGTATTACTTTGTAAGGTTCTCAGATTGAAACTAGAATATCAGTAGTTGTCAGACTTAATAAACATGATTTGGTTAATTCTGAAACATTATCGCGTAGCTTTACAATTCCCCCCCCCATTTCCTTATCAATTAATGCTTTTCCTAACGTTTCTATAATTATTTTATTATCTTCACATACAAATATCACTTTCAAAAGATTCGAATACGAGACGAAATCAGTAATATTAGATATTTATGTCTTTGTTTATCAAGACGTATACATCGGACAAATTATTTTTTATGACCACTGTAGAATCAAGTTCGTTATTTTTGATTGGTGGTGTTACAAAACAGAAAACAAACATTTGAATTAAGATTTTACGGATCCGGTGTATTTTTTCATTTTGATGCTACTTACCTGTGTGAACACATGATCTTACAGGTAATTACACATGTCTCAACCTATAGATGTGACATTTGACTCAAGGAATCTTTTGAATGATTAACCATTTTAAAAATCGTAATCCCTCTCAAGATACACACCTTTTAATTCTCTTAGACGGATTTTCGAATGCATCTAGGTTATATTTTATCTTTGTATGGTATTACGTTTTGTTTAGGAACATTTATTTTAAATTCAAGTTCAACTGATGAAGTCTTATTGATAGAAAAGGTCGACAAGCTATATGAGCTGTCACAATGATTATTTTGTCCCCTGACATATATGGAAGAATATGATAGAATGTGTGTTCAAATATATTATCAAACACATGAAACGGTGTAAAAGATCTTTTTTTTTTTTCGAAGTTATTTGTTTTATCAGAATTTAAGTTTTCCGTACTTTAAAAATCCAGTTATATTTCCGTATGCAATGACATTTCAAATAAACTCTTTCGCCATATCAAATGTACTTCGTAATTCGGTCAGGGGATCTCGGTCCTTTACGCGCTCGGACTATGTAAAAGTTGGCCAATTTTATGTGTTTTATATTTACTTTTCAAATACAGGACGTTGTGCATGTATTATGTAAAATATATGCTTTTTCAACGCTATTTTAAATACCGGAAGAAAATCAGATGAATATATGAATAAATAAATCAATTCACTAAAAGAATTTTTTTCCGATCTTTATTGTTACCCCAAATGCTGATATTGACAAAATCAAAACAATATGTATAACTGAAAAGTATGCGTACATGATGCTTCACAATCGTGCCGCCATGTCCGATGGAATTGGGCAGTACATGGTCATATGTGTCAAGAATGATAAAGCCGAGAATGCGATGGGACGAGTTAAAAATGGGATTACCCGATATACTGGCACGTGGACAATTTTAGAGACAAATGTTTTGAAACGACGAAAAAGACCAACTTTGCCTGATTTAGGTATGAAATGATTATGTTCGAAACTAGACGCAAAGGGTGATAAGAATAGAATGTATATTAACTGCAAATAGCACGTGTTTATTGGACAAACGGTAAACTTCGTAAAAATTTACCGAAAGTTAATTTGCAATGCTCAAAGTAATGGCGGGCAAAGAATAACTGATATTACGGATTACGTTTGGCAAGATTGTTGCAATTATACACATGCATTTGTTATTCTAACTACCAGATGGTTTCTTATATATATATATATATATATATATATATATATATATATATATATATATATATATATATATATATATATATATATATGATATAAATATTATATAAAATCGGCATGTGAAATTTTTCACCTACGACAGGTCATATCGCTTTAACACTACAATTCAAATAATATATTGAGTGGAAAAACATTTTCAATCACTCCCCCCCCCAAAAAAAAAAAAACAAAAAAACAAAAATAAAATAAATAATAATAATAATAATAATAATAAAAAGAAAAAACAAACAAACAAACAAACAAACAAAAAATAAAAAAACCAAACAAAAAAAAAACGTTGGGTCAATGTTTACACCCGGTCAATTTTCGTCAGTTTCATTTACATGAGAAGATGATTTTCTAAAGCTGATTAATTGAAATACGATCAAACATATCATAAAAGAGACTATAGTGATTAAAAGGCTGATATAAGACGGCATGAATATGTTTTCTGTCTTTAAAGGGCGAACATTATCAGGGGTGATAGAGAAATTATTTTCTGAGTAAATGAATAAATTTAAAGCTTTTATTTGTAGCTGTATATACTCAAATTATCATTTTTTTGTATTTCTGCATTTTTCTTCAAATGGGCAAAAATAGACATCACTAACTATAACTGCTTGATATCGGTACACAAAAGTACTAAGTTCCAGCTTAATATATATATGTTTCTTGTCACCTTAAAATCATGATTTTTTTTAGCTTGTGCACTGAATAAATTTTGTTGACTTTGGTCCAGAGTTTTACGTGTGATCTAACTTTAAAAGGACATACTATTTTCCTGGTAGAATCAAACCAAACAAAAGTGATAGGATCCACCGCGTGCTATACGAGAACAACTCTGGATTGAGATTTAGTTGACGGTAGGCATTCGATCCAAATGTGACTATAATTATTTTATTATCTTCACATAAAAATATCACTTTCAAAAGATTCGAATTCGAGACGAATTCAGTAATATTAGATATTTATGTCTTTGTTTATCAAGATGTATACATCGGACAAATGATTCTTTATGACCAGTATCGAATCAAGTTCGCTATTTTTGTTTTGTGATGTTACAAAACAGAAAATATGCATTTAAATTAAGATTTTATGGATCCGATGCTCTCTTTCATTTTGAGGTTATTTATGAACAAATGAATTAACAGGTAAGGACATATGTTTCAACCTCGGGGTTTCCGAGTTTTCATGTTTGGTCCGTGTTCATTTTGATTTTTACCTTTGCCTACTGCTTTCCGGTGCAATTCAATGTTGTAAATGTATATACGTGACAATTGACTCAAGAATTTTTTTGAATGGAGAAAAATTAAATTTCTTAACTCCTCTCAAGCTACTCACCTTTTTCACTCTTAGACAGATTTTCGAATATATCTAGGTTATATTGTATCTTTGTATAACATTACGTTTTAATTCGGAACTCTACATTTATTTTAATGTTAAGTTCAACTGACAAAGTCTTATTGACAGAAACGTTCGTCTTTAGCACTTGTTTGGCTCCTTTTATTACAAAACTATAATTTTGGAATTACGCTAATAATATTTATAAGAATCATCTGAACATGTTTTACTTCAGTCCATTTGTTTGTTTGTATAAATAACTAATCAAAAACCTGATATTGTCGACTGATTAATGTCAATCTGAATAGACCAATTTCGAGATGTCTTATTACGTCACGATTCGTCATAATAGAGTGCGGTTTCAAAGAGCAAAGTAGGGCATCATTATATTCCGGATAAGCAGTTTATCGCCTCTATGAACAGGGATATAAATATCATGAAGTAATAGGTGTCATATTTGAAATTATATCATATAATGTAAATTCTACTGAAATATCTGTTTTAGGTTTTATTTATGATGGATGTACAATAAAAACACATGTATTAGATCTTCCTATTCTTAGGCACAAAACTCGCAAAAAATAAATTTTAACTTTTACAAATTTTATTTATTTATTTACTTAGATTTTTTACTTAGTATTCTGTGTAGCATATAATACTATTAAATTGTCATTTGTAATGTTGTAAAGATTTTTGAATATTCTTGTTAGTTATTTTGTGTTCAATGTTATTCGAAAGTACATTATTTCATTTTTCAACAGCAGTTCGGAATAATGAATCGTCCCTGGATATTTTATACGTATCTTTACAGCCTCTACAGTTCTTTAATATATTTACAAAATGATATGGTATGAATGGTACATTAGGGAGTGATATATCATGTTCAAATTCTTCCATCTAGTATATGCTTTGATACTTTTCAAGATGCCATGATATTTTAGGAAACAAATTAATTGATTGCATATCAAATTTTTATATTTCAAAATCAGAAAGATCACTAACAAACCTGATACCTTTGTTATACCAAAATTGTATAAAAATATTCTTTTATTTACTTTAAGTAAGTTATTATAAAATAAGTAAGTTATTATAAAATAAGTAAGTTATTATAAAATAAGTAAGTTATTATAAAATAAGTAAGTTATTATACATAATTATACATAATTTAAATACTGATGACACACTATTAATGTTTTGATACAGAGGGGTTTTCCAGGCATAGATTGGATCATTCCAAAAAATCATTTTATGATTAAATTCTATAAAAAAATAAAAAAATATTATATAAAATTTCTATCATATCATTTCCGTATTCAATAATACATGTAGATACATTTTTTGAGTAAAGCATTTAGAAATCGTTTCATGGGTTATCTTAGCCGTGTACATTTTAATACAGGTAAGAAATAATTTAAGTTTATCATTTCTAAACCCCCATCTTCTTTATTTTGGATGGTTATGCCCCTCTTCTTTCTGTCCGCCTTAGAGTCCCATATAAAATTGAAATATTCTGTGTGCAGTGTTTTATAGTATCTTCTGCTGGGTTAAGGAGAGCAATAAATAGATGCTTTGATATAGGTATGAACAATTTTATGGGACATTAGATGCGTTTGCCCCAAAATATATTTCGGTTTTTTTTCTACTTTTTACTACTTGTACTTGATGTAAAATAACAAATAAGCATACACAGTCATAACATTCTAACATTCCTATATATTTTGTGAAAATAAGGTCAGGTCCCGTGTGATATTCATATACAAATAGTAAGGTTGAGTTAATCAATTGCAAGAAAAAAAAGTTTCAAACCCGGATTTCTCAAGAAGGTCTCACAAAAATATAGAGATTTAAGATTATTTATGTCTCTGTATATCTTTTTTTTTTTATTGTATATCAATCGAAGTAATAAAACTTTGAAAAAGTTGATAGCCCTTTGATAATGTTATTACAAATGTATACGTATCGGTGTCAAAATTCTTGATTCCAGTGTTTAATTTGGTGTTAATCTTTAATATTAAGTTATTTTCGACAGGTTTACTGAAATTATATCCCTAGTGAGTTGAATTTAGTATCACCCCTATTCTAATTTCCACTTGTCATAATGAAAAATTTCTTTACTTTTTTTTTTACCAATCCATCTTAAATTTGTTTTGGAACTACGTTGCATTTATTTAAAGAACGAAATTTTTGCAAACTTCTCCAAACCTTTTCAAAAGGTTTCAAAGAAAGATGTTATGGCGCTGTTCAGAAAAAAGTAGTGTATCATCTGCGTATTGAGAAATTACAAATTCTTTGTCATTTATTTGTATACTTTTAATGTTATCATTATTTTAATACAAATTGTAAGTCTTCTTGCGGAAGGTCGGTGGTCTTTAACCGGGTAACCGGGTTTTCTCCTCCACCAATAAAAACTGGACGCCATCATATGACTGAAAGATTGTTGAGTATGGCGTAAAACAAATGATCAAATCAAAATCAAATTGTAAGCACTTCAAAATATAAAAAGAAAATATATGAAAACCGCGACAAATATCAAGTTATTCTGATAATATTCAATGTTGGAGAACTGAAGCATTAAGAATTTGTATGCATTCAAAAATGTTCTTGCTGAAACAAAAACCAGTTAGGGGTATTAGCTGTGTGTTTATTATTTTTTTTTTTTTTTAGATTTTTTTTTTTTTTAGATTTTTTTTAAAAATTTTTGCTATCTTAGGTTGTGAGCATGAATAACTTTGGTAGTATGTTTATAAATTGGATATACAATAACAATATAAAGAGACATTGTATTTGCATAAAAAGTGACCTTATTTTAAAGTTTTCCTAAATGTGTTTGTGGAACTTATTTGTTATTGAATAGACCCATAGTTCGTAGGAAAAAATGAACTTTTTTTTTAACTTGCTTGCAATTGGTTAAAAACAAAATCAACAGAATTAAATATTTGTATATACAAATATAATGTAAAAATATTGACATTTGTATAATACTACAGGACGTCCAGGACCTAGATACAAACCTTATTTTCAAAAGTTTTGGGAATATAAGAATGTGTATGCCTGTGCAATCGAAACACAACGTTATTTGTCACAATTGGTACATCAACAACCGTACGAAAAAATCAGTACCCATAGTAGCAAAAAAAAATAACCGACCATAAAAAATATTTTTTTTGCGTCAATAATCCGGGGGTCTAAAACACAGCTACGCCGTGCATGCTCTCTTCGGACCAAAACAAACTCCAATACCAGGCAACAGAATCGGAAAAACGATGTTTTTATAGGTCATATGCGTACAAAGCAAAATGGTATTGAAAAGATTCCGTTAAGGTTTGAAAGCAAAAAAAAAAAAAGAGAGAACACAAAAACACACACACACACACACACACACACACACACACACACACAACAACACACACACACAAATTCTAAACAACTTGTTATACACACCTTATTTGTGGAAAAAAACTCAAAAAACTTGATACATTGGGAAAGAAATAGTTAACAATAGGATATCTTTACATGGATGCGAGAAATATCAATCATCATTAATTCTAAGCTATATATGCGTGATATGTTAAAAATGTCTACGACAAGATCTCTTTTTAATGTTTTTAATAAAAGTTTCAGTCTAATCGCGATATAAATATTTTTTCATCAAAATGACTCCCTGTAAAATAAGAAAAATTGCATTGCAATTATTACAATACACGTTACCCTATTATTCCGTCTTTATTTCTTCTGCAGTCTTGAACATTAATTTTCGTTACTGCATACGATGATTATCATGCTCTCACTTTTTGATATAACGGACGTTTTTACATATATAAAAGTATAATTAGCATACAGGTATGCAACGAAAACCACAATAACCAAGCCCAAAACAACAACAACAACAACAACAACAAAGTAAGATTATGAGCACCTACAGTTTCCGAAACAGATCACCCCAATAGTCATTTGCATATGGCAATAGAAAAATCGAATTAAACGTCATTTGTTTTCAGAAAAACCTTGCGTCTTTGGAAATATTTCGAATGAATAGCACGGTTTAAATTCAAAATTCCTTAGAACCTAAGATTGTCGCCGCTTTACAGTTGTTACTACATTTTTAAATCCAATTTGATCGTTTACATAATTTTGATAAAAATCAATTTGCAATTTACATTCACAGAGTAGTAGATTGTTTTCCTATCTGAAAATGACTATTCATTAAAATATTAAAAAAAAAAAAATCTCAGTATTAGACACTGGGTTAAATCATATCGCTTATAATACTCTCCGAGTTTCTTAAGTATACCCATATAGAAAAGTGTGTGGTTGGGTGGCTAATTAATCGATGTGTTTACCATAAATCAATTGAATTTCTTTTAGCTATCTTTATTATTTTGCATTCATTGATTTATGGTAAACACATTGATTAATTAGTCACCCACCCACCCTACCCCCAAAAAGAAACAAATTTACACAAAACTAAAACTTTGACTTTATTATGTAATAGAGACAGTGGGTACGAGAACGTGTTAGGTGTCGACAAAGTTAAAAAATTAAAAAACTAAATTAAGTAACATGATTATCTGAATAACAATTTTTTCAGTGATATGGTAACGACCAGTTTTTAATCGTGGAAGAAAGAACCCGGTAACAATGTACCCGGAAAGAGACCGCCGAACTTCTGCAAGTAAACGGGCAAACTTCCTCACAAAATCAGTTTAGTTTCCATTGATACTCGAACATACGTTTATCACTGTTAAGTTCAGTTTATGTAAAAAAAATATTTAACTCACCTGGTTATCAAATACTTAACTTTATCAACAGACTAAGAAAAATATGTTGAAACATTAAAGATTTGAAATTTTTCAAATTTGTTTCAATAGTTACGTTCTAACCTGAAAAAAGAGAAAATACTACACTCTTCTGGGATATATATTGGCATTTAACATCTACGGTCCCCTCAAATCTAAAGAAATAAGCATCTACATTCTAATCGAATATCAATCATTGTTGCAAATAATAAGAGCTCAGATAAAGCTTAAATCATATATGTCATTATATCGGTATAAATTGGAATACTTAAGATAATATACAAAACACGTCGTTAAATTGAAAAACTCAGTAGATATAATATTTTCTCACATTTCTAGCACTTACCACATATCCGTTTGTGTCTCCTTCATTCTCTTCTGATTTCATTTTGCAAATCAATGGGGTACTTGTTGTTCTCCGACAAATATCTTACACAAATGCTGGTGACTGGGCGCACTCCTCTCCTCGTAAGGTGTGGCTAATGGTAGCAACCGCGCATGTTTAAAACAAGAACAATTGTTCACAATAATTATCCACCGTTTTGCGCATCAAATCAATATTTGTAATATTACTTTTATTCATTATGAGAGATAAACGGTTATAAAAGGGAAATTCTAGACGCCTTTCGAAATTTTGTCCACGTCATAGTGTAGCAAATGTAATTAATTATTACACCGAATCACTATCATATGCCATTTTCAGTCCGTTTGTTTGATATCAGATCGTCTTTTGCGCGATGTGTACAGCACCCCAAACCAGGAATTACGCCATGTAAATATAATGTTCTATCTGGCATAGAGCAACAACAGTTACTAGTATGTGTAAAAATAATAGAATAATAATTAGAAGGAAATCAGAAGAATTAACATGAGAAGCTTAAGTTACCATGGAAATAAGTGTTTATTTACTGATGTAAATTTGTACAGTGGAAAAACAAGATGCGGTTTTTTGGGAAGAAGGATTTGTGATATTAATATTATCATTATCATGGACCATGCAACAAACAGGCTTTTCTCGTTCTGTTTCAAGTGCGTTTTACATCACACAAAACAATTTTTCGGGTATATGGTCGCAGCCAATGTCTTCCGCGAATTTACAGGGAAATTACTACTGATACATGTAACCATTTCTTGTTACACGTGTCAATAACAAGTGAAAGGTATAATAACTGTATGTAACTGACACCAAACAAGAGATTCGTTCACACCAAAATCAACAGGCAACAAGTCCAGGTTTTTGGCAAGCTTTTGTCGCACACACACACACACACACACACACACACACACACACACACACACACACACACACACACACACATATATATATATATATATATATATATATTGGATGAACAACTTGTATTGTCAATAACATTTATTGCATGAGTGGCACCTACCGTCCAACCGCAATGAATTTCAGGTGTGATTCTAATACTAATTAAGCTCTTAGAATTGACTCATTGGTAATTTATTTACTTAGGAAAGCAATCAGAAAATCTACTGCAGCATGTTTAGTAGGAACCTAACCCCCCTCTCTCTCTCTCTCTCTCTCTCTCTCTCTCTCTCTCTCTCTCTCTATATATATATATATATCTCTCTCTATATATATATATCTCTTGATAAAATCTCTCTCTCTCTCTATATATATATATATATATTAATTTTGATAAAATATAGCAAATATTTATATTTATATAAAAATAAAAAAAATAAAAAAGCAAACATAACAACAATATAAACAACATTAAATCATTGATTTAATGATGGTAGACGTCTCCTTTTAAATGTTAAAATTGACGACAGATATACTACCCTTGTAAATATTTGTTCCCTAAAAATTAAAATAAGAGAATACATGTACTTATCTTTAACAAACTGAAAGTATTATGTTTCTCCACACAATATGTTTTGTAGCAATATTTTCTTTACCAATTTTACTTACCCTAACATTTGAACTGTAGTTTTGAACGATCGCAAATAAATAATAATAAAAGAAAAAAAGAAACAATTAATGCTGTAAAATTGATTGATATATGAAACTACAATCAAATTGATCATATTGATTTTACTCGGGGTAATACTGAACACTGTCCCACGAGTAGAATAAATTTCATTTTTGAAAGCAAAGACATTGCAGATGATGTAAAGCTAAGACGAATACCTGATAAAATCTAAATGGCTTAAGAATAAGTGATCACCGGTTTATATATTATAAAATATAATTTTGTAAGATTCAGAGAGGTCCAGGGTAATAGACGTTTTTTTAAGACTCAGAGAGGTCCGAGGTATTGAACGATTTTTAATACTCAGAGTGGTCCAGGGTACTGGAAGCTGTGTAAGTCTCAGAGATGTCCAGGATACTGGAAGTTGTGTAAGGCTCAGAGATGTCCATGGGTACTGGAAGTTGTGTAAGATTCAGAGAGGACCAGTGTACTGGATGTTGTGTAAGACTCAGAGAGGTCCAGTGTACTGGACGTTGTGTAAGACTCAGAAAGGTCCAGGACACTGGATATTGTGTAAGACTCAGAGAGGTCCAGAATATTGGAATTTGTGTAAGATTCAGAGAGGTCCAGGGTAATCGAAGTTGTGTAAGGCTAAGACAGATCCAGCGTATGGACGTTTCTATAAGACTCAGAGAGGTTCAAAGTACTGGAAGTTTTGTGAGACTGCCTGCACGACTTACTCTGTAAAATCCGAATATGGTCAAAAGTTCTTTATTATATCATTTATGACATACGTGTCACTTGCTTCTCATAAAAATAGCACCCAACCTTCCATTTTTAAAACCAAGCCTCCGAAAAAAATGTTGGTAGCAGTTTCCCATTTTATATCAGTAGATATCAGTATTTCTATCATACGTAGAACATTAACAGTACATGTCAACAAAAAATGTTCACAAAAATATAGTTCCTATATTTATTGCTACTTTAACGAATATTTTTGCCTATGTTATATCTAAATAACATATAATTTTTCATTCAATGTCAAAACTAAAGATAAATGTAAAAAAGGCAAAAGTCTTACAAAAAGCAAAATCTACATTTATATATTTTACAAGAACCTTGTAACGCCGAGACGTAGACAGAGATTGATGCGAGTGCAAGGACCGACAACTCTGTATATTGTTCACATTTGTCAATTATGAACTTCTTATAATGTTCTTCATATTACTAGAAATGATATAAACTAAACAATAACAGGTGAATAGAGTGAAATGGCATCTGAAATTCAAAACTCGTCAACTTAATTAGCACTTCTACGCTTGAAGATAAGATTATCTCCGCATTGTCTCCGGTGTCATCAGGATACGTTAACAGCAGTGTAACATCGACAGGTTTCAGAAAATATTACAATGCAATATAATGCATCTCATGAGTACCCTACTTGGCTTGTTATTAGAGGTTTACCGTTGGGTGTAAAATAATTTCGTGTTTGTGATGTCTGAACTATTCTGAAGTTCTGATACTGGAATCTTTCTTTAAATTACAGATAAAAAATGTATCAGCAGTCGCAAGATCAAAATAATATGATGTGGTGAAGCGCGTATTGAAAACGTGACTTTGATTTTCACGTTGCTAATACCCAAATTGGACAATACATAGGAACGACCTGTATGTTAAACAAATTAAATGTGCTATTTTAGGTAATTTTTGCCACAGACTCTTTTTATGAATGTTTTTATAATAATAGATCAAAATTATATGATTTAGTGAAGTGAAGTCCTGTATGGTATGCATATACAATAAGTAAGGTTGAATTAATCAATTGCAAATGAAAACGTGCCAAAATGAGTTCCTCAAGCAATTTTCACAAAATGATATAGGTATTTAAGAGTTTTTATGCATGCGTATATCTTTTCTTTTATTGTTATATATCAATATAAGTAGCATAAAAGAAAGAAATGTTAATGCCCCTTTAAGTTTCTTTTCGTTTCAGAAAGAATATTTTTGAATGGATACAAATACCTAATGCTTCAGGTCTCCAAAATTGAATATTATCAGAGCAACTTGATATTTGTCGCGGTTGTCATAAGGACGACGCAGTTGCATAACATATGTTTTTTATGTTTTGAAGTCCTTGCAACATGTATTAAAAATGATAACATTAAAGTATGCAAATGAATAATAAAGAATTTATAATTTCCAAATACTCGGATGATACACTACTTTTGTCAGAAAAGCGATAAAAATACCTTTCTTTAAAAAAAAACCCAGTTATTACCCCTATATTACATGGCAATCACCGACCCAATTAATTGTTCCCAAACCGATATGTGATAATATAATGATGCTTATCTCTGTTATTAATTGTTACCCGACAGATGACGAAACCTTTGAATGGTGATTTTTTATGATATACGCCGTTTGCTATTCTTTCGCAATTCACTTATAATTACTGTCTGCCGACTGGATTGGACCAAGTATTTCCCCGTTATTACAAAAGACATAATCAATATCTCAAAATACTATATTCACATCACGATCAAATTCGATAGCAGTTGTTGAGACGTCTGTACACGAGATTGTGACGAGATTTCGTTTCTCACATATTTCATTTGGATTTGACTGTGGACTAACGGCGGGTGTGACCGATTAACAAGGGATACTTACTCCTCCATGGCACCTGATCCCACCTCTTGATTTCCAGAGAATTTTTATATTAAGCTATTTATATTGTTGAAATTTTTTTTACGTGTTGATTTTCCTCGCATGTGTAACTTGATTTACTCAGATACTTATCTTTTTAACATTGTTACTCTAAGACGAATTTGGGAATACGTTTAGGTTATTTTTTGACTTTGTGTGATACCACTTTCTTTTACGGAACTCTACATCTATTTTAAATTCGAGCTCAACTGATGGAGTCTTATTCTCAGAAACGATCGTCTTGAGCATTTATTTCGACCCCTTGTCTAAGACTATAAATTTATTATTTTAATAATATTTACACGTAAAACCGAATTGAAATTTTAGAGAAGTTTTAAAGACTCTTTCACGATAACTGCGGTCCTGTAACTTTGAGGGAATAAATGATACAGATACCCGGGAAAATATAGACGTCGTTATAGTAAAACTATAACTTGGTATTATGAATGATATTTTGTTAAGTATATCAGTAATACTTCCAATTTACATCTGGACATTTCTGATTGAAATTCTTGTGATTGTGGAAGGCGATAAAATTTTAAATGAGTTTTGTAAGTTTTCAAATACGATATGAAATGGATTTTGTATTCAAATTGTCTATCAATTTGTGTATGCATTTTTTCATCACGTCGTAGTTTTATAGTTTTCAGTCCAGGGCCCGAAGTCACCAAATTTTCTCAATGATCAAGTTCACTTATCATTTTATTATTGATGTGAGACAATATAAAACATATCATGAAACTTTATTTCATTAAATTCAAAACATTGCTCTGAATTATGATTTTCACGTCAAAATTATGGAAAATACACTGGTAAATCAAAACGTGAAATGAGGTCATTAGGGTTATTTATGCAACACACATGTATTTGTATTAACGGGTCGAGATTTCGATTTTTGTGTTTTGTTTTTTGTTTTTTTGTTTTTTTATTGTTGTTGTTGTTTTTTATTTTGTTGTTGTTTTGGTTTCTGTTTTTGTTTTTGTTTTTTTTTGAAGCTGAATGATTTCTCTTCTGACATCCAACTCTCAGGAATTTTCTAAAAATTGTGCGTATCTCCAAACCTTATAACAGATTCTTGGTTCGCCATTGATCCAACATTTAAAATGTTTTTTGTAGTTAGGTATGTACATGTAGCATTTCAAAATTATTAAAATGTACCCTAACTTTGAAAAAAGTCCTGGATCCGCCGATGCATCAACTAGTTATCCGATTATTCTATAATGAGTTTATTGATCTGTTGTTTAAAAGCGAAAACTAATACGTAAAATTGTCTTCTAAATTTCATTAATTAATTATTATTCATATCTGTTGGTTTAATTTACATGGTTTTGATATTATAATGATGTGAATATATTTGGTACAAAATTAATCGGAGACTCGAATGTCCAGCTTGATGGATTTTCAGAGTATATGTTTAGGATTTGTATGAAAATAAAGTTTAAAGATTCTACAAACTTTAATTCTATGTTGTTGGGGATTAATCAGCAAAACAGCACAGTTTATCGAGCATTTGATTGGTCATTATTTATTCCTACTCATTTGTATCGGTTAGAAATGTAAGACTAGGTCGATATGCCATTCGATAAAGCACTGCGAACTACTTCTCTAAAGCCAGAATAGGTATAACGAGATTCGATTAGATCAGGTAAATAGCACACGAGATGGACATTTATCTTGTAACTATACGAGGCTTGCCGAGTAAAATTATATGATAGAATAATTATCGAGTGTGTTATATACCGTATCTAATTGAATACGAATGTGAGAACTTATTTCTCGCAGAACAGAGGGAATTTTTAAAAATCCGTAAATTTCCGTAACACATTGTATGTGCATCTAAATAATATAATGTGCGTAGTCACATGTTCGGTCGTCTTGCTCAGAGGAATATGTTATCTGGCTGTCTACATACCCATTTAAGATAGTCTCATATTAAATAGTGACAATAGCCTATTTGTCTAAATATCTTATTGTATGTAGCATAAAAGGGAGTAAAAATAATTTATAACTGTTTAATCATACAGTTGACTTCCGGTTTTCATTTACACAAAAGTAAACAACCGAGTCAACGTGATCGAGTGGCAATATAGAATATGATAGATTCCTCCTGTCAAAATTTGAAAGCGGCTGTACATAAAAACTTAGCTATATAAATTGACGACGAATCAAAATTATTAAAAACGATCTTTATGGGATTTCATTTTGATCAGTGATGAATGAGAATATAAAAAATCTCAGATACCAAAGTATAAATCTATAGGATGTCCAGGATATAGATACAAATCTGGTAAAAATGGACAAACACGGATCTCTGGAAGCCAAGGGGTGGGATCAGATGTCATGGAGGAGAAGGCATCCCCTGTCGACCGGTCACAACCACCGTGAGTCCACAGTCAAATCCAAATAAAATACACGAGGAACGCATCCTCTTACAATTTGTACAGACGTCTCAACAACTGCCAACGAAAAGGCAACTCAACATTTCACTTAGTGAAAGAGAGAAATCGCAAACGAGACTAATATACCGACCGTAAAATTTGCGGAACATTGACATCAAACGCAGTTTTCGATATCCTTGTGTCAATAATTTGTCAGTATTGAATACGCACTCATAAATTTAATAATGAGGCTACATCCTTCTCGTAGGGTCTATGACAGCCTGCTACGACTGCCAACTGAGTTAGGCCTACACGTGTCTTGAGTGTTTTATATGGGCTACAATATGATGTAAAATTCTTCTCCTAGAATACAAAGTGCGACTACTTTTTAATATTTCTTATAACGCATTAAGACATTTTAATTTGTTTATTTCCAGAGATGACGACTGGCGACTAACAGAACGAAGTTTTATGTTGTCTGTGCATAAACATGAAAGTTCAAACCAATAATAATATATAGAAATCTATCTGCAAAGACCATTGTCATTAGAGATTACTTGTCTTGGGAGACTTGGTTTAATAATCCCCTAATTAAAACCTTTTTTGAAAGGCCACCTGTCTTGTAAGACACATAAGATAGGGTGGTCTTTCAAGGCAGGTTCAACTGTAATCTTGACTTGTCGTCAAGCAACACTGAAACAAACAAACAAACAAACAATAAACAACCGATGGGTTTGAATACTGTAGTTTTATGCATGTTGGCATTGATTGAAATGATGAAAATTGAAAATGAAATCAACCGAATATGTCTTCGTTCGCCCTACATATTATACCCTCAACAGAAACAATAAAATACAGTCGTAGGGGCAAATTGCTCAAGTGTAACAAAATCTGAACATGTAAAATATTACGGCAAGAAGGTCACTCACTTTGTCCTCGGCCTTAATGTCCCGACATCTTTGTAAGATGTGAACTGGTCACTTTAGATAGTAATCATAGTATACGGCCTGAAGAGCATAGATACATTTCATTGTCGTACTCTCACCCGTCATGTTATTAAAACTTTTGAGTGTTTGTTTGGGAGAAATTTTAATACTTTCTGTGTTGTGTAACGGTTACCCAAAGAAACATTCAGGTAAGATAATGATGATGAAAATAATAATAATAATAATAATAATAATAATAATAATAATAATAATAATAATAGTAGTAGTAGTAGTAGTAGTAGTAGTAGTAGTGGATATATTAATAATAATAATAATAATAATAATAATAATAATAATAATAATCTTAATGATGATGATGATGATGATGATAATGATGGTAGTGAAAGTAGCAAAAACAATTAAACAATAACATATGTATATATAACCGAACCCTGTAATTTTTGTATCTTAATATTTCTGTGATATGAATATTCAATTACATTATCTTACTATTAAGATGGACACGCCCTTGAATATTGAATATACTTTAGTTAATAGGGCATTAGCTGTGTTTTTTTTTTCAAGAAAGATTTCTTTCCTTTTTTACTACTTCTAGACTGACATACAATAACAAGAAAGAGATATACTTAGGCATAAAAGTTCTTGAATTCCTATATATTTTGTAAAAATTGCTTGAGAAACCCAGTTTGGCACTTTTCACTTGCAATTGATTAACTCAACCTTACGATTTGTATATGACTACCACACTGGTCCTGACCTTATTTTCACAAAATATATAGGAATATAAGATTTTATTCCTGTGTATAGCCGTTATTTGTTATTGTACATCAAGTACAAGTAGTAAAAGTAGAAAAAAAATCAAAATGACTTTTTGGTAACACAGCTATTATCCATATAAAGTACACATTGTATTTTGACAATAATCATTTTTATATGTCAGAAAATATTTAATGTTTTTAATATAAAGAAGTCGTATTTCAGAACTTTGCGTATGTGATGTTGTGTTTCAGGGATTTCCTTACTTGACCGTGTTTTCATTCACGATATTATATCAAATACAAACACTTTAAATGTATTATCAGTATGGCCAGTCGTGTTTTACATTCCACATTTATCACGAGATATTCAATTATTGATATCCATAATGAAGAGTGTTTAACTGTTGACATCTTTGATGTAATATATATTCAACGGTTTATATCTATGATGTGTTGAACTACGGACAACAAGAATATGGTTATCGACACTTATAATGTAATGTTCAATTTTTGACATCCATTATTATTGTGTACAAATATTACAATCTATGACGTAATGTTCAATTCTGACATCAATGACTTAATGTTCAATTGTTGACATGTATGACTTAATGTTCAATTGTTGACATCTATGACGTAATATTCAATTGTTGACATCTATGACGTAATATTCAATTTTTGACATCTATGACGTAATATTCAATTGTTGACATTTATGACGTAATAATCAATTGATGACATCTATGATGTTATATTCAATTGTTGATATCTATGACGTAATATTCAATTGTTGACATCTATGACGTACTGTTCAATTGTTGACATCTATAATGTGGTATTAAGAGCAAGTCTGCCAGAAAACCATGCAAATAGAAAAGAAATCGTCCAAATGGCATGTCGGAACTTTTGAAATCTTTTTTTTATTTTTGAAATGTTTTATACATAGGAAGACAAACAACACATCTTAAACTATGTTGCATCATGTCTATTTTTAGAAACAGCCTCATTTGCATAATGACCTAAATTCACTAAAATCATAATGAAAAATATGTATTGTTTGACTGCAGTAAATTCTGATTTTTAATAGTTTTACTGGCAATTTAATCTCGTATTTGCTGAAAATGACCTAAATAGACAAAACATAACCATATTTGAAATTATTTGTGTCTCTCAATTTTGGGGTAGGGTGTATTATAGAGGGCCTTGTAGGCAAAAGTGAATGAATTTTTGAGGAAGTTTGCGCCCATTGATCTTCTTGAGTGGGATAATATTTTTTTTATAAAACCAGTATCAATGAATAGTTCACTGGATATTGTAAAAATATCAAAAATCCAGTTTTTTCTCTTTGAGTTATGAAAAGCTTGTTATTTTTAAACTAAGCAGCGAGCATCCTTACATCGATTAATAGCTGCAACACCACTATTTCCTTCAAATTTGGTGTATTTACATTCTGTTCTATTATTATTTGCCAAAATTTGATTTTTTATATTTTGTAGATATTGACCTTGGTTTAAGAAAAACTAAATGTCATTGAAATATTTTCACCACTTTAGAAAATATACAAGATTAAAAATTGGTCAATTTCAATTGCGAAAACTAGGGGTATTTGAACAGGTATGAGTGAATTTAGGAAAAAAAATAACTCGGGTATTAATATATTTCGACAGTTAATATATAGGTTTACAACATTATCTTATCAGGTGAATTTTAACCATAAATGACTGTTGATAGGTGGCGCTGTATACAGATACTCCCACTGAATATTTTTTTAAATATGTTTTGCACAGAGAGTAGTTGTCATTAAGGTATCCTGTAAGCAAAATCTCAGCTCAATATGATGCATTTCTGGCAGACTGGCTCTGAAGTATTGAAATCTTAAATGTTAAAATGCAGTGTTTACTCATTGCCGTATAAAATGTACTGTCTCTGTAGTCTTCTATAGTGTGGTGTTTAAACTTCTAGATTATTTACCCTCGTTACTTCTAATAGTATGCAATAGTTTGTGAGTTTTTTTATGAGCGTTAATTTTCAGTTTCGCTACGATTATGTTTCCATTCTGCGTAAAGAAAAATATAATTCCATCAATGAATTGACCTATCAACCAATCAATCCATCCATCCGTCCGTCTATCTATCTATCTATCTGTCTGCCTGTCTATCTATCTATCTATCTATTTGCGCATTTGTCTATTTTTCTCTTTCTGTCTGTCTATTTATCTGTGATTTTTTTCTCTGTCCCTCTGTATTTCTTTTCTCTATCATTCTCTATCATCCTGTCTCTAGTTATCAATATAGTATGTGTTATTGCTGATACAGCGCTTAATTTACCTGACTAAGTTTACTGTGAACTTGCTGTGATAATAAAACCCATTACTGTCGTTTTATGTATATTTCGAATAATCATATTTCTTTCACGATCCTTTAAGCGTTTGGTCATAAGCCTGCAGCTAAACAGTCATTGAAATATCGCCAAATAATATTGACAATGTATCTCATCTTCCCATCTCTCAGATTTTCATTCATTGCCTATTCTGCCCCTGCATTCCAGCCATGAATATATATCAGTTTTAACCACAGAATTACTTTCAGATTCTTTATTTTGGTAATGAGAAGAATAAACAAATATCCAATATATAAAATATTTTTAGTTTTCATATACGATGTAGATTCTAATACAAATCAGTGATGCTTACACTGGGAAGGCCAAAGTATGACGAATTTAATGAACCAAATTAACATGATGTACATAACTTGACAATTTTATTTGAATGAAATAAAATTCTTATCACTAAAATATATGGTAGAGACGTTTAAATGTAATCAATTTCTTACATCCATTTCCTACATCACCAAAACTGCAGTGTAACTCATCACCAATTTCATTTTCATTACACAAGGTAATCTTTGAGATCTTTCTGTACCAGACCAACGTCCACTTTCAACAGGTGGCCAGTTTTGTTAGTACCTGTTGTCACTCGACCAATTAGATACAACCAGACAAAGTGTTCCTCCAAATTGGATTTGTCATGAGTTAAAACTGATGGGTATTGATGTAAAAAAAAATGTTGAATGAAAATTCTTTATCGAAAAAAATAAATGTATAATTTTGTCAATTTTATGGTATCATTAGAATCTCATACATTATGCACTGATCCAGATTCCTTTAACGCTGATTGTCGAAAGTAATCAAAGACAACAATTGAGAGCTTAATTATAAGGTACATAGGTACTATAAGAAAACCTGTGAAAATACCATTCCAGCGTTCAAACAGATTATACATATTAATATCATTCTTCTGTTCAATCCAAATGTTAGAGTGGGTCTATTCCCCTTTGTTACAGAATCTGTTAGCAGTGACTTTTTTTTTACATTTGGATTTGTAACTCTCCGGAATCTTTGCTTTTGTTATCCTGCATAAGATATAGAATTCAACTCAAACCTACTTTCATATATTTAGACCTCGAAATACAGTATAATGTTGATATATATATATATATATATATATATATATATATATATATATATATATATATATATATATATATATATATATATATATATATATATATATTATATATATATATATATATATATATATATATATATATATATTATATATATATATAATTGCCAATACCAACGTTATAGTACAAGTATTAGAAAAGTGACCAAACCAAATGCTTAAGACGATGGTTTCTGTCAATAAGATTTCATCTGTTGAGCTTCAATTATATATATATACGATCAAGAGTCGAGCGCACTACCGACTGAGTCAGGTCGGATATATATATATATCTTAAATTCTTATCTAAGAAAACATGCTTTTAATATATGTATTATTAAGTTTGACAGCATTTAAATCCAAACCAAAAGTATTGATTTACTGAAAGGCATTATGTTTTTTATTGACTTGTTATTTCTGAAATATCAGTCGCCATTCTAACAACAATCTGTTTCTTTTTATCCAACTGACTTTGATACAACTTTGTAATGACATATCAATTTACTAGCTATTTTGTACATAAGTGCTGGTTATGATGCATAGCGGACGTTCTTTTTTTTTCTTGGTATTTGATTCTCATCCCTTACAGTTCTCCTCTACGAGAAAAATATGAACAATGTTTATAAAGACACTCAACCGGTTTACACAATCTTTTGACATCAGTTTGATATAACATGCCACACATATACACCTTTGTTTGATTCAAGATTCTCTTACCACGTAGTACAGATCAAAATTTTGTTATTTTCGTGTAAACTGGAATTTAAGGTTTTGTACTATTTTGTTAGTGAATAGAAGTATTTCATGGTAGAAAAAATAGGGATACATGAGTTTCCATTAGCAGATTTGCGACAGTTTTTTTTTCCCTTTGGCGGTCATATTGTGGGTCATTTTTCTTTGAAAGAACACAAAAATATTTCGTTTTTACTTTGATTGATGTACAGTATCAAAATTAATAAGCGATATACACAGACAAGCAAATTCTTTTTTTCCTATATATTTTTGTGACAATAAGTTCAGATCCAGTGTGGTATGCACATACATATAGTAAAATTGAATTAATCGTTTTCAAACGAATAATTGCCAAACTGAGTTTCTCAAGCAATTTTCACAAAATAATATAAGAATTTAAGAATGTTTATGCCTGTGCAATGACATTTTACAATATTTTGTATTGTTCATCTACTAGATGGCGTACTGGTAAAATATGTATATGTTCGATATACCATAGAAATTTATACACAATAGAGATCGAATGACACCTAAACGACTTTGTGAATTAATGTTTGTCAACAAAGGTGAATGTTTATTTCAATATAAAAAAATGTATAAAAGAGGTTCACCAAAAACTTCCTAAGACCCAGTAGTAGTTCGGACACAATTGCAACTCATGGTAAAACGCGTATAGGTATAAATAAAATATGAAAACTTGGTCACGCAACGCCTCTTGCATAATTATAACTTTAATTTGTTCAGTATCATGAATCAAAAACAATAAATATTCTGGTTTGAAAATAACTTATCTTCTTACGACCGTGAAACAAAAGACCTGACGTCGCTGAAAGGCAGACGTAAAGCAAGATTGATAAAATTTAATAAGGAAATGTTGATCTGGTTTTCAACAGAAATTTTGCCCGTGGCTAAATAGCCTGATCGACACCTTTATCTAATCTGTTAATCGGTGAATCAGTTGATGGTTGATCAACTGCGAAGTGTTCATGCGGATGAATACATATATTAAATTCCCGTGGTATGTCTTTGTTCCTATCACGTCGGTAGCGAAATAGATATTAAGGTTATGACGTATTCTAAATTTTGATATTGATTACCCTGAATTAAACTGTTTGTTTTTTTTGTGGTCAAAAGTAGGTCTGTGTAACGGAAGATACAACATTTTCAATATTTTCATTATCATATATCATTATCGGAGGAACCTTAAAATGTTTAATATTACAGAGGGGACAATAAGATGTACAAAATGTACACACACACACACACACACATTAATATGTTAATAATAATAATAATAATAATAATAATAATAATAATAATAATAATAATAATAACAACAACAACAATAATGATAATAATAATAATAATAATAATAATAATAATAATAATAATAATAATAATAATAATAAAAATAAAATATTTGCGTAACGTTTCATTGTTAAAGCGCGTATGGTAGCTTATGTTAAGTTAATTGAAAACGCAAGAATAAAATACAATGAAATTACATGTTGTATACCCAGTTGGTCGTATTCTAATGTATTTGTAGTTTCGGGTACACTTTGACACTTATTCACCAAAAGTTGATCATCCTTACCTACATGTTTGTATTCGGCTGTTTTTATTATATAGAGATTCATTACTTATCGAGTAAGTTTCGTGTGATATTCAATCAGACAGGTGTCCGCTGGTCAAACCAATGTGAAATGTTTAATTAGGTCTTTGCTAATTTGTTTGTCAATATATATTATCAATACAGACGTGTTTCTTTGTGTATATCTGCCCAGAGTGTTTTACACAAACCATGTATCACATTACCCAAGCTGTATATTTTGTCATTTCTTCTTAATAGTTTAAGCTCCGTGATTAGTCATTCTATTTTTGGTTCAATACAAGATCAGCAAGGTCTAACATTACATTCACTTAGTTTTACAAAGACACCGATCATTCCTTGCCATTGTTTTATTTTGCATATGAAAAAGTAAAGTAAACAATTATACAGTAAAGTGCGAAAAGAAACGGATCGGAGTTCGTACTGTAAATCCAGATTTATATGCGAGAATCTTACTTACGCGTAATTTCGCGAGAGTTCTCCATCGCAAAAATAAAATTATCGCGTAATCGAGTATGATAATAGAAAGACGGGTTTGATATTCGAAATAGCAAAAGTACCATCTCGAATAAATCGCAAAAATACAGTCTTGCGTAAATTTCATCAATTCGGCAAGAGTTTAATTTCGTAATTCTATTTCTTGTTGTTGTTTGTTCTATTTCAATTACCATTTAAATGGGTATGCGCATTCGATGTTTTTTCCAATAATTTTATTTCAAATTTAATACCTGGATTGATTTACAATAAAAATAAGAGATATACACATGCGCAAAATTCTTATATTTCTATATTTTTGTGAAATTTAGATTAGGTCGTAGTGTGTCGTATGCATATACAAATTGGGAGGTTAAGTGAATCATTTGCAAACAAATAATAATTTTGAAAAACTGGGTTTCTCAAGCAATTTTCACAAAATATACAGGAATTTAAAAATTTTTCTTCACGTCCATATCTCTCTTTTGTTATTGTATATAAATCTAAGTAGTGTAAAGATTTTGTATTTCGGAAAAGACAGCTAATTCCCCTTTAATGGTTTGTCTGTATTTTGTCTCCTATATCGATACGTCAAGAATTAGTTTCCTACATCAAGATGTACAGAATTCGTCTCTTTTATCAATACATTAAGAATTTGTCTCTTATTTCCAGACGTAAAGAATTTGTTTACTATATATAATTACAGCCTCGGTTTCAAGTTACATCCGAAAGACTAATGCCGAGCGTTTGGCTAGAAAATAAGTCATTGCTTGTTTAAAACCCGAGTGTCTTACTCAGGGCAGAGCATGAAATTTCCCTGTATATAGAAAATGTATATTATTAACAATACTAAAGCTAGTATCACAAAGGAATCCATAACAAATTGCTCAAGACAATCGTTTCTGTCGGTAAGAATTCATCAGCTGAGTTCGAATTTAATATAGATATATTTCCGAAAGAAAAAAAGTGGTATCATACAATGCCAAATTATAACTCTAAAATCCGTCTAAGAGTATCGACAATATAGATGAATATCTATATAGGACACATCTGTTTCGAGCTTAAATAAAACTGTAGGAGGAAATGGGTTTTATTATTGAGACCAAGTAGAAGATATTGAATACAGGTGTTGATATTTGCAACGATATTCCAGCATTGACCTATCGATTTATAAACAATATCTTTTGACAGATAGAGGACAACCATGTTTCATCTTGATAACAAATGAATATTGTCCTTCAGCTATTATAAGGTGCATAAATTATCAACTATCCGGTCATCGCTGTTTATAGCTTATATTTAAGTGTGGAAATACGTCTCCGTGTAGTTATCTTCTGATGACAAAAAAGCTATTTTTGTATTTCAGCTTTGGTATAGTGTATTTCTTGTATAAAATTTCGTTTTTTTCATTCATTTATCATGTAATAATCTATTTATGAATATTTAATTATTTGACCGTTTTGGCTCAGAAATTTCACCGGCTTATCAGAATGAATTCGTCGTAGTCTACCTACTGAGGTAACCTCAATAGCAATGATGATTAATTGGAAAAAAATTGTCAACAATTTTGGTTATAACTAATCAAGCCGTCTGTTCCACAAATATGAAAGAATAAAAATAAAAAATAAACATGTTCATGTTACAGAACATGGGTTTTATCGAGGCAAAGGTATGACATTTCCTATTCTATTGTCGGGCATATTTCTTGAATCATTTAATTATAGCAGATCGATAAAGTGTATTTTCGGAATCCTTAAACCAATCACGATATTATTTCGTTACATGAGAGTAAACCAGATACTTTAGCATGCATTTCATTCCGTCTATGCATCAGTACACCTTTAGACCCACCACAATGCATCAACGGTACAGCACAGTGAGCCGATACTAGTGACAATTTTAAACACATTTGAAAAATCAGCCATGGTGTAGATCACCGTTGCATCCACAGGCAACTAAGATTTGCGAAAACATCAACGATAAATTACCTAACTATAGTACTTATTTTTAGTTTGGCATATTAATGATGATTTGTCTCGTTGATGAAGCATGTTCATCTTATACTAAAGTAATTTTTGGCACTGTATATATTATTAACATAATACCAAACTTATAATGCTCAAGACGATCGTTTCCGCCAATTAGACTTCATCAGTTGAGCTCCAATTTTGAATAAATTTTCTAAAAAGAAAGTGGTATCAGTAATTTTTTTGGCACTGTTAACACCATTTAAATTCAAAAAAATTTCTAAAGCAGTGGTTACTCTTAGACGGATTTCGGCTATACGTTTAGAGATATTATTTGGCCTTGTACAATACCGCTTTCTCTTTAGAAAATACACATACTTTTTAAATTGGAGCTCAACTGATGAAGTCTAATTGACAGAAACGATATCATCTTGAGCATTATAACTTTGGTATTATGTTTATAATATATATAACATTTATGCACTAGACGGAATATGGAGAATATAAAAATTTCAGATACCAAAGTATAAATCAATAGGATGTCCAGGACATAGATACAAATCCAGTAAAAATGGACAAACACGGACCTCTGGAAACCAAGAGGTGGGATCAGGTGCCATGGAGGAGTAAACATCCCCTGTCGACCAGTCACACCCGCCGTGAGTCCACAGTCAAGTCCAATGAAACACGTGAGGAGTGTATCCTCGTCACAATTGGTACAGACGTCTCAACAACCGCCAACGAAAAGGCAACTCAACATTTCACTTAGTGAAACAGAGTAGTCGCAAACAAGACTATTATACCGACCATAAAATTTGCGGAACGTTGACATTAAACGCGGTTTTCGATATCCCTGTGTCAATAATTTCTCTAGAGACTGTTGAGTTGTCTGTACCAATTATAACGATGTTTCATTTAAATTTGACTGTGGCCTCGCGGAGGGTGTGACCGGTCAACAGTGTTGCTTACTCCTACACGGCACCTGATCCCACCTCTAGATTTCCAGAGGTCCGTGATTGTCCAATGTTCACCAGAGCTGTATATTGTCTCCTGGACATCCCGAAGAGTTATACCTTGGTATATGTGATTTTTATATTTAAAAAACAGATTCGATATTGTCCTGTTACAAGTAGGTTTTAGTCGATTTAAAAAAAGACATTGTCCATTATATACCTACCGAAAGCTTTAGATATGTCTACCGAAAGCTTTAGATATGTCTATCGAAAGCTTTAGATATGTCTACCGAAAGCTTTAGTTATGTCTACCGAAAGCTTTAGATATGCCTACCGAAAGCTTTAGTTATGTCTACCGAAAGCTTTAGATATGTCTACCGAAAGCTTTAGTTATGTCTACCGAAAGCTATAGATATGTCTACCGAAAGCTTTAGATATGTCTACCGAAAGCTTTAGATATGTCTACCGAAAGCTTTAGATATGTCTACCGAAAGCTTTAGATATGTCTACCGAAAGCTTTAGATATGCCTACCGAAAGCTTTAGATATGTCTACGGAAAGCTTTAGACATGCCTACCGAAAGCTTTAGATATGTCTACCAAAAACTTTAGATATGTCTACCGAAAGCTTTAGACATGTTTAAAAGCTGATGCACACACAATAGACAATAGGCACATGCATTGTATGCAAAAATACGGAAGCCAACACATATCATATGTTCAGTCAATGGTACATGCCAAAGTGTCTTTTTAATGTAACTTGTTTATGTGTCACCAGTTAACCAGGGTCCAGTTACATATTCATGGTCAAATTATGAAGCAAAGAAATACGCAAGTCGATATATTAAATATATGTAGATATTACATTCATGAAAGGGCATATGATATAGCATATTTTCATCCCAGGAAAGCATTCGGATTCGGCTCGGTCAACAATGTTCTGCATAGTGAAAATATGCAATATCACGTGTCATCAGTGGGTTTTTTACATGGCACAAATGAGTGTAAAAAGTACATGGCTATGAAAATATGATATCAATGTACATATATAAAAACATAAATTATGATGAGATTTAAACATAATTTCCACAAAACATCTCAAATATCAAGAACTTTGATAAAAAAACTTAATTGCCACGAATCACATTTCTATAACACTTAGAAACTGATATGATTTTCGCTGATAACGTCATAGACACAGCAAAAAATCTAATTTGATGGCCGTTGTATTGTTTTCTGTTTAGAGATTAAAATCAATAACGATAATTAACAGTTATTACCCGATAATCATTTCATTTAATACTGGAGGGAACTACGACTTGGTCTGTTTCAGGGACCTCCGTGGCCGCGTGGCCAGAGCATCACACTTTTAACCATGGCGTCTCTAACTTCTTTTCAGCTCAACTGGAACCTATTTTTTGTGAGAACGTTTACCAGTTTACTTGCGGAAGGTCAGTGGTTTCATTCCATGTAGAACTGTCACCTGGTCCTCTCCCCCACCATTACAAAATGGCCGCCACCATATTACTCTTTTCAAAGTTCAAGTTTTATTTCTGCAAGGAAAATCATATACATTGTAATATAATTGATCCGTTGTGGATACAGGGATATTGGAAATCGCGTTTGATGTGAACGGTCTGCAATTTTTCGGCCAGTATAATTGTCATGTTTGCATATGTTTCATTGAATGAAACGTTGATTCACCTGTTCGATGACGTTGTTGAGTCGTATGTATCAGTGATGATGAGGATTCATTCCTTACTTGTTTCATATCAATTTTACTGCGGCGGTGTGACTCGCAGTTGGTGTGACCGGCTAATAGAGATTTCTTTCACTGTTGAATTTGTTACTCTTTGTTTTGCTGGTTGAGCATGTACGAAAAGTTTTCCGACTGGCTGAGGTGATCTCGGATCAAATTGATTTTGATGTCCTGGTAAAGTATTAAGCGAAGCATGATTTTTAAAAAAAATCTTAGTTGCCAAAGTATAAATCTTTAGGATGTACAGGACATAGCTTCAAATCTGGTAAAAATTGGACACGGATTTATTGCAATTAAGAGGTGGGATCAGGTGCCATAGAGTAGTAAGCGTCACCTGTCGACAGGTCACACCTGTCGTGAGTCCACAGTCAAATCAAAATATGTTTAAACATGTGAAATGTCGATATTTATGACAACATACTTTTGATATTTGGTAAATTTCCGATTGCAACACATTATATTTACATACCGACTGTAATTTCCTTCATTACAGTTAAACAGAATGACTGTATTGTTATATCAATAAAATCAGTGATTTAAGTGTTAACCGCTAGCTGGCGTAGGAATACCTGAATATCTAAGAAACCCTTTCCATGACCATGTTACGGCAGCGATTTGTCGGACAAGTATTCTCTGAACATATGAATGAATCAATAAAGAATAAAATAACTCACATTCATTCCATATTTTCATTTAAAGCCATTAATTACCACAAAACAAACAAAATCACTGAAAGAAATAGAAAACACAAGACTAGGCCTGCAGCTGTAGCACACTGTAGATCTACATGCCCATATCACAGGCCTATTGCGATAGATCTAGGTCATGTTATGAAAAGAAACACAGACCACAGAAATGAAAATTTGGTTCGTAGTTACGTTGGTTGTAAGCAAGTTGAAAAGGGAGTCAGGTCTAGTGCAATTTTGTCCTGTATCTCTGATAAACAGATTGCTTTTCCGTCACCATATAAGCTATTCCTGTCAGAAACAATTCGTCACTCGCATCGCGTGAAATCAACTCTCGGTTCACCTCAAATCCTATTAATTGCTAAGCTAATTACCAGGCCCACCTTGTTTTTCACAACCTGTAAAGTGTAATGTTAATGCCGATCATAAGTTATTAAGTAGTATTCATAGGTTTCTGAGTAATTTGACGGGATACTCTATATGATCAGCTGGTAAAAACTGAAGCCTGAATTGACATGGATCTATTATACTTTATAGGCTTTTACGGAGTTTCCATACGAACGTGTCGATAATTATCTTTTAAACAAAACAATAACAGTTTGTTATTTCACAACATAATCTGCATTTGTCTTGTTTCAATTGATTTGAAGGGTTTGCTAGCGGAATAGCCTATATACTGAAATAGGTCACTTACGAAATCGTCACCCCTTCACAGTTCACGGCACGACTGTTAATATTCGTTCATGACAACTGGAAGTAGCCATTCTATTTGATATTTTACCAATCTGAATCAGCTGGGGAGAAAAGTAGAATAATCGAGATTTCAAAACTTCATCCATCATAGTTTCGATATATTAACTAAATATTAAAATATTAAAAAATTAAAGTTCAAAAAGTGCCTTGAGGTAGGTCAATAAACGAAATGTGACGTCATAAAATCGAGGATGTAAAACATGAATCTCCTGCATGTTTTCAGGTTCAACGACCAATGAAATAACCAGAAAATAAGGAGTGCATTCGAATTCATGTTTTGGTGAAAAGTGTGCAGGAGGTTTGGTGTTTGACATTTTGCTTGAAGCCTACATGAATTTTTAAAATACGAATGTTATTAAAGTACTTGTAACCTAAAATCTAAAAGAATAAAATGCCTAGAGAAAAAATTATAGCGAAAGTTTTATCATTGAAAAATGATGAATTGTCCGATCCTTAAAAACATTCGGAAAGTAATGGCCAGGCAGAATTGTCAAATTGTCATTAACCATAATTATCCTAAGGGATTTCGATAGTATGGTTCTTTCTATTATGTATACCGGTCAATCATAATCTGTAGGTTTGAAAGGGTTGATTTTGTTTTGTTTTAAGCCTTTACTGGTCATGTCAGGTCATTGTACGGACTGAATATTAGTTGTTTAATTAAATATCCGAACCTTTGCCACCAAATACATCTGTTGATTAATGAAAAGGACATATTTAATTGTTATCATTTATTGTTTATTGTTATTGGTCTATTATCTATCCTCGTATTTATTCCAGTTAATCAAGAGCGAAATGAATTTATATCTAAACAACATCGTGTGTGTGTGTTTTTATTTTTTTTATTTTTTTATTTTTTTTTCTCTACTTGATTCCTAATAAACGCCGATTTGCTTGGTGTGATAAGAGGCATCTCCAATTATAGTGTCGTGTTTAGTTGATATATAATTTATGCTCGTTTGTGCAGAGCGAATTAGAACATAATATAAACTTATGTATCCTGAGGCAAGTGCTCTATATAATGACTGGTATTGTTGTGTAAAAGAAACATTGTATGATTAAAAAAAGATAAAAAGTTTTAAGAAACTCCTACAAAGAGCTATTTCTTGTTACGTTGTTAATCTACAATGTTGAAACGTTTGTCAGGATATTATGTATGCATTGTAGACGTTGCAAGACCTTACAGTGTATCGTCCGTCAACTGTGTCTTAGCTTTAGCCAGCGCGGGCATTTCTTGGAATATTAGCTGATAATGGGGGAGACATTTGCCAGTTTACTTGCAAAATGTCGGCTGTAAATTGTAAACGTTTGTTTTCTCCGCCTGGACGTCATACAGAAACAATAGCAGCAAAAGATTCTAAAATGTTGTGATTCAAATATCCCTGAATGTTGGCATTGTTGAACTGTTTGATATCCTAGATCTTATTAAGGCAAATTGACGTATCAACTTTGCTGAAAGTTTAAAGAACGGAAATCAAACAGACAAGAGACCATTGGAACAAATGGACAATTATGGATAAAAATATCATGTCGTCGATTCCGATTCCGGAAAAATAAAATATCATGATCTGTTGGTAGTTACCTAGTTACCTTTCTTGGTGAGATTTATTTTGGTATTAAGCTTAATATGTCCGAAGGATAAGTGAAATTGAAATCCGTGTAATAAGGTATACTCCACATGGGGTTCTTACCTTTTAAATTGTCTTCAAAACGCAGAATGGATCAATTTCAATTGTCTAGACAAATCACGTGGTCATCTCTCTATTGCACTATCGACTTTATGTGCAAGCGCATGGGTCTACCAAGTGGCACATGTTTACAAACACAACGAGTCCTAATTAGGGCAAACAAGGATAATTGGCTTCCTTTCGTGCAAAAAAAGGTTACAGCAATGCGTGGAATCAGTAAAAGGCAACGTGTTTTACCTGTTCATCCTGATAGATGTGGACAATAGAGAGCATTAGTTTGGTTTCTGACAGAACCCGGATGTGCTACTTTATATAAGTAGAGCTATACGTTATTACATGCACACATTCGTTGCTTGTTTTTGCATACTTAGACATACTTCGAGTAAATTTTTATGTTAATACCCTCCGCATAATTTTAAAAATTTGAAAATCGACCAATTTGAAATGAACGTTGTCGTATTAATTATGAATAAGATGACGATTCTTGTATTCTTGCATTCTTGTTCTCGTCAGGGAAATTGTGCATATTAATTACGGTAATTACAGGAAATTATTACGGTTAAACGGGAAGTAATTGATAGATATGCCACGCCAAAATCACATTAATGAGTTGAAAAGAGATTTCCTAAAGTTAAACCTAGTTTTTTCCAGTAATCAACAATAACTGGATAAAAACTGGATTTAACTTAAAAAGTAGGTTTAACTACGCCAAGATCATAAAAATGAGTTTCTCTCTCTCTAGAAAAAAAAACTAGGCTTAACTGCTCCACAATCACCTAAATCGTATTCATGCGATTATTGTGCAGTTGACCCTAGTTTTTCTCGGTTAATTTACGTTTTTTTGTAGTTAATGTGGGTTACGAGAAGAACCAGGATTTACTGGAGAAAAACTAGGTTGAACAGGTAATCCACATAACTGGAGAAAAAACTAGGATTGACTGGAAAAGCATATGATTAACCGAAGAAAACTAATTTTATCTGAGAAAAACTTTGTTTAACTCATTATTGGATTTAAGGTGTGCCATAGATGTACCATATATATCTAAGTACAGAAAACATAAGTGCAATAAGTTTGGTCATTTACATATGTTGTAACAATTTACCAACGCCAAACGGTAAACAACTCCATTTATACAAAAAATGTTAAAAAAAAGTAGATTAAAAGCAGATTCTAAAATTGGTTAACCGGTCCTTACATCGTCCTGATTAAACAATAAAGCCAAAACTGGACCCCGAAGTCTGTTGTGAAAATTGAGAATGTGAAAAAATTCCACCAGAAAGTATTTCTATCTATCTATGTTACTGGGATAGTACACCACTTGAAAGTATTTCACACTACATTTAATATTACTGCTGTAGTAGCATATTTCAAAGTATTTCATAATATATTACTGCTTTAGTGAAAGTTCATGAAAGTATTATCTGAAAGTATTTTAATCCATATTACTGCAATAGTACATCATCTAAAAGTATTCCATGCTATATTACTGCTATAGTACATCATCTAAAAGTATTTCATGCTATATTGCTGCTATAGTACACCATCTGAACGTATTTTGTGCTATATAACTGCTAAAGCACACCATCTGAACGTATTGTGTGCTATATTACTGCTATAGTACACCATCTGAACGTATTTTGTGCTATATTACTGCTATAGCACACCATCTGAACGTATTTTGTGCTATATAACTGCTAAAGCACACCATCTGAAGGTATTTTGTGCTATATTACTGCTATAGTACACCATCTGAACTATTTTGTGCTATATTACTGCTATAGTACACCATCTGAACTATTTTGTGCTATACTACTGCTATAGTACACCATCTGAACGTATTCCGTGCTATATCACTGCTATAGTACACCATCTGAACGTATTCTGTGCTATATTGCTGCTATAGTACATCATCTGAACGTATTCTGTGCTATACTACTGCTATAGCACACCATCTGAACGTATTCTGTGCTATATTGCTGCTATAGTACACCATCTGAACGTATTCTGTGCTATACTACTGCTATAGTACACCATCTGAACGTATTCCGTGCTATATTACTGCTATAGGACACCATCTGAACGTTTTCCGTGCCATATTGCTGCTACAGCACACCATCTGAACGTTTTCCGTGCCATATTGCTGCTACAGCACACCATCTGAACGTTTTCCGTGCCATATTGCTGCTACAGCACACCATCTGAACGTATTCTGTGCTATATTACTGCTACAGCACACCATCTGAACGTATTTTGTGCTATATTACTGCTACAGCACACCATCTGAACGTATTTTGTGCTATATTACTGCTACAGCACACCATCTGAACGTATTTTGTTCTATATTACTGCTATAGTACACCATCTGGAAGTATTTCATACTTCATTTCTACTATAGTATACCATCTGAAAGTATTTCAATCTGTATTACTGTTATGATATACCATCTGAAAGTATTTCATACTGCTATAGTAAATACTTTGATAATACAGGGGATCCAAGTAGAAATCTAATACATGTATATATACATGTATATTTTAAAAAATGCTTACCTTTCATTTGTCGATGTTTACACACATGAACTTAAAATTATATAAACCTAGACCAGACGACACAGACGAGCAACGCCATTGGACCCTGACGAATGATTTTTGTTTGTTTGTTTGTTTATTGTTGTTTAACGTCCCACTCAAGAATCTGTCACTCATATGGACCCGTCACCAAATGCCGGTGAAGGGCCTCAAATTTGGGCCCACGCTCGGCACTTACGGTCATTGAGCAGTGAGGGTTCTTTAACGTGCCGACAACTACTGTGACACGGGACCTCGGTTTTTACTGTCTCATCCGAAAGACAGGAACCCAACCTGCGGCCGGCTGGACTCGAACTCACTACCTCACGATCAAGAGTCGAGCGCGCTACCGACTGAGCCAGGCCGGCTCCTGACGAATGATACTATTATAGTAAACAAACATGTGTGTCACAGTACGTAAAATAGGTCCGCCAAATCAATTGATATTTTGCACTTAACGTAACTATCATCTGATTACTTAAACCAATCAAATTGCTTGTTATCATTTTTTTTAATTTTGTATTTTTCTAGAGCATGGATTAAACGAACAAGTCTCCGTTAAAGAAAATGTCGTTTTTGCCGATACTGGTGTCGACATTGTCGATACTAGTGTCGATATTACTGATAGTTCTGACATGGAGAGGACTTTTATGACGGGAAAGAAACTACAAGATGGCATCGAAGTTCAAGTAAGTTCTTCTCTGCAAGTAAATGAACATATGGAGTGTAGTTTAGTTATTTTATTTATAGATTTATATACAAAATATAATGTTGCATTATGTAAATCATATCACAGATTATGTCCATTGTGGTTGATACGAACTGCCAGTGAAAGTAAGGGGGTGCGAACGAATCAGGTTATGCAGAAATGCATGAGGAATGTTCCGCAATATGCGCAATAAAGAACGGCGCAAAGCGTCCAACGTAGCAGGGGGTGATGGTGGTTGTTTCATTCTTGACGTAGACGTCGTTCCAGTTCATCCCAAACATGTTCTATAGGTGATGAATCCGGTGACATCGCAGGCCATTTTGGTGCTGTAGATTGTCAATAACAACGCGCGTGGTGTGCGGTCATGCGTTGTCCTGCTTCAGAATGACGTTACGCTGGTTGTTGTGAATGTAGACGTAGAACCTCGTCACGGTAGAGTACGCCGCTTAAATTGCCCTACATTATCAACAAAAAGGAGTCCTTCCATGTGTTGAAATTCCACCCAGACCATAACGCTCCCTCTGCCGCCTGAATATCGAAGGCGTCAATGTAACGTTCTCCGGCACGACGGTAAGCCCGAACACGACAGTCACTGCTTTCGAGATGAAATCTTCCGCCCAATCTCTGTCATTGAAACGAAGATGCCTCCTACACCACGCTAACCTCGCAACAAGGTGACGCCAGAGCAGAACAGGACGGATAGCAGGACGTCGAGGACAGATGTTGAATCAAACTTTTATTCCAAAGATCAATGTTTTTCTGTTTCAATACATTGAATACTGTCACTGTCAATGAATGCAAGAAATTCTATTCGATTACAAACCACGTATCGCTTAGGCTCGAAACTCCAGAAAAGCCTGCTGTGGCCATCAAGGCGAATCGAACGCGATATTTAACAAATTGAGTACTCAAACACGCTTTTAGTATATTAAACTATGCCTTTAAGAATATAGAGCGATCAAAGAATACTTTTCATGTTTTTATTTAACTTTATTTGGCACCTTTTTATTGCAATTGAATAAATACAACACTGTACTTGACGTTACTTGACGTAATATATAAGAATATAAGATTTGTTATGCCTTTGTATAACTCCACTTTGTTTTTGTACACAAAGTACAAATTGTAAAAGTAGAAAAAAATCGAAATAATTTCATTTGATAACACAGCTAATGCCCCTTTAAATACAGGTTGAAAATTAAAACTTTCGTTGATCTTAGCGAATGAGATGTTAGTATCCAACAAGTGTACGGCGTATGAATAATGGTCATTCTTGTATTATGTCCAGTCGCATGGCTTGCATGCTTTTTTATATTTGTTTGTAGATCATTCGATCTCATGACTTTACTCCTTAAAGTCGATATATTCCCATTCATCCACCCAAAGTTTATGAAGTTACATTAAAATGTTTTACCGCATATTCTCGCCTATAAGTCAGATTTTCTGGAGTAAATTTTCGATCTCAAAAAGGGGTACCGACTTATAGGAGAGTCCTAGTCGCTAGACAAAAAAATCAGAGCTTATATTTCCATAGATGTCTTGTGAAAATTCAAGTATGAGACCGGGATCAAATTAACATTATCACCGAGTTTGGGACCTTCTTCAGTTTTATTCTAATTGAAGGTATTTTCCATCTAAAGAAAAAAAAAATGATATCACAGGTACCTTATTGCTTTTTATTAAAAATGTATTCGTAGTTGTTCAAGTTCTTTGGTGATGTTATTCGCGTCAGCTGTGCAGAACATGTGCTGTCAAACTGTTCCACTCGAATAGCGCCATTATTAAAAATCATACTGAATGCCTAACCCGTATATTGATTATGATTTTTAAAACTGCCGCGGTCAGCCATTGATGAAAACAGTATTAATCTATTGATACATTAAAATCAAGAAACCATAAATACCGTGTGCTTGTTTATTCATAAATGCTGCGTGGATTATTAAACAATGGGGAGGTGTCATATGAGTCATGTTTGTGCCCAGTCAGTCAGAACACCTGTGGTCCATGTATACACATGTGATTAGTACTGAACTAACACTTGCAGAGAAAATAGATCAAACGGGTCATGTTAATTGATCACTTTGTCTAAAAAATCGGTAGCACAAGCTGAAAGTGTTGATAAAGACAGGCCTAATGAAAACGGCATCAACAATTCTGTCATTCTGCCTGGATTTGTTCGTTTTCAACATTACACGCCTACAGTACATGTACATCACTTCTTGATTGGACACTTACGCATGTTAGGGCGTGGAAACATGCATGTAGAGCGTGATTTTGTCAGGTTATTTACTGTAAGCATTATTGAAAAAAAATACAACATAACAAAACTCAGTGATACCACATTGAAATTAAATATATGCACTAGAAAAATATATTTATTTATCTCTGGTTCCGTAACATAACTCAGCGAATCGGGTTGGTAATACCCTCATTATTTTATGTTCATATGTTTTCCGGAAAACGCCGCCAGACACGAATATGTTTTTAGAACAAGTATTACAAGTCATTACGGAACCCTAACTAAGTCTACATATGTTCTGGAAAGACCAATAACTCTTTGTAAGAGACTGGTTTACACACGGACAAATAGACATAATTATAAACAGTAAAATGGCGAAGTTAAAACGGGGCGAATATGTTTTATGTTGCTTTAGTGCGAAAATAACAAGGAACGAAAATATCCAGGTATACAGTAATGGGCAAACTGGGTTTCGTTTCCCAAGTAATTTTCACAAAATATAAAGGAATTTAAGAATTTTCATTCGTGTATATATCCTTTTTTTTGTTATTGTACATCAATCTACCTAGTCAAAATAGAAAGACATTAAAAAAACATACACAGCTAATTCTCCTTTAACTCTATTATTATTATATATATATATATATATAATATATATATATATATATATATATATATATATATATATAATATATATATATATATATATATATATATATATATATATGATAATTGCAAAATTCTTTCCTAAAATGCTTTATTACTTCGATAATTGAATGTAAATCCATCAAATGTTGTTGATATTTAACGGTAATATCAGAATGTACAGGAAATATATGGATATATTCTACAGAGCTTCAAGAATAAAACGAAACACTACTAGTATTTGATATGAAATGTATTAAAATCTAATATGAAAGCCTTTTCGTTGGCGGTTGTTGAGACGTCTGTACCAATTGTGACGAGGATTCACTCCTCACGTATTTCATTGGACTTGACTGTGGACTCACGGCGGGTGTGACCGGTCGGCAGGGGATGCTTACTCCTCCATGGTACCTAATCCCACTTCTTGGTTTCCAAAAGTCCGTGTTTGTCCATTTTTACCGGATTTGTATCTATGTCCTGGACATTCTTTTGATTTATACTTTGGTAACTGAGATTTTTTATATTACCAAATTTATAGTTTTACAAAGGGACCAAAAATACTCAAGTCGATCGTTTATATCAACGACTCTATCAGTTGAGCTAGAATTTGATATAAATGTATAATTCCAAAAGTAGTATATAATACAAGACAAATTAATGAATATTAATGTATTGCTGATGACTAGCTTTCTTTCACAGGTCGATGAAACGTACGATGAAGACGTTAGACGATTTAAGAGATCGTTTAATATAACAGAAATACACAATGGTGGAGCCATCCTTGATGAGCCGGTAAGATGTTCACATATATAATTACAGTTTTTTTACAACTTTTAAAATAGCATGAATGATATATAGTTAAAAATGTCTACAAGGTTCATTTACCGTGACCGAAATATATTTCAAAGTATATCCAACACAGAAACAAACAAGCAAATAGCATTTTGCTGACAGTCCGCGACAGCAACAAGGGGATATCTTCAAATCCGAAGTAAAGCTGACCAAATATAACTCTCTACAAGATTTAATTGATTCTGATCGAGATATTGTAACAAATTCTCAACAAGACTAATTGAACTTAAAATATATTTAAAAATTTTCTACAAGGTACAATGAACCCTGACGGGAAAATAGTGACAAATTCTCTAGAAAAGGCAATTAACAATGGCTAAATATAATTTTAAACTCTCTACAAAATTAAATTAGCCCTTACCTAAATATATTTACAAAATATCTACAATAAGTAACTAGCCCTGACCGAGATAATTCGAATTCTCTACAAGTTACATTTAAACATTAGCGTAGTATGCAATAGAACCCAGATATATTGAAATCGACTGGGAATGATTTTTTCTTCCAATTAAAGCGGGTTTTTAAAATAACCTGATAAAAATGGTCATACCAAACAAACGGGGGGGGGATTCAGAATTATTTCAAATTCTCTACAAGTTACATTTACCATGACCGAAATATAATTACAAATTCCCTACAACTTGCATTCACCCTATTTACCCTTTAATATATGTTGACGGAAATATAATTTCACATATTCTACAAGACTCAATCAACACTCATCAAAATTATAACTTCAAATTCCCTACAAAATTGAATTAATCCTGACCTAAATGCAATTACAAATTTTCTAAAAGAATCAATTAAATATAGTCAAATAGTCAAAAAATATAGTCAAATAGTCAAAATATAGTCAAATAGTCAAAATATAGTCAAAATATAGTCAAATAAACAAAATATAGTCAAAATATAATTAAATAGTCAAAATATAGTCAAATATAGTCAAATAGTCAAAAAATAGTCAAAATATAGTAAAAATATAGTCAAATAAAGAAACACTGTGAATCCTAAACAGGATTGGACCAGGTGTCCGAAAGGAATCGGTTTCATCTGTTAGTGTGCAAAATCTGTTGCAAATGTAATAAATTCTCTAAAAGATTCAATTTTATATTTTGACCGAGATAAATTACAAACTCCGATTGAATATAATCACAGATTATCTACAAGGTTAAGCAATCGACTCTGACCTAAATATGATTTTTCTTGCGAAAACAAAAGTGCTTGTTTATATATACTATTAACCTCTGTTAAAGTGCGTCAAAACACGTTTGGTAAATAGCAACGGGAAATGACCTCTGTATGATTTTGAAATAGGAAACGATAAGTTATTACGAAGGTTTTGAGTTCCATCATCTATGGAAGCCAATTCCACAATATTGGTAACCTGAATAATCCAGTCTTTATATTTCGCTCACTTCGATCCCTACATTAACGCCTGAATCCATACACAATCAGAATGCTTCAACGGGAAGAAATTTTTACTGTGCCAGACTGTGACGTCATAGTAATTTACGTCAGAAGTTTATGACGTTGCATTGACTAGTTCGAAACACTCGAGTTTTTTCTTAATTGCTAGTATAAGAAAGTTGTGATTTATCGTAAAATTACAACTGTAAACCTAATAATTCATTTGCAGTGTACGTTCAATATGTTTTCTTTATTTTTTTCGAACATTTATTTATCCTCGATTTATCTTCAAATTTGAAACGGAAATCCAAACTCCGCAGAAACATATATTAAACGACTTTGATTGGGTTCTCGTTTCTTCGAGAACGGCGAGAAACATTTTAACTGGTTAGCTTTCACGACTTATCGGATCTGAAGAGTTCCGATCAAGGGCGTTAATCATTCACGATACAATATTGGCGATAATCTAACTAGCATTAAATCTTAAAAATACGGTGGCGTAGAAGGGCCATATAAAAAAACGGACGAATAAATACCCTTTGTTTCTATGTGGCTCTTCTACGCCGCCGTATAATACGACACGCAAGACTACATCTTTTATTATAATTTTAAGGTCTTATATGGGTGTGACAGGGTTTAGCTTTGCCCCGTACTTTTACTGATAAAATGTTTCGTTGTACTAAACTATTTACTGAATCCTAGTTCATAAGTGACAAAATTATAATAGTTTATGTACACTCCCCCCAATATTACTTTTAAGGTTAATGAGTGTCTATCGAATAAAATCTAAAATATTTGAATGATCTGCATAAAAAAGTAGATCGCAGGACAAATTGATTCTTGATTGGGTTAAATTTAAAATGAAACTACAGCTATTTATGGATCATGTCATAAATATATACCTCGCTTACAACCACCTGCTGAGGTCTATTGAAAGAACGTTCGATTCCCAAGAGGAAGGTCCCAGTTTGGAATTTAAGTAACGGGTTATACCAAATATTTTAGAATATGACAGGAACTATTCCTTCACTGAGCGATCTGCATATGAAGTTAAAAACATGGGTCCTTCGGCCGAGAATTAAAACCAAGGTAAAATAATCCTGTGTCAGTCCATAGTGCTGGTAAATATTGTGTCACGTGATCTTAAGCTCTTGACATCACCATGTAATTGAAACTTTCTTAGCGGGTAGTTGAACACTAGTGAAACAAACAAACCTAACTGGGTCTCTCACACACCAGACACAAACACAGACAGCACACACAGACACAGACACACAGACAAAGATACACACACACATACACAGACAGGCTCACATGCACAATCAGACACAGACACAGACAGACAGACACACACACAAATACACACACACCAGCTCACACGCACAATTAGACACAAACACAGACATAGACAGACACAAACATATATATATATATATATATATATATATATATATATATATATATATATATGTGTGTGTGTGTGTGTGTGTGTGTGTCTTAACTTTTTAGTCATTAAATAATCAAACAAGCAATCAAACAAACAATCGGTAAATCAAATCATGAGTGGACGCAAGTACATATTGTGTTCTTCGAAACAAATGTACATTCTATCAAGAATTGACTACAACACCCTTTTCTGTTTCCTTACGTTATGCACAGTTTCACCTCGGGTAAAATGATGTGTAGGATGTTTAATTGACATATTTTACCTGTAAACCGCGACATCCGGAATATCATGATGACACAAATACGCATCGTGTATATATTTAGTTTATATTCCTGTGAACTAGGTCATGGGGTATTATAAATGTTAGACCGGTTACGTGTGTCCAAATTGTTACCCGGATTTGTACATTTTCTTATGAACCTTCTTTCGTTCAGTACTTCGGTACCTGTTATTCATTTTTACAAATAATTCTAGGGAATGGGGAATACTGGAAACACAAACCTCTGATAAAAATAAAAACAGCTTCTATTGTTCTTCGAATGTGCCCTACGGTGAAAGTAAATACATACTAATACTAAGATTACTTACTTTGATAACTACTGAAGAATATGTTTTACTTTCTTACAATGTATACTCAATTTGGAGAATATCTTATAGTCTTATAGTGGTATACTCAAACTGAAGAATATGCTAATACTACTACTGCTGCTGCTACTACTACTACTACCACTTCTACTACTACTACTACTACTGCTACTACTACTATTACTACTACTATTACCACTTCTACTACTACTGCTACTATTGCTACTACTACTATCACTACTACTACTACCACTTCTACTACTACAGCTACTACTGCTACTACTATTATTACTACTACTACTACTACTACTACTACTATTATTACTACTACTACTACTACTACTACTACTATTGCCGCTACTACTACTACTACTACTACTACTACTACTGACTAACTACTACTACTACTACTACTACTACTATTGCCGCTACTACTACTACTACTACTACACTACTACTACTACTACTACTACTACTACTACTACTACTATTGCCGCTACTACTACTACTACTACTACTACTACTACTACTACTACTACTACTTCTACTACTACTTCTACTACTACTACTACTACTACTACTACTACTACTATTGCTGCTACTACTACTACTTCTACTACTACTACAACTACTACTACTACTTCTACAACTACTACTACTTCTATTATTACTACTACTACTACTACTACTACTACTACTACTACTACTACTACTATTGCCGCCACTACTACTACTACTACTACTACTACTACTATTGCTGCTACTACTACTACTACTACTACTACTTCTACTACTACTTCTACTACTACTACTACTACTACTACTACTACTACTACTACTACTACTACTACCACTACTATTACCACTACTTCTACTACTACTACTACTACTACTACTACTACTACTACTACTACTACTACTACTTCCACTACTACTACTACTACTACTACTACTACTACTACTACTACTACTACTACTATTGCCGCTACTACTACTACTACTACTACTACTACTACTACTACTACTACTACTACTACTACTTCTACTACTACTTCTACTACTACTACTACTACTACTACTACTACTACTACTACTATTGCCGCTACTACTACTACTACTACTACTACTACTACTACTACTACTACTACTTCTACTACTACTTCTACTACTACTACTACTACTACTACTACTACTACTACTACTACTACTACTACATTGGTATTACTGATATTACTACACGTTATATAATGATAAAAGTTATACCTGTACTACCTCTGTTATTACTTTTCCAGATCAACTACAAAGAATCAGAAATCAACCATCTGATTGCTGGCATGATTATAGAAAATAAAGGACAAACGATGAAGGTAAACAATGTCTACACAAAATTTATGTTTGTATTTTCAAAATGAAACTTATAAGCGGAAATGTTCTAACATTTTACAGAAAATTTAAAAATTGTTATAAAAAATGAATGTATCATCAGTTCATTCATTTAAGGTCTTTTAGAAAGTTTTAATGTCGCGGAAAAAATCTTTCAAAATCTTTAGACCTTGCATTTTTACATTTTCATTATTATATAATTAGGTTTTTATGTTTTATATTTTTCTTTAAGCCGGATATACGTCCGTGGATGAATGATAAACAAAAATATAAAGTTAAAGATATTCATAAATTGACCCATAAACAAAAAGTCATGATGGGAATCGAGTCTGAAAGAGTAAGTATTAATTGTTGTTGTTGTTGATGTTGTTGTTGTTGTTGTTATTAATGATGATATTGTTGTTGTTGATGTTGTTGTTGTTGTTGATGATGTTGTTGTTGATGGTGTTGTTGTTGATGGTGTTGTTGTTGATGTTGTTGTTGATGTTGATGTTGTTGATGTTGTTGATGTTGATGTTGTTGTTGATGTTGTTGTTGTTGTTGATGATGCTGTTGTTGCTGTTTCTTGAATCTGTCGTTTTTGTATACGTATTTTACAATATTCTGTGCGTTTTTAGCCAGAGAGATCAAGTTACATTTTCAACTCTCGTATTCCCTTTTATGTGCACATACTGACATTTTCTGAAAGGTTAAAAGCTAAAGACATGTATTTTCACGTAGAGGTACACATACATGTTCGATTGTTTATTAACATATTATGATGACGTCATAGACCAAAGATTGTTGTTACGTTAGTTTTGCAATTCCTGTGTGCGTTTTCGTATTATATCTTGATTAATTTTACCTGCTCCGTTTACCAAGATGTATAAGTACATATACAGGGATAATCTGCATATTGCTTATTTCTTTTGATTAATATGGGACTTGATTTGGTCTAACGTCAGAAATCCTAATTATTTTTAAAATGGTTACAAGTCGTATTTGTAGCCCTAAGACCATCTTTAAGACTTTGTACCTTTCGTAAAACGGGCCCCTTATGTCATAACTGATAAAGAATCTATAAAAGTACTTGAACTCCGTTTTTCCCATAATCACTACCAAGGTTGGGGTAATTAAAAATGTAATTGTAATTAATTGCAACTAATTACAATTTTTCAAGTGATTGAAAGTAATTTGTAATTGAAAACAATTCAATTACAAGTAATTGTAATTGTAATTAATTGCATTCTAAAAATTTGTAATTGACAATTACATATCAATTACATTATAATTACATGTACTTGATATATTTCACATGCCAGGTACTTGGACAAATGGATCACATTTTTTCATTATCTAAACCAAATAAATATCTTAACACATTTGAGCCTTATATTTGAGGCTGTCAATCTTCTTATTAGCTTGTCCAAAGCTGGAAGATATGCAGAAGACAGCTCGGATGAGTCTTCTCCACCCTCTACTAAAGAAACAGAAAACAGAAGACTTGTTTCAGCTTTCTACCCATTACGCCTTCACTAAAGGGGCATAACTGTGGTATAAAATATGTGAAGTAGACACATATATCGGTGACGATTGTGTGGAGAGATGTTGTGATCCTTTGGAGTTCTGGAAAGTGAAGATTTTTTAAATCTGTCATGTTTAGCTATTAAGTACTTAACAATACCAGCAACTTCTGTTCCTGTAGTAAAGCTGTTCAGTGTTGCAGGGAATTCTGTCCAGACAGAAAGAGATTTTCTGATGATCATTTTGAAACTCTTATGATGATCAAATGTAATTCGAAAATATGATATTTCTAGATAAATTTGACAGATTTGGAAGTGAGAGCTTAATTGTGCAATGGTAACTGATTTATCATGCTCTGCCTATTGTGTAATTATTCGCCGCCGGCGAATATATTTCAAATTAAGTTAGGAAGTAGTATATGGAAGGAGCTGTTAGTTTCTTTGAACGCGGAAGTAATGACGTAGTAATTTTATTTGAGGCAAAAACGCTATTAAATTTCAGATATGAAAGTGATGTTGTTTGTTTCATAAATAATCAGCATCTAAAATTTTTTAATGCAATTAAGGTATAATACCGCGATTCGTATTTTGAAAAATAACGATAAGTGGGAGACATTAGTCGAAATGATGGGAGCAATCATTACGTGATTGCTTTTGATTTGATAAGAGCATGATATCCTATTATATAAAGTTTAGTGTACGACGGAAATGTGGAACAAAATGTTTTTTATCATTTAAAATGATTTCGTTTGTACAAAACGGAATAAATATAACACCGAAAACGAAATGTGTCGTATGAAATATTGATGATTGGGAGAACAACAAAGTGAAAACGGGTCGGACGATTTACTGAAACAGACCTTAATTACCGAAGCACACCATTTTTACTTTTATTTCGACATAAAAACTGTAGTACATGTAGTACATGTTAAAGTATACATATAATAAAATGTTACTTTTAACACGAGTTTTGTGTAATAATCGATAAAGTCAGAATTATCATGTTAAACAAGATCGAACCACTCTAGCCGGCTAGGCCAACAATGAACGAAACAGACTGGAATATGGACTTGTTTTAAAAAAAAAGATTCTGAATTATTCCATAAATGTTTTTCTAAATTACGTTTTATATTCTTGATATATACTAATATTTAATACATTTTCTTAAAAAAAAAATCCAAGTTCTTCACCATTGTTGACAACCATTATGCAGAACAGTGAAAATTACTGCAACTGTCATTTTGGAAAACCTTTACATATATAGACATTGCTACATCGCTGATGTCAATTGCTATATAAACACTACTAAAATGAATGATTACACTGGATGAATTTGACCAGGAACATGATGACCACTCCATTTCTCACTACTGTCTGTGAACTTGGTGTTAGTTGACGAGAAATCGCCGTTAAATTAGTTCTGTTGACTCTATTTTCACAAAAATGTTATCTGGTGGGACTTTTTGTCGTAATAGATATTAAGTAACTGAAAGCTTGCATTCATTTATTCCCAAACTTCCTTTGAAATATCATTAATTATCATGTTCCCACTTTTTGGTAAAACCCCTGGTAAATCAAAAAGTGGGAACATGATAATTATATGTATGTATGTTATTGAAAATAAACATTTGAAAAAATGTCATTTGTAATTGTAATTATGTGTTGGTTTGTTTGTTTGTTTATTGTTGTTTAACGTCCCACTCAAGAATCTTTCACTCATATAAAGACGTCACCAAATGCCTGTGAAGGGCTTCAAATTTTGGCCTATACTCGTTACTTTCGGCCATTTAGCAGTGAGGGTTCTTTAACGTGCCGACACCTGCTGTGAAACGGAACCTCGGTTTTTACTGTCTCAGTACGAATGACAAGAAACCGACCTGCCGCTGGCTAGACTCGAACTCAGACTGAGCCAGGCCGGCTAACGTTTGAATGTAATTGTAATTATAATTAATTACATGTACAAAAATGAGTAACTGTAATTGTAACTGTAATTCAGTTTTTCCAATGTAATTGTAATTGTAATCAATTACATTACATTGTAATTGACCCCAACCCTGATTACCACAAACAAACCTATGATGAAAATGGGGCATGTAGGGTAACAACAAACATTTTTTTTTATTCAGACTTCTTGTTTCTTTTTATCTTTTTTTTTTATGTTTGGCATTCAAACAGCCAGGCGAATTTCTGGACAAGAGAAGAAAGAAGCGGAACTTTTTCTGGGATGACGATTACCTGTGGCCAGGTGGAATAGTGCCTTACGTAGTGGATAGCTCTATAAGTATAACTTGGTTTTCTTTCATTGTATTTTAGATTTTCAGGAATTTCTGTATCTCTGTTAAATATTTTTGTTCAAATGTTACAATTTTCCTTTTAATATGTGATACATGATATGTATATAAACTGTATTCCTGGTTAATTTCGCCTCTGGTTATTTTCGCCCTTTTTACGACAGAAAACATATTCACTACGTCTGAAATTCGCTCTAAATCACCAAATTTCTATTGCCCTCATCTATGTCCGTGCTTTCATTAGTTAGCTGGAAGATTTTGCTTCCATTTTAAATTCACTTCGCCATCATTAGGACGAATATAGTGAAAATTAAACGGGAAGCAAAATTCCCTATGTAATCATTATATATATATATATATATATATATATATATATATATATATATATATATCTCTGTGTGTGTGTGTGTGTGTGTGTGTGTGTGTGTGTGTGTGTGTGTGTGTGTGTGTGTGTGTGAGAGAGAGAGACGCGTCAACCGAAAAGGGACCTTCGTGACATATTTGTCCAAATTGGGTTTTTCGTTATTTCAATATCTATATCGCTTACTGATTAAAATGACACCAAAATTATATTTCTTGTGCACCGGGAAGGTAAAATAATTTGAATTTGAAATAAACCGATTTGCAATATGAAAATGCGTATTAGGTTACAAAGGTAACGCTATCGAGGAGTACTGATAAAGCGACAGACAGCTCAATAGTTTAAACGCTCCACAAGCGTTACTGAATGTTGTGATATATTTCATTTATGGTCTTAATATTCAGAACTTGCATCGGAGCAATTTACTATTTCATTTATTCTAGATATCACAATAAAATGGCGAATCCTGATGGTTTACATGTGTTAAACCTCTTTTGAATTTGGTGATAATTTTATATAAAAAATAGGGGATATTTCTGGAATATCCCTCATGATCTACTCTTGCTTGTGCTACATGTGCCCATGTTAGTTGAAACTTCAGTAATTTTAGAAATAATCAGTCTGTCAATATATCCATGGTTTCCCGAACCCTCTGGAATATGGTCTCTTTCCGTTATTGAATTTTGCTTCATATTTTTCAACCAATTAATGTTTGTTATTTTGAAAGGATAAGTATGATCTAATTCATCGCCCGTAAGCTACAAAATGAACCATCAAGACTTGTCAAATAAAAATACCATGGGTAACATACACCGAACCCACCCCCACCCAAATAAAAAAAACGAGCATAATCGTAAAACCAATTCAGTTTATATAAGGTTATTTTTCCTTCATTTTAGGCGTTTTAAAATTACTCTATCGTTTTAATGCTTTTGAATGATAAAAAAGGTTATACTTAATATCAGGAATCTTCAAAATGTCCTCTCAGAACGTCTAAGGTTAAAAGATTTCCTGGGAACACACCAGCGACCTCCTCGACAATTTTCTGTGAAAGGCCATTTGGGTATACTTGATGAAACACCCTTCTTTGATAGGGATAGTCAATGTGGTATCTGACCAGGAATTTGATCCTGAAAGATGAATATATATCTATTCGCCCAATTATTAATTTCAGAATGATTCCGTAAAAATTACGAGTCGCCTAACCCACTAACTGATTCTAGACTCACAATTTATCCAACATTGTGAAATGATACACAATAAAGAGTACTGGACAATAAAATGTTGCCCTGTACTCATTTATTTACTTATTATAAATTAAAAATTGGGAAATGACAATAGTATAGTCATGTTACCCCTCAAACAATCTCCCCCCAAACCCCGATTTCAAAAATATCTATATCCGCCAGCTATTGGCTAGGAAAATTATGTGACAGTTGTACGTTTTTAGTCCAGTCCTTTGGCGCGGGACAAGAATGGATCATCATTGTATTATATAATCCCTCTATTATCCTTTCCTCCCATGATCACTCACCTGAAAGTCTTTTTCAAACTTCGTTTTATTTGTTTGTCATCTTCATAATCTTTGGCACTCAAAATTTCTCAGCATGGTGCATGTTTTTTGTTGGTGAGGGCTGATATCATTTCTTAAATTCAATTTTTTCCTTTCTCTCTGCTAATTTATGTATGCCCATGATAGATAAATTTTGAATTTACCGACAGGATGTGAAAAATACAACTTGTTACGTTGTAAATTTTGACGTTGTAAGTTTTTTATTTACATCTAACCGGTAAATCAAAAATTTACAACATGACGGATATCTAGCAACTTACATGACTGTATTCAGCGGCGGATCTAGAATTAAAATTTAAATAAAAAAAAGCGATATGTTTATTATAAAGACTAGTGTGCTAAAACTTTCATAGCGTACTTCTATAGATCTACATGATTATTCATAAACCTTTAGATCTAAACCAAAAGAATGAAAAGATTACCTCCTGTTTGTCGTTTTTGTGTTTTGTTTTGTTTTTAGGCTAAACTTCAATCCATATTTACTCAGCGTTACAGCTAGCCTATCATTATCCTTTTAGACTATTTAAAAAAAATAATAAAAAGCATATATTATGCTTACGTTCAGCTCATATCCTATTAAAATAGATTCAAGTAAGTTTCCGTAAAAAAACACTTTAATGAACCTGTAGATACTACATTAATCACAACGCCTGTATCAAAATGTAAAAGTCGTTCGAGAATGTACAACTTACGTGCTGATTGTGACGTAACTTTAATTGCTCATTTCTGGCTTTATACGTCATTGTCACGAATGTCCCTTTTCGCTTGACGCGTCTCATATATATACAGTGAAACCTGTATATAGGGGCCACCCAAGGGACCAGAATATACTGACCTTTATGTACAGGTGACCCTTATACACAGGTTCAATTTAGTTGAAGTATGCAGTCAAGGAACTTGAAAAAGTTGGCCCTCATACACAGGTAATCCTTATATAGAGGTGGCCGCTATAGTAGGTTTTACTGCATATATATATATATATATATATATATATATATATATATATATATAGTAAAACCTGCTATAGCGGCCACCTCTATATAAGGATTACCTGTTTATAAAGGCCAGTTTTTTCAAGTTTCTTGACTGCATACTTCAACTAAATTGAACCTGTGTATAAGGGTCACCTGCACATAGAGGTCAATATTTTCTGGTCCCTTGGGTGGCCCCTATATACAGGTTTCACTGTATATATATATATATATATATATATATATATATATATTGTTTTTTGTTGTATAATATAACTCGATAAAATGCGTAAAGTAATTAATACTACTTTAATTTTAGGTGTTCAGTCAGAAGCACTAATTAAACAAGCTATATCACTAATGGCTGATGTCACTTGTATTAAATTTGTTCCATTGGGTTCCGTCAGCACGACACACGGAAATAGTGTCATCTTTCACAGGTAAGTAGTCTTGTAAGTACATTTTGTGTGTCATTTTGACGCAGACATGTGGGGAGAGAGAGAGAGAGAGAGAGAGAGAGAGAGAGAGAGAGAGAGAGAGAGAGAGAGAGAGAGAGAGAGAGAGAGAGAGAGAGAGAGAGAGAGAGACAGAGAGAGAGAGAGAGAGACAGAGAGAGAATCAAAAACATATTATGTTGGCAATATCAAAGCAAAATGAACCCTGATTTCTTGAACGTCGAATTTTTGAAACTCAAAATCTCAAATTTATTTTTATGGTACTGATATATGTACATATTTGTGTATGTGTTTTACAGATAAAAATATTTTTGTGGATTTTATCTTTCTGTCTGTATGTCTGTTTGTCTACCTTTCTTTCTTTCTTTCTATCTATCTATCTATCTATCTATCTATCTATCTATCTATCTATCTGTCTGTCTGTCTGTCTGTCTGTCTGTCTGTCTGTCTGTCTGTCTGTCTGTCTGTCTATCTATCTATCTATCTATCGATCTTTCTACTTACCTACCTACTTATCCATCCATCCATCCATCCACCCATTTACCCATCTATTCATCCATCCATCCATTTATCTATCTATTTATCTATTTATCTATCTATCTATCTATCTATCTATCTATCTATCTATCTATCTATCTATTTACCTACCTACCTACCTGCCTATCTATCTATCTATCTATCTATCTATCTATCTATCTATCTACCCATCTATCTACCCATCTATTTATCTGTCTGTCTGTCTGTCTGTCTTTCTATCTATCTATCTATTTTTATATCTATCTTTCTATCTATCTAATTATCTATCTATCTATCTATCTATCTATGCAGTGCAGTTCAGGATTAATGTAGGTGAATGTAAGACATATTGATAAAGAGTAACTTTAACACGACCAATAAATGTTTATATAAGAGTTGATAAACTTACAAACTTATTGTATTTCCAGTGGTGACGGATGTTCATCTTATATAGGAATGGTTGGAGGACGGCAACAGGTTAGCTTGAAGGAACCTTACTGTGCGACGGTAATTATTAAATTATCATAATCAATTAACAATGGAATAATTTAAAAATTGTGATTTTATTAAATTAGGTAATTTGCTTCGATATATATATATATATATATATATATATATATATATAATATATATATATATATATATATATACATGTGTGTGTGTGTGTGTGTGTGTGTGTGTGTGTGTGTGTGTGTGTGTATGTGTGTGTGTGTGGTTTATATTTAGGTCCGGGATTTTGACCCCCGGAATTCCACCACAACCCAAATTCGCCCCAAGAGTCATTTTGACTCAATATTTTTACCGATGAATGAAACTGTTTTTTACGTAAACGTGGTAAACAATCGACCAATGAAATTGTGCGATTTGATAGCACGTGCTTGTCATCAGGCGGTCAGTTAGAGTGAGCGGCGTAATTTAATCTCACTTGTCCGTCGCTAAATAATCAAAACATTTAGCAAGATATTATCACTGATGATTGCTATAATAACTGACGATGCAGTTTTTAATTGATCCAGGCATTCCCGATTCGAAACAAGTCAGCGATTCCGTCTTTGTTGTAAGATGCACGAAAGCGGTTGGCATATCGTAAAATTTGTTTATCCGGAATGTTTCTTGTAACAGCAAATTAATTCCATATCATTTTATTATACATCTTAGACAGTAGTTAAATCGTCAATACCGACTCACATTTCTACTTTATTCTTCGATCTTCGACAGAATAAAATTAGAACAACTTTACCGTGGTGTGCATATACAAACGTCAGCGGTTTTTTTTTTCTAATTTAATGTAATAATATTTCATATAGTGGTTAGTGGTTCAAATGGTATTTTAGGCTAGAGCTACTGGATGAAGGAATATCTGACTAATTAGAATGAATCTAATTGGATCTTCTATAATGTAGCGCAATTGAAATGGACAATTGAAGAAGCAAACATCAGATTTAGTAATAGATCTAGATATCAAGATCTGCTAACTGTTTCCCCCTTCTCAAAAGGGGGACATATTGTTTTTGTACGATTTTCTTCTTCTTCTTCTTCTTCTTCTTCTTCTTCTAATAATAATAATAATAATAATAATAATAATAATAATTTCACGCCTGAAGCATAACTCTATTTGTACTTGAGATAGGATGACAATATTTGGTATGCATGGTAATGACATCAAGTCGATGTGTCATAACAAAATTATTGGGATCGGCTTTTTAATTACAGAGTTATTGCCCAGAACATAACTCTCTACGTATTTGAGATAAGATAATAATACTTCGTTTATATGGTAATGACAACAAGTCGATGTATCATGAATAAAAAATACGTGGATCGACCCATTTATAACAGAGTGATTGCCCTTTGTTAATAAATACTCTTCAGATTACAATTCTATGTTTTTGAGATAGAATGATGATATTTGGTATACATGGTAATGACATCTATATGATGTGTTATGATAAAAATTACAGGAATCGACCCTTTTATTTCAGAGTTATTGCCCTTTGTTTAAAAAATACTTTCCAGAACATAACTCCCTTTGTATTTGAGATAGGATGATGATATTTGAAAGACATCGTAACGATGCGTCATGAACAAAGATCACGGGGATCTGTCCCATTTTACAGACTTATTGCCCTTTGTCATCATGAAAAAATATAAAACAGACTGATATGTTCTTATTTCTATTAAACTAGTAGCACTACATATAACGTTCCCTCCGTAATTATTATATTGTTCTCATTTGGGGGAATTTTTATGCAGTAAACATGATTTTTTTATCCATGGAATTAGAAAAAGTATATGTCTTTAACATAATACAGGTAGTGAATGGTTTTGTGATTTGAGTTCTTATGCAAAAAAAGAGCCAGGAACATGCATTTATCAAGTATGCAATTAAGTGGAATCCATAAGTAATTAATCATGGAGTATTATAAATTCGCAAAAAAGATAACAAAACGAACACCTTCGTATGCTCTCTATGTACGTATTCAGAGATAGTGTTTCAACATTCTATTAATGTACATTAATTTGTTTGCTTACATCGTAATTTTCGAGAAATCTGAGTTTCACAGCATCAGGGTTTCCTCAATTATATAAGTTAAAACATATTTCACCCTGGTTTCACGAGGACAAATCTGACTTGCCAGATCTAATATCAAACGAAAAATGACTTAATTACATATAGTTGATAATTATCGCTATCATAATTCAGTATGTATTATCTGTATAACGTTACAGACGAATACATGCATTTATTTAGCGAAATAATCTGAAAAAAAAGACCATTATCCGGTTGATAGTTTAAGATTATTTTACTCGGTATGAACTTTTCACTGGCAACAAGCATATTCCCGTACTTTTCTTGAAATTGAGTTATCATATGACAATTTACGGGAAATGTCTTTTTTTTTTATTCGGAATGTTATCATTTTACGTTGCGAATTGAATCGTCTCTCTTATCTTTTACACAGAGATCTCGGTCCTTGCACAATTTCTGTCTCAATCTCTGACAAATCTCGATTTTACAAGATTCTTGTACAATACATGTATTATTAATTTTGCTCTTCATAAGATTTTTGTCTTTTTGCTTGTGTTTAGGTGCGGGCATGAAATATGATATTATATGAGAATATACCATTCAAATCAGGTTTAATATAGGGACTATATTTTTTGGTGAAAACTATCCCTATTCAGAGTATAATTTGCTTTTTTTTTATATTCAATCTGTTGATTGCATAACCACGTGATTTGGGACTACTTTTTGGACGTTGGAAGAGATAGAGAATTAGAGAGAGCAAGGACAGATAATTCTGTGTAAGATGTTGTCAAACCTCGAAAATTATTGTTTATCGGATGAAAATGATCGCTGATAAATAAGTAAAATTTGCATCCCAAACTGATGTCGATTTAGAAATGATATTAGACAGCCGTAAAACCTTATAGACAAACATTAAAATCAACCAGTTTCTTTCTGTATACTAAAAAAGGATATTGACTGGCTATGGGAACGATTGCAAGTTTATTGTTCCTCTCGACAAACTCAGTAATCTTGTCATTGATCTCATGGTCAGTATGGTCAGTATGGTCAGTATGGCCTACTGATGATTGCGAGATTTACACATTGGTGTCAAAATAATTGAAGGTCATGTAATAAAATAATTAACGACCTCAGTTTCGGTGAATACATGGCGTTATCAACCCAATAAAGCGATATTTTCTGTATTAACCTCGTATTAACACCATGTATTAACCTCAGATGAGGTCGATAATTGTATAATATCAATGGAACTTCAGATACAAAAATTCAGTAATATTACGAAGTGTTACGGGACTTTATTTATGATGAATGCCCTCTAGGGGACGGAAGTGGTTGTCATACATATGCTCTATTTTGACTCCTTGTCGTATTCTAATTGACTTGGAATTTCGATTATCTATCGGTACCTATTCTTTTCACCTTATTCTTGTTTATTTTTTGAGAGTTTCAGTACGTTATTCATAATAATTATATCTTTTCAGGTTCCTGTTATACTTCATGAAATGGCTCACGCTATTGGTCAAGCACATGAACAGTCGAGGTCCGATAGAAACAACTACGTGCAATTATTCTTCCATAATATTAAATCCGGAAGCGACAACTTTAACATGCGACAATTTGGTACCAGAAACCTGAATCCATATGATCTAGAATCTATCCTCCAGTATGGACTTTATGTAAGCATATATAATTTCAGCTTCATACTTATTACAAATGTTCATACCTAGCTTTAGTTGCTTACCATTTAAGGGAATTCTCAGATCAGGAAATATGCACACAAGTATATACAAAACTGAAAATTCGTCGTCATCAAGATAATTTAATTATATACTTTAAATTGTAATATTTTATTAAATTGGTTTTTCTTATTAAAAATATTTGAAATCACGGCAGAACTACATAGGAATAACAATAAGTTGAGAAAGACCATTCCCTTTTGGAGTGAACACTTACATATGAAATTTCGAAATACATAGCTGTATTTGAGTAATGTAACCAAATATTTATATTTTAAAATAAAAAAGTAGAAAATGTTAACATTCATTCATATTTCCATTCAGTAATCCTTTAAACTATTCCTACTTAATATATAAAAGGAATTTGCTTATGAATAAAACCTAATACGTTGAAATATTGAGTTTTATACTCTGCGATTGAAATAAATAACAATGATACAGGTACTCCGAGTGAAGAAACCCAAGTCGGTCTGATACATGCTCCGGGTTTTTTCACGCGGATCTGATACGTGATTAAGATTTTTACACACCCGTCGTCTGATACATAATATTGATTTTTTCACGTTTTTCTGGTATGTGATGTGGATCTTGTGCTTAATGTGCAATTTCGCACGCCGGTCTGCTTTTGCAAGCCGGTCTGATTTTGCAGGCCGGTCTGATTTTGCACGCTTGTCTAATACGTGATATGAATTTTTTCACATCGGTCTGATACTTTATCTAGATTATGTTTCAGGCCTCTCTGGTTTTTTCGCACCAGTCTGATACGTGGATTTTTGTTTGGTGGCCTGATTTGTGCAACGGACTTTTGCACGCCGGTCTGGTATTAATCACATGAGTTCCTAATATCATGCATATCACGTACTAAGTATAGAAAAAATCTCATATACCAAAGTATAAATCTATAGGATGTCCAGGATATAGGTACAAATCTTGTAAAAAAAATGGACAAAACACGGACCTGGAAATCAAGAGGTGGGATCAGGTGCCATGGAAGAGTCACCGTCCTCTGTCGACCAATCACACCCTCTGTGAGTCCATAGTCAGATCAAAATGAAATACGTGAGGAACGAATCCTCGTCCCAATTGGTACAGACGTCTCAAGTATATGATAAATCGAATTAATTGATGATGATGGTTCTTGTGCCGTTCGTAAATACACCCGTGCATTTTTTATTCACTGTTATTTTGTAAAATAGTCCCAGGGTAGCTCTATTGTCTGCATATTTTAAATTAGCATTTAAATCACAGCAACGACCGAAGCATAGACGTATGCTGACACCAAATTACTGCGCTGAGATTATTAGCCCACTTGAAAAAAGATAGTTACCGAATCATCATTTCCGCTAAACTCCAGCTCAACTGTTGAAGTTTTATTGACAGAAACGATCGTCTTCGGTTTTTGTTTTCACCCTTTTGTAAAGCTAGTATTTTGGTATTGTTCATAATATTGTTTTTGTCATTTTTACTGTTGGTGTTGCTATACCTAATTCTTTATTGGTATTCTTTATATTCTAAACCAGAGATAATGTATTAATCATACCCTCAAAAGGATGTCTAATAAAGAACCCTAAACGGAATGACAGTTATAGCATATTATCGGGTTATTCTCTCTGATTTCTCTACTCCATTAGATTATTTCCAACTAGATGAATATCACACACTCTGGCAAAATCAATTTCCCTTTTCTTTTGAGAGCTTTCTACCTGAGATTAATTATGTCTGTACCTATATGAAGTTACAAATAACAACCTTTACCATTTAAAATAAATCATAGGAAATCTATCTTATTTCCTATCCATTTAATTGTCTCTCTTTAACTTCAAACGAGCCTTTTGTAATGCTAGGAATATGAACGTTATTCTATACCCTGCGAGTTTATGGCGTTTAAACGCAGATAATGAAGGAAATCATGTAGAAAAATGCACGATATATATATGTTTTTTTTTTCGAATTTCAATAAATGATAATATGTTTCCTGGCATTTGTGATTATGTTTATCCATAATGAAGAAAAGACAACAAATCCCATATCATTCCAGTTGTTTTAAAATATGAAATCATTTTACGGTAACTAGATGGTACAATATGTAAAACAAACGCATTAAAGGGGCGTTAGCTTTGTTTTTCCAAAGAAATATTTTCCTGTTTCTATTACATAGATTGATGTAGAATAATAAACAATGACAGACACAGGCATAACAATTCTTGAATCTCTATATGTTTTGTAAAAATTGTTTAGGAATTCAAATTTGGGAATTATTCATTTGTAAATGATTAATTCGGCCTTACTCTTTGTATACGCATTTGACACTGAACCTGACATTATTTTCACAAAATATATAGGAATATAGGGATTATTTATTACTACATAAATCCAAGTACTAAAACACAGGTAATGTACCTTTAACTGTTGTTTTTATCTGTTCACGTTGCAAAAAAAACGGATATATGTAAGTGTTAATGAATTTCTTAAATTAAATGTAAAGTAAACATCTTCTTTACTTAATTCTGTGCTTGTTTTCTTAATCTTGTGCTTGGTAAATTAGTCGTGTGCTTGGTTCCGTTATCCTGTGTTCGGTTTCTTGTTACTTAATAGAGGTTATTAAACAAAACATCTTATGACAAAATATTCCAGGCACAAGATTAAGAAAACAAGCACTTAATTAAGTAAAGAATAACACGATTAGGCAACCAAAGAACACGATTAAGTAACAAGCACACGGTTATGTAAACAGGCATCCGTTTAAGTAAATAAGCACACGATTAAATAAACAGACACGATTAAGTACAAAAGCACAGGATTAAGTAAACAAGCACAGGATTACGTAAACAAGCATACGATATATTGAAAACATGGCAAGTGTAAATGTACATCACCCAATCAGTAATCATCCAGAATCCCTTATATTTAATAGAGTATTATAAATATTTACAGAGAAAATCTCGTTACCTAGAAAACCATGGGACCATTTATTATTACTTCGATATATCGGGAATTCGAAAAAAAAACCTTTTTAATTCAAATATTTTCTTTCTCTATTGGACAATGAAAAACCGTTGTCAAGCTATTGCTTAATTTGAATTGGACGAAAGTGATAATTAATTAGCGTTTCACCCTAGTAGGAGTAAATCGTTTGCGTTTTGCAAGCAAATATGTAATTAATTTTAATGCTCTTGTTCTCAAGCATTAACCTTTGACATAAGTGAAATTTAACATGAGCGAATTTCGAGATAAAACCTTGAGATATCGGAAGTATAAGTAGTATAAATATATAGTAAAAACATCGGGGCCGATAGTTCAACTTTTACGGAATTTTTACTTATCGGATTTTGATATTTGATTCCACTATTTATATCTTTTCCAGAGTTTTTCCGTTAATGGTGAGGCCACTATTCACGTTAAGGACAGTCGATTAGAATTTCTGCCTGGTTCCACAGATACTTTGACTTTTTATGACATCAAAGACATCACTGGCGCTTACAAATGCACAGGTTGGTAATGGCGGATTTATATTCGATGTCAAGGTTCTGCTCGGAGTACAATGATACGATAATTTCATTACAGAGATCATAGGGATCTCACACCTTTGGGATTTGACGCGTAACGTTCGAATGGAAAAAGTTAACGGCATGTTTTCATAAAAAAAAGTTTACTCCTGAATTGTAAAATTACATGTATGTTAAACATACATAGGTTCCCGTTCAGATATACGAATTTACTTATCATTTATTCTTTTGATTGAAAACAAAATGCAGAAATCCGAATTGTTAATTTGGGCCCCTGTAACCGAATGGTTAAAGCATCACGCTATCACTTCTTGTCAGATACGAGTCCCACTGGAACCTAAGTTTTTTGTTGTTGTTGTTGAGATTGTTTGCCATTTTACTTACGGCAGTTAGGTGATCTCTTCCCGGGTACATTGTAATCGAGTTCTCCTCTCTACCATTCAGACAGACCGCCACCATAGAACCGAAAACTTTGAGGCGAGAGTTATGTAAAATAGTATTTAAAATTCAGATAAAAACTATATTCACTTCTAATTTGCGTCGATTATCAAAATATGTAGGTGGATAATCTTGGAGACAAACGTCTGGATGTTATAAAAAGTTCGTTTACAATATTAGATATATGGATATATAGATTGTATGCTGTCTTGGTCTTGACTCAGACATACAGCTGAAGTGAATTGATGATATCCACTTCTTCTTAGCAAATTAACGTTCTTTTGTTTTTTTCTTTAATCTATAAAAATGAAAAAAAGGAATAAAAAATTATTGATTTTCTTTTTTTTTTTCAATTTTAAATTGGTTTGATATAATGACAGACTGAATAGTTTGTTTGAGAAGCAAAGTTAAATGATATCGATGATGATGATGATGATGATGATGATGATGATGATGATGATGATGAAAATATCGATGGCGATGACGATGTTGATGGCGGTAGTGGTTCTTTCTGAATATCGGAATTTTCGTAGAAATCATTACGTTACATTAATATTCTTACTCAGTACTTAAAAATCTACTTCAGGAGTACTGAAAGGACAAAATAAGAAAATGTGTACTCTTTACTAAAAATGTTGATGATGATGAGATGATAAAGAGACGACGATCATGATGACGATGGCTGCGATGATGAGGTGGAGTAAGATAATGATAGTGGCGATAATGATTATTGTAATTACAGCAGTTGTGACAACGACCATGGAGATAATGATGATGGTGATGAGATAGACAATAAAAAAGACAGAAATAAAAGAGTTCTTGTCGTTTGTTTCAGATAAATGCCTTTTTCCTCGATCGTGCAAAAATGGTGGATTCCTGAATCATAAATGTCAATGTTACTGCCCAGCAGGCCTTATCGGAAATACCTGTGATAGGATCGAGACAGGTGATTATATATCATCCATAGACATGATTTTTAACGTGTTAATGTCAAGGAGAATTTTGTACGGCGTTAAAAAAAGTGACAGGAAACAAAATATCTATATTTCAAACAGGTTTCTTATTCATCAAAATCTATTTTACTAGTCTAGACAGTATGGAGTTATTACTTAATATTTCAACATATATACGGGGTTAAACTTATTTCTATATTAAATCTATCTCAGCGTGTCTTGAATTATGCATATTGCTATTGATTTTTTTATTACCATGCCCAATATCTAAATTTGCTAAGCAATTGCGGAAATACCAAAATCTTACAGGGCTAATTGTCATTAGTCTATTTGGGATTTCCTTAGTAATCATAATTAAGTTACAGCTACACAAACATTAGAAAACAAAACCATATCTTTTGAAATTTCAGATTGCGGTGGTTTTATTGACATTAACCATTCAGAAACGATTTCAATAACATCACCTAATTATCCTCAAAAGTATAAATCAGGAGTAAATTGTAACTGGATAATAAGGGTAAGTATCAGATTGACTTGCATCAGACATGTACTGGGGTTGGTATGAATAAAATTCACAAATTGTTACGCATTAATTGACCTATCGCCAAATGCACGACACGGCACCTTTTGGCAAACTTTTTCATTATGACGTCACAATCAAATGGCCCGTCAAGCATACGTGTGATTATTATGATGTCACAATCGAATGACGTCAAAAAGGCACATGGAGAGCCACGTGTCAGACATTTGGCGATAGGTCAATTGCAAGGATTTCTTGCTTACTTATTTCTATGTTTTTAGTACACGGCGGCGTAGAAGCTGATACGAAAAAAGAAGTTTATTTGTCTGTAGAACGAACTATTTATATGTACCAAGAACTAATTCTTCCGTACGAAGAATATTTGCACGAATAACGAACTAATTCGTCCGTACAAAGACTTATTTGCACGAAAAAAGGACTAATTCGTCCATACAAATAATTATTTGTGCGTGCAAAGAACTAATTCGTCCGTACAAAAAAAATCAAAATATTTAACGTACAAAAAACTAATTTGTCAGTACAAAGAATTATTTATACATACAAAGAGTTCGTACAAAGGACATTTTTGTAATGACAAATGGGTTAATTCTAACAGAGCCCTTTGTACAGACAAATTAGTTCTTTGTAAGTACAAATAATTCTTTGTAACATTTTGGACATTTCATACAACAGACCTTTTAACCGAGTTTGACCTTATCACCGACATTGACCTTTTCATCAAGCTAGAAAGGTTTACATGGTACATTTGCGACGGGTGTGGCCTGCCAGCAGGGGACACTGACTCCTTCCGGACATCTGGTCCTATCCCGCTTTGGATTCGGGAATTGTTTTTCATGTCGAGATTACTTACGCATCTAATTGGTCGTGTTATAAAGGACTTGAATTTCGATTAATAATTTGTACGTCTTCATTTGTACTTGCATAGTCAAACTAGTTCTTTGTATGTACAAAGAATCCTTTATACGTACAAATAATTCGTTCGTACGCACGGATTAATTAGCCCTTTTCTGTGAGGCCCTTCTACGTGACCACAACAAATAGCATAAAATGAAGTAAGAATATTAATGTAACGTAAGGATTTCTACCAAAATTCAGACATTCTGAAAGAAACACTACCGCCTTCAAAATCATCATCATCATCATCATCATCATCATCATCATCGTTGTTTATAAGTGTCGTGATCAATATGATAATTCCAGATTTGTTGATAAATCATAAAGAAGTATAAAATCCAGCAAGATGTAAATAAATAAATGAAAGATATATTAATTTTTTAAAAATAATATTATGCATATCATGAAATATATAACTTTTACACAGGTGACAGTAACGACAGTCCTGTTTCCACTTGATTTTTATACCAATTTGCAGATCATATTTCAAACTTTTAAAAACTATGAAAGCTTCACGTATTAAGTAAAATGTATTTGAGCCTATATATTGTTTTTTATAAACTTATTATAAATATTTTTTTTCTTTAGGGACCAGCAAATACACACATCGAAATGGTTATGGACGATTTTGAACTTTCCCACAGTTCTTCCGTTTGTTATCACTGGCTTGAAGTTCGTTATAATTTACTGGGACAAAATGGCCCAAAGTAAATATTTTGCTTCACGGAGATGAGTATATGATTTGTCAATCATACTTACTTGTTCTTTATATTTTATTATTAACAATTTTCATTTTGTTAAATTTACTTGCAATTCTTAAAATTTTTACGCTGTCAAAACTGTATAAAAACCGCTATCACAACCAACGAATTCTATTAATACGGATATGAAATATGAATGAATGAAAACGATTTATTATAAATTATTGTATAGTTGTTCAATTTCACGGGTTGAAAATTTTCCGTTTTAAAGGAACTTCTTCAGGGGTATCAAATTTCGCGCAAGACTCGTATGTAGTAGGAGTTATTGCTTTTGTTTTCCATTTAATTGGCTTGTTCCCGCCATTGACAAGCTTTCGGCTTTTACCAAAATGACTAAGAAGGCATTTATTATAATTTATTATATTCATGGGTATTTAATTCCGCGGTTTTATTTTTACTTTGACCGCGAATGTAGCGAAATTGAACCGCCCCCCCCAAATAGAAGCAACTATATAGTATCGTTATAATTGTTATTTTTCATTCCACTGTGATACAATTTCGTAAAATAGATTTTAAAATCGCGGTTGAAGTCAGCATTTCGCAAATGTTACGGTTGATTTATTTATCATGTTTCAAAAAAACGTTTAATATAAAAATACTTTTTTAATCGTCTACATCCCTTGTTGCAAGGATCTGTTCCTAAATTGACTTTTTTGCAATCGCCATATTTCACTAAATCAATGTTGAGTTACCAAATTTCACTAAATCAATGTTGAATTACCTATTTAATAGAGGTTATTGAAATTTTTAATCTTGGATTTTGACGAGGGTTATTTCATTTGAATTTAATTGGTCAACAAGAGATACTTACTCCTCCATGACACCTGATCCCACCTCTGTATTTTCAGGGGTCTGTGTTTGTCCAATGTACACGGTGGTTTCTTCCCGGAAACAATTGTAACCGGGTTTTCTCCTCCACCACTAAAACCTGGCCACCACCATATGACTGAAAAATTGTTGAGTGTGGTGTAAAACACAATTCAAAACGTTTTATTTGGCGGGTGTGACCGGTCTACAGGGAAGAGTACTCCTCAATGGCACATGGTCTCTTCTGTGGATTTTTCCAGTAGTCCATGTTTATCCGATGATCACCATTTTTATATACTGGATACCTGGAAATTTTCGTTCCTGAAAATTTTTGCCCCTGGCTATTTTGTTTGGCCTTTTTACGACATAATACATGGTCACCCAGTCTTTAATGCACCAAAAATTCTCATAGCTACATAATTATCCATACATTAATTATTTAGCTTGAAGGTTTCCCCTTCATTCTAAATTCGTTCTCTCATTACATGGCAAAAAAAAAAACGGCGAAAATCCAACGGAAGCGAAATTTTCCGGATATACAGAAATTCCATCTGGACGTTTTGAGGATATTAACATTGTGGAATGTCTGTTTTTATAACTTATATAACTTATAAATATTTCATCTGTTTTGCTTTGACAGAATGTGTGGTGCGGCTACATATGAAAGGTTTACAACAACACCAGACGAATATTCCAATTATATGTACCTCAGATTTAACAGTGCATTTGCTGCCGACAAAGACCCAGCTAAAGGTTTCAGCTTGACTGTCAGAGCGATTGGAACTGGTAGGTCCACCCATCTTTGATATACTTCACAAATGCTAAGGACGAATTTATTGGTAGAAAGCTGATGTTTTTGTTTTAGTTTCTGGTTTTAACAGGGTTTGAAATTAAGTTTTATAAGGTTAAGGGTAGGCAATAAATGACAGATTTTAATTTTCAAAAATGACTGATATACTATAAATTGCTTTGCACTGTAAGTTCTACAATATCTTTATTATTATCTTATCTTATCTTATCTTTATTATTATTATTATCTATTAGAGCAAACTATCAAAATTTATAGATAAAACAAAAAAATATATACTACAGCAAATTATTCACCTGCCTCATTACTGCTGCATCTTCACTGCCATCATTGCATGCTTTGGACTGCAGGTAAACCACTGAAACGACACGCAGAGGTAGTTTGGTCAGTTTGTAGACGATGAATTCATCCATAGTGTATTAGATTTACAATTGCATATTCGTAATACAAATAATTTCGTAATACCGAGTTCAAAACTTTATCATAAAAATATATTGACCTCATGTTTTCCACACTTCATACTTATGGTATCTATCTATGGTTTTTTTCTGTTTTATTGCAAATTCTACAAAACAATTTCAAATTCGGGAGACTTCATGGTTTCTTGTTTTTCTGATCATTTTTTCCTTTTTCTTTTTCCGAACGTGTAACATGTCTAATGAGTTTCTGACAGAATATTATATTTGCATATTTAGATTTTTTATGTTACTTTTACGTAGATAAACGAAGTTTTCTCAGTTAAACTAGTTTATTTCCAAATTAACTTAGAATTTCTCAGTTAAACTTAGTTTTAACCAGTTAATGCATGTTACAAGGAAAACAAGGTTTAATTGATTTGAAATAACAGCAAAATTCACACTAATACTCATAAATATGGTTTTGGTGCAGTTAAACCTGGTTTTCTCTCAGCTAAACTAAGTTTAACTACAAAAACAAGGTTTGAGCTTAATTCGATTTTAGTTAAAACTAGACTTTCTCCAGGTAATATGAGTTGCCAAGAAAAAATAAGTTTAACTGAAAAAATCTTGATTTATCTCATTAATAAAAATGTTGCTTCACAAATAACAAGAAGATGAATTTTAGGAGTTGATCAATTTTGTTAATAGGATTGTGAAATAATCAGAATTTTTGTTACAGTTTCATAAACCATTGTTATTTTTGTATATATATGAACTCCCACCAGAAGGCCAAAAATCACTTCCAGATGATAATATAATTATAATTACTGTACCAAAGTATTACTTTTGAAAACTTCTGTCAGTCTGTTTGTCCATTTGTCTGGTTATTTATCTGTGTATGTATGTATGTATGTATGTATGTATGTATGTATGTATGTATGCATGCATGCATGCATGCATGTATGTATGTTTGTATGTATGTATGTATGCATGCATGCATGCATGCATGTATGTATGTATGTATGTATGTATGTATGTATGTATGTATGTATGTATGTATGTATGTATGTATGTATGTATGTTGGTATGTATGTATGTATGTATGTAGGTAGGTAGGTAGGTAGGTTGGTAGGTAGGTAGATATGTATGTATGTATGTATGTATGTATGTATGTATGTATGTATGTATGTATGTATGTATGTATGTAAGTATTGTTTATCTATCTATCTATCTATCTGTCTGTCTGTCTGTCTGTCTGTCTGTCTGTTTGTTCCACACAGGAAAATACAATATGTAAAAATAGGATGCGTCATTGACAATGTCTTGTTACTCTCAACAATTTCAGCAATCTATCTCTCTCTCTCTCTCTCTCTCTCTCTCTCTCTCTCTCTCTCTCTCTCATAATTTGGTCATAAAAATGATGTATTTCAATCAAAACCACAGGGGCGCGGAAATCTTTTAAGAGCGTAATATTTTACTCCAGGCTCCAGTTTTCATTGAGCATATTACACTCTAAAAAGATTTCCGAGCTCCTGTTTGTTTACATATCACAAGCCGTAGACTAGCTTAATGTACAGAACATCAGAAAATCTAGGGCCTAACGAAACTTAACTGGAAAATGTAATAGATAGCATATTTGACAATTGATTTTTAATAACTTGTTTATTATATCGAGTGAGGCAGGAGAAAACATATTTAACACTCGTGATACGCACTCGTATTAAATATGTATTCTTCTGCCTCACTCGATGTATTAAACCTGTTATTCAAAACAATTGTCAAATATCCGCAATGTATTTGATTTCAATAAGATTTGAAAGATTTGATGTACACTTCCGTAATGCAAGCTACCAACATATCAAAACGTTTATTCAACGAAATTCATTTGAAGAATTGTTGAATAGCAGTTGTAGAAGCTTTGGTAAACCTGATCCAGGAATTAGTTCTTGTTAAGAAAATTCTTATTTAATTTTTACCATAAAGTATGTAGTTCGCAAAAAATGATAATATTCAGATCTAATCTTACAATGGATACGAATTGTCCCATTTATGATATCCTCAATTGTATATCTAAATAAGGCAATTGAATGTACATGTATATATTGAAACTCCCTCGTTTTCCTGGCGTGGATTTTGGACGGTTTAATTTTGGCCATTTTAATAAACAATGGACAAAACATTGCTTACTACAGTTTTATAGGTTAAGGGTATTTAAATCACAAGGGTTCGATTCTTCCTTTGGTTTGAATCTAGGTGCGATTTTATTTAATAATACAGGAAGTGACTGGTTTTTCGCACCAAATGGTCAGCTCAGACGCCTGGTTAGCACGTCGATAAAAACAGAGACTCAGATTTCATGAAATGCAATGTTAATGATCTAAAAAAAAATTGATTTGACACAGTGAAACATATCCACAGCGACGTCAAAATAATTTCGTTTTGTCGAAATCGGATAAGTCGAAATTCCGGTTATATCAAGGTTGAACAGCCGTTCCGATTTTGATTGATAGATGAATAAACGTTGATTAAAAATTTGGTTATCTCGATGTCCGGATCTAAGTAAAAAGGTGGTCCTGTTTACTTCGAGACAACGTGATCCCACTGTATATGACTCCTAACGTACATCTGATTGCGTCTCCAAGGTATTAGACATGTTATCAACGCGTGAAACAACTTAAAACAATTTATATGAATGTTGGCATCATCAAAAGCGATATTGTGCATTAGATATTTATTAAATGCGTTAAATGTCGAATTATTTTATATTTAAAGTTAGCACAAAACCACTTATCATGTCTTTTGATGCCATCAGATACCCAAGTAATTTAGGCTAATATGTATATATGTCGCTATCCTCAATCAAAGTACTGAAAGTACTGATAGCTGGACTTACAAATAACCAAGTAATAAAATTGCTATTTTCACTCTGACAGTAATACGAAGAATACGCTTTCTTTTCTGCGTTCTGTCTAGCCCTTTCTTTCTCTACGTATGCAAAAAGATATAACCTGTTTCCTACTTACTAGAATTTATTATTAGATGAAACTTTGCATCTATAAACAATCTAGATAATGTTGAAAAAACTGTTTCAACAACATCAGAAAATTTCAATACACTTTTGACATAACACATATACACTATATCATACCTCGCAGTCATTCTGACGGTATTACAGATACAAAAAAATGCGCAAAAAGTCAATGGCCGTAAGTGCCGAGCATAGGCCTAACTTTGAAGCCTTTCACCGGCATTTGGTGACATTTACATATGAGTGAAATATTCTTGAGTGGGACGTTAAACAACAATAAACAAACAAACAAACTAATACAGAGAAAAACCTGAATCACAAATGGTTATATACATGTACAAAGAATAATTGTAATATTTACCTATTAATATTTCGTTTTTGATACTTTCAATTTCACAGAGTGTAATCCGACATTCCGTAGAAAGACACTGTCGTTTTCTGAATCTATATCACCATACTTTGAAACAAATGACGTAGTACACAGTACACATTGTTTTTTTCATATACGGTCTACATTTCCAAAAAAGAAAGATTTCCCTTAATATGTTATTGTCCAATAAATGAAAGATGTATAATCTATTTCAAATATTTGTTGTGTTATTTTAGCTAATGACGTATGGGTATATAATAAACATATTACTATAACAGTAATTTGATTCTAAGAGTCGGTTCAAGTCTTTTTTGACAGGCGAGGATCGTTTGATTTGACCCGCCCGTCATCGGAACGTGATCTGGATCTTCGAATCTTCGAGTTACTTAAGGTTAGAGCATTGCACTTTGAACTATGAAGTCTCTCACAACTTCCGGTCAGCGCAGGTTCGAACCAAGCTTAACCTAAGCTGACTTTTTTAGAAAGTTTGTCAGTTTACATGCGGAAGGCCGGTTGTCTCTCCCCGGCTGTACACTGTACATCCTGAGATCGTATAACACAAAAATTGTTGAGTGTGGCATAAACCAACATTCAAAATTCAAATTCAAATTACTGTTATAATAATATGTTTAATATGCTATTTCAGGGTGTGGCGGTAATCCCTGCAAGATGGGTAAGTGTAAGGATGGATTACGGGGTACATACACATGCAATTGTGACCCTGGTTTCTCTGGCACGTACTGTGACGTTGCATCACAAGGTAAGTAAAAATATTTACTAAAAATCATCTATAATATATCATTATACAGTCTTACTATAAGGTAGTCTGCTTGCAATGGTCATGTGGTAGAAGGATTCGATTCCCGTATCCGGGTCTTACCAAACATTACGAAAAATGATAGTGACTTTTCTTTCGCCAAACGCTCGGCATAAGAAGTGACAGTTACAGAACTTTCGGATGAGACTTAAAACTGACACACATTCCTAGCAAAGCAAATGGAACACGTAAAAGAACCCTAACTTCATTGGCTTCAATCCATAGGACAGGCGAAACTTTGTGGCCCGTCACCTAAAGCTGGCTACATCTCCATATAAGCGAAGAATTTTTGATGGGATGTAAAACAAACAAACAAACAAACAAATAAACAAACAAACAAACAAATAAAGTATATCTGGGAAAGTTGAAACGCTATAAAATTATTGCTTTGATTCCCTGTATAACTTTAGTTTTAATACTTTGTGACGAAAATTAGCCTATTTCCCCTGATATGATTTAACTTTAAAATGTTGTATTTCTAAACATATGCCATTTTATCAATGTAGAACCATACCATGCTTCTTTTTGGTGAAACTCTAATGTTCTTTATCAAAGTTAATCATAATCTTTTGTGTGTTTTACTGCTCTGGATGTAACCATTCCGCCAAAGTTTTCCAAGCTCAACTATGTTGGTAATAGATCAGCTGGTCTTCTGGCAACTGGTCAGCTATGTTATTTATACTTGCCGGCTACTTTATATGCCATCTAGCACGTTTTGTTTTCATTTTTTCATTACACAGCTGATATGGTACTCGAATCAGATTTTGATGGGAAAATGTCTATGATGAATAACGAATTTGGAGACAATTTTGACTGGACAAGAAATTTTGTAAGTTTGAAATATTTTTTTCTAATGCCTGGTTATTAAATCAACTTTATCCGATTCCTAAGATGGATATTTGGCATCTAGATACTAAGCATCTAGTTTTTCTTTCGTAATAAGCAAGTGAAGGAAATGTTCTAGAATCGGTATTTTAAAATATAAACATTACAGATACCTTAGTATTAATTGTCAGGAGTTTCAGGAGATAATACTCTATACAGAGTTATTTTCGCCCTACTACACTTGCAAACGGTTTCGCGCCATTTTAAAGTCGCCCAGACTCATTACAGTTCTCCTATTCACAATATGATTTTATTTTATTTAACAAATGATACTTGTACATGTCTATTATCTGTATGATTACACTGAAGTCTTTTTAAACAATGTTGTGTGTTTAAAATATAATGAATCTCTGCATCTTTTAAAAAGATATGAAATCACCTACTGATTATGAAGGCGATAAGAGCTAAAATAAAACCGGGGGAGGGGGAACGGGGCGTAAACCTTCCTGTATACAGTATGCAAATCTGGTGAACATTTAACAAACACGGGACTCCGGATATCCGGTGGTGGGATCGGGTGCAATTAAACATAGGCTTGGAGTCTTCTCATTAAGCCTTTGCAAGACTATCGATTTTGGAAATGCCGAATGTTTTCACGAGTTGTATTTCTTTGCACAGTGATGTGTTAATCGAATGTATCATTATGAATGCAAGAAAGGCTCAAATATAATTCTGCATTTTACTGTCAAAGTTAGAGTTTCAAAACAGTAAAAAAAGGACCACACATTTGTCTGACTGAATAAAATATACAAAGTAGGTAAGGTGAAAATTCGAATGAGTAAACACGATCTCTTAGTGTGATAATCCAGATTAAATACAGGATTGGCATACAGCTAAGCTCTCTTTTAAGGTCACCTCTATATAAAGGACATTGTCTACAAAGGCCTTTCGAACAAAACCTTTGTTAACTTTTGTATAACGACTTAAATTCCTTATAAATCCACTTGTCTACAACAGCCACTTTTGCCTGTTCCCATGAGTGGCCTTTATAGACAAGTTTAACAATAAAGCATTTAAGGTGAATCTGCGATATGTGCCTTTGCCTCTTCATGATATTACAATTGTGGTTATTCTATTCCAAGCATACTTTCACTTTCACTTAAAGTGCCATTAGCTGTGTCTGTTTTTTTAAATTTTCATTTTCCTTTTTTACTATAACAAAATATATACATTTTGTGAAAATTGGTTAAGAAACCCAGGTTTGGCACTTTTTTACTTCCAACTGATTAACTTAACCTTACTTTTTATATATGGATACCACACTAGACGTCACCTCATTTTTCACAAAATTTATAGGAATATAAGATTTTGTAGGCCTTTGTATAGCTGTATGCCCTTTAAGGGGGTATTAACTGGGTTTTTTTCTTTACAGAAGTCACCGTTGTTTACTACTTAGATTAACATACATTAATAAAAAAGAGATAAACACAAGCATATCCATGATTCCCTATATATTTTGTGAAAATTACTTGAGCCACCAAGGTTCGGCACTTTTTAAATTGCAATTTATAAACTCTGCCTTACTTCTTGTATATGAATACCATACTGGACCTGACCTTATTTTCACAAAATATATAGGAAAATAAGATATTTTTCGGGGAACATAAATCCCATTTCTTTCTATTAAGGGAAGTACCCCTTCCAACGGCACGGGCCCACAATCAGCTCATTCGGGATCCTATTACTACTACATAGAAAGCTCCATACCACGAAAGGAAGGTGACGTAGCGAATTTAGTAAGTTGGATTAAATTTGACCAAGGTGAGTTAAGATTTATAACGTGTTGGTTTTGAAATTTGTGTATACGTGAATGTGTTTGTTTCCGTGTATTATATAGAGATTACACAGCAAATGTTAGTTGATTATCATGTTTATCTAACTTGAGTTAGTTAATTTTCAAAATTTGAAAAGAAACGAGGATTACCGAGTGTCCTTTTTAAATTTTTTAAATTAACTGACGATGATTAGATAAACTTGATAATCAACTTATACGAATTGTTGAATCTGTTTTTACAATATCTGAAAACCGCTGATTGGTAGTATGGATTTTAGCCTACATCACATCTAGACACAATCGGGTTCGGACTCTCATGATCGCGTCAATCTTGTACGTCGCTTCAATCTCATCAATTTCAGTTATATCAATATGTCAAAGGTGGGATACCCAACATTGTTGGAGACTTCAATAAAGGATTCTTTTCCCTCCAATTACTTTCATCGCCAATTTTTATCCACCGACAACTGGTCTGACGCATTTTAATGTACAAACTTTTCATTACATCAGTAGTTCGGGCTCGGCAATTGATATTTATTAACCCTGTCGGTTATTTGTAAATGTTAACTAACCACAGCGTCGTTTATATCACTGTTTGAGAGTGCTATAATAACAAAAGTTATGATAGAAAGTGTGATGTCATACTAACACGTGACACATTACTATAAATCCTGGGACTTTCTTTTCGCAAAACACTCCGTACACCTCATTGCCACAGTATATTGATACATGTAAAAAAAAAATAAGTCAATCATTATAAACATCAAATGCTTTCACTCTCTATTTCAAACAGACATCGATAGATGCTTGCACTTTTATTATCACATGTTTGGAGAAGATATAGAAAAACTTAGTGTCATAGTGGGCGGTAGTAGAACAAGCGAAAGGGTTGTGTGGGAAAAGAAAGGTGCACAGGGGCAAGCTTGGAACCTCGCTGAAGTGAACATACCTGCCCGCAGCGAATTAAAGGTAAGAAATTGACGATGGGTTTGAGTTATATAAGGTTTGCAGTCGTTCAGTGTTATACAATTTTGTTGTGAGTTTTTAATTAGAAGCGTTTGATTTAATTTCAGTTCAGTTTCAGTTTAGATTTTTCCATGAAGATGGAGACATCTTAAACAATAGGTGACATGTTATGCCAAAGAATTACGGTTAAAAGGGACATTGTTTTCCCTTTTGTACTGCTTAAATTAATATGCAGTAACAAAAATATAAATACACAAACAAAAATTCCTAAATTCCTATATATTTTGTGAAAATCACTTGAGGAACCCAGGTTTGGCACTTTTTCAATTGCAATTGATTAACTCAACCTTACTACATGCATATGAATGTGACAGAGGACCTGACCTTATTTTCACAAAATATATACGAATTTAAGATTTGTTTATGTCTGTGTATACCTTTATTTGTTATTGCACATCAAGTACAAGTAATAAAAGTAGAAAAAAGTCAAAATAATCTTCGTTGGGAAACACAACTGATGCCCCATCTAAATTTCAACCGTCTTTTTACTGCACGTATTTGAAGACATTACTACTCTACGAATCCGTCTGCATCAAGGTCGAACTGTAGACATCTTGACCACCACGAGAGGTTCTTGTTCCCACAAGAATAGAGTTGTGTTTGAGACAGCAGCTTTTAAAATTAACTCTTATCCTCTTTCTTAGTTATCATTTCTGAAATAGGTGTGATTCTAACGTATTTTGCCAAGCACGCATCGAAAAAGCCATATACAGTAAAACCTGCTATAGTGGCCACCTCTATATAAGGATCACCTGTCTATAAAGGCCAGTTTTGAAAAGTCCCTTGACTGCATACTTTAACTAAATTGAACCTGTGTATAAGGGTCACCTGCACATAAAGGTAAATATTCTCTGGTCCCTTGGGTGGTCCCTATATACAGGTTTTACTGTACATATTTTTTAAACATTTCGGCGAGGACTCGAATTCGAACAAGATATCTTCCGCCTGCAAGCACGCTCTACTAATTAGCCGAGGATACTTAAACTGAACTCAGCTGAGCTGAATTATGTTATATTTTACAGAATAATCAATAGAATACAGTCGTTTTATACAATAAGCTATACATATGTTTTTTTTTTAGATATCAATTGTTGGAGAACGTGGCAAAGGTTATCAAGGCGATATAGCAGTGGACACGTTTAGATTATATCCAGACCGATGTACGTATCAAACTCTCATACCGAGAGTTATATGTAAAATTGGTGGCAATATTAATTATAGTTTATTGTCTGATCCGCAAAACATGGCGGGGCAGAGTAACATTTTGATTATCATACGGAGAGTCGACTTGGCTCAGTCGGTAGCGCGCTCGACTCTTGATTGTGAGGTCGTGAGTTCGAGTCCAGCCGGCGGCAGGTTGGTTACCTGTCCTTCGAATTAGACAGTAAAAAACGAGGTCCCGTGTCACAGTAGGTGTCGGCACGTTAAAGAACCATCTCTGCTCAATGGCCGTAAGTGCCGACCATAGGCCAAAATTTGAAACCCTTCACCGGCAATTGGTGACGTCTCCATATGAGTAAAATATTCTTGAGTGGGACTTTAAACAACAATAAATAAACAAACATTATCATACGGATGATTCTACTCACTCTTTGGTTATGACCAGCTGCACGGGATACTCCTTTATGCCTGATGACAAGTACTAAGGATTACTCTAATCAGTGTCAATTTAATGTCATGCTTTATTACCTAAAATTTAAATTCGTCCAGGTAAAGAAAGGGTTCACAGGTTATATGGATTTCACTATACTACAAAATAAAAACAAACCAAAACAAAAACAAAAAAACAAAAAAACCGACAATAAGTCATATTTTTACTGTCGTTACTCCTAGATGGATTTGGCTATACATTTAGGTTCATTATTTGGCCTTGTATTTCTAACTTTGGTATTATGTTTATAATATTTATACTGTACATTTCATGCTTCAAAACCTCGCTTTCAAAAAAGAGGTTGTCACTTTTTAAGATACAATTGACTAACAAAATTCTCACTAAATAATTCAATTGAGTAGATATTTATATTACTCTGGAAAAGGACCAAATCTGGGTTTTTGTACATCTTGTCTTTGATGCTGATTTATCATCTGCTGTCAACAAATCTCTTTCACATTTCTTATACAGATGTAAACTACTCGCTGACAAATTATTGTCACAGGGATATAAAAAAAACGCGTTTGATGTCAACGTTCCGCAAATTTTACGGTCGGTATAATGGTCTTGTTTGCGATTACTTTGTTTCACTACGTGAAAAGTTGAGTTGCCTTGTCATTGGCTGTTGTTGAGACGTCTGTACCAACTGTGACGAGGATTCGTTCCTCGTGTATTGTATTTGGATTTGACTGTGGACTCACGGCGGGTGTGACCGGTCGACAGGGGATGCTTACTCCTCCATGACACCTGATCCCACCCCTTGGCTTCCAGAGATCCGTGTTTGTCCATTTTTACCAGATTTGTATCTATATCCTGGACATCCTATAGATTTATACTTTGGTATGAATTTTTTTATGATATATGCCGTTTGCTATTCTTTCGCAATTCACTTATAATTACTGTCTGGCGACTGGATTGGACCAAGTAGTTTCCCGTTATTACAAAAGACATAATCAATATCTCAAAATACTATATTCACATCACGATCAAATTCGATAGCAGTTGTGACGAGGATTCGTTCTCACGTATTTTATTTGGACTTGACTGTGGACTCACGGCGGGTGTGACCGGTCGACAGGGGATGCTTACTCCTCCATTGCACCTGATCCCACCTCTTGGTTTCCAGAGGTCCGTGTTTGTCCATTTTTTACCAAATTTGTATCTATATCCTGGACATACTAAAGATTTATACTTTGGTATTTGAGATATTTTATATTCAAACGGAATTCTAAGTCAAATTCTATTATAATAACTTTCAAAATCTTGCATTTGAGCGGAGTGGTCTTCGTAGCTGAATTTTCAGTGCACGTGTTGTTAGCTATGACGTCTCTTACCGTTATTTCGAGTCCGACTGGAACCTAGGCTGAAAATGCAAGACAGTTTCCAAGTTTACTGGCGGAAGGCCTTTTCCCATGTCATTTATAATCGGATCTTCTAAGACATCCATTACGAGTGGTCGCCACAATTAACTGAAAAAGAAACTGTTAAATTGAAATAAAAAAAATTCACGAACACGATTCGGCTTTATAATATGGATAAATTCTGGAATGTTCATTGGTATCTCAAAAGCTAAGATACTCATTTTACAATGGGTACTCTAAGACGGATTTTGCAACACATTTAGATTTATAATGTGGCCTTGTATGATACCACTTATATCTATATTAAATTCGAGCTCAACTGATAAAGTCTTACCGATAGAAAGGATCTTCTTGCAATCTGTAAAGGACTCATTTGTGATATTAGCTTAAGTATTGCATATAATATATACTGGGAACTTTCGTGCTCTACCCTTAATAAGGTACTAGGGTTTTAAACAAGCAATGACTTATTTCCTAGCCAAACGCACGGCATTAGTCTTTCGGGTGTAATTGAAACCGAGGCTGTAATTATATATAGTAAACAAATTCTTTAAAGTCTTATTGACAGAAACGAAAACTGTAACTTTGGTATTGTTGACACTATTTATAGGTGATAGAGTGCAGGTGATGTCAACAACGCAACAAACAACAAAACAGTCGTCTGCAACCACAACACCAGGAACGACAACCACAAATGAACCATTTACATATAACGTGTTAGGTAATTAATTAATCAATGATAATTGTTCAATGAATCGTGGAGATGCAGGTCAAATTATATTTATGTTTTGATCAAAATTTTGTTTGCTCAATTGCTCACACAATTTCAAGTTCAGTTGTGCAGATCGGTTGAACATGATGCTATGACCACGACCCTTCACTAGAGAGAGAGAGAGAGAGAGAGAGAGAGAGAGAGAGAGAGAGAGAGAGAGAGAGAGAGAGAGAGAGAGAGAGAGAGACAGACAGACAGAGAGAGACAGAGACAGACAGACAGACAGACAGAGAGAGAGACAGAGTGAGAGAGACAGAGACAGAGAGAAAAAGAGAGAGAAGATTCAGCGTCTCCCCATGTTTGCCTGCGACACCAGCTGATTAGTTTCTGTAATAAATAATTATTACTTTTTCAGAAAGTTGTGCATTTGAACCCAGAACAAATTGTTTTCTGGAAAATACTCCAAGTAATGGGAATACCGAAAGACAGACTGACTCAGAAACATACTTCTCGGAATCCTCTGATGATTTTGATTGGACGATAGGTTTTGTATGTAAATTTTGGTTTTAAATAAGTACGTTAATCTTCAAATTAAGTTACCTGTGTGGATGTTTTATTTTAGCAACTCAATATTCTTCAGTATGATGCCACGTATTATTTTGTAACCATTTCAAAATCGTTTCTATTTATACCAAAGCATGGCGCCCATTTCTATTTCAGACAGACTGTACATTTAAAATTAGATATCTTCAAATTTGTTAAAAAATTATTATACTCTGATAGTTTTTACTGTCTTCCCTACAATTTTAGTTAATTCTTTTGTCTCTTTTTATCACACCTGTGTCATGTTTAACTGCCTTTTTACCCGTTTGAGATTTCTTATCTCGGCTTAGGATGTGAACGAACCACAGTTCAATGTTTTGGTATAGGAATTTTGTTACAATCACAGTTTTAGTTATGTGAGTGAAATAATACATCGCTAGTCGTTGTGTAATATGCCGACAATCTGAACCACACATAACTAGTGATTGTATCTGTCGGTAATTAACCGAACCACACATAACTAGTGATTGTTTCTGTCGGTAATTAACTGAATCACACATAACTAGTGATTGTATCTGTCGGTAATTAACCGAATCACACATAACTAGTGATTGTTTCTGTCGGTAATTAACTGAATCACACATAACTAGTGATTGTATCTGTCGGTAATTAACCGAATCACACATAACTAGTGATTGTATCTGTCGGTAATTAACCGAATCACACATAACTAGTGATTGTTTCTGTCGGTAATTAACCGAATCACACATAACTAGTGATTGTATCTGTCGGTAATTAACCGAATCACACATAACTAGTGATTGTATCTGTCGGTAATTAACCGACTCACACATAACTAGTGATTGTTTCTGTCGGTAATTAACCGAATCACACATAACTAGTGATTGTTTCTGTCGGTAATTAACTGACTCACACATAACTAGTGATTGTTTCTTCCGGTAATTAACCGAATCACACATAACTAGTGATTGTTTCTTCCGGTAATTAACCGAATCACACATAACTAGTGATTGTATCTGTCGGTAATTAACCGATCACACAAAACTAGTGATTGTTTCTGTCGGTAATTAACTGAATCACACATAACTAGTGATTGTAACTGTCGGTAATTAACCGAATCACACATAACTAGTGATTGTATCTGTCGGTAATTAACCGAATCACACATAACTAGTGAATGTATCTATCGGTAATTAACTGAATCACACATAACTAGTGAATGTATCTATCGGTAATTAACTGAATCACCCATAACTAGTGATTGTAACTGTCGGTAATTAACTGAATCACACATAACTAGTGATTGTTTCTGTCGGTAATTAACTCATTAACCCCCCAAAAAACAATGGGTTCTTCTGTAAATCAATACCTTAGACCAGTTCAAAGGTGTCCCTGGGTGTTAATTGGGTTAAAAGGCAGTAGTTGTAGGTTTTATTACTTGTAGAATGATATACAAAGAAATAAGATATACACCGGCATAAGAATTCTTAAATTCCTACATATTTTGTGAAAATTTCTCAACCCTAGTTTGGCAATTATTCGTTTAAAAATGATTAATTCGACTTAACCATTTGTATATGCATACGACACTGGACATGACCTTATTTTCACAAATACATAGGAATATAAGAATTTTTATGCCTGTATATATCTCTTATTTGCTATTGCACATCAATCTAAGTAGTTTTTTTTTTTTGGAAAACACAGGTGATGCCCCCTTAATTATGTACATTTATCATCGCCAAAGTCCAACTTCACCCACAGTTGTTATCATGACCATTTGCAATATTATTACTATCATACTACTAACATAAGAGTCATTTTTTTCGCAAAATTTGACGATAGTTCAATATTCGATAGAGTTGATATAGATTTATGTTAAAACATAAAGCATTTGTATGTTGGAGTTACCTTCCTTGCACTATATGTTCTTTTGTTTCAATTTCATGCGCAAGCCATGGCAGAGGTTGTTAATCCTTATAGAATTACTTGTATTTCAGGGTAAGACCCCAACTTCTTTCACGGGTCCAACGTCGGCTTTTGAAGGTACAAATTTTGCATACATAGAAACGTCCAACCAACTTAACGGCAAAAAGGCGCGACTACGATCCAGAACAACATTTAATGGTACGATAAATGTTTCTATTTAAGGATTAACGTTAACTTTTCAGTTGGTTACTGAAAAATAACCAATGTTGAGGCAGAGTACACTTTGTATTGCGCGATCTACCCCTTTTCAATGGAAGTTGTTAGAATTCCCAATAAATTTTTATTTTGGGTATGACCAGTCGGCAGAGATGAACTTTATTCCGTGACACCGCAACCCAATATAACTGGAGAAAAACTCAGTTTAATTGAGAAAAACTAGGTTTAACTGCGCCAAATACTCATTAATTTGATTGTTGCGCAGTTAAATTTAGGTTTTTTTTCCATTCAACTATGTTTTTTTCTCGAGAGAAACTGAGTTTAAATCATTTTTGTGACTGGCGCAGTTTAACCTAGTTTTTCTCAGTTAAACCTATTTTTTCCCTGGGGAGAATCTAGGTTTAGCTGGGAAATTCTAGGTTTAACTGATAAAGCACGACAAAATTACAATAATGAATTAATTCTAGTTTTTCTCGATATAACCTATTTTTTCTCAGTTAAACCTAGTTTTTCTCCAGTTAATCCTTATTTTTCTGGTAACCCTTATTAACTGGAGAAAAAGTAGATTAACTGCGCCAAAATCATATTAATATTCATTAATATGATTGTGGCGCATTTAAATCTAATTTTTCTCAATTAAACTACGTTTTTCACGAGAAAAACTAGGTTTAACTCATTTTTGTGATTTT
>BROG01000243.1:252500-260000 GCA_030159075.1 Atrina japonica
GTCAGAGATGATCAGTATTTCATTGCTTTACGGACAACAGTCAAAATGTTGTCCCGAGGTATCAGAGAAGTCGCGGGAAAACTTACTGTTAGGTCGAGGGTAACAGTGTTACTCTGATGACAAGGGGCAATATTTTGAGAGTTGCCCAAAATTACCCATGAAATAATGTTTTATTACTTGAAAATGAACCTATTGCAGTGTCCTAGTGTTATAGTAAGGTCCTGGGTTCGATTCACGGACCAGTTTTACCAAATACTTTAAAAATTAAATTGACTGTTCCTTTGTTATATTTAAAATAATAACATTTCTCTCACTCAAAAGAGAGAGAGAGAGAGAGAGAGAGAGAGAGAGAGAGAGAGAGAGAGAGAGAGAGAGAGAGAGAGAGAGAGAGAGAGAGAGAGAGAGAGAGAGAGGTGTTCAGGTGAAAGATCATTCTTTTTTCTTGAGTCCTCATCATACCTTAGGCTTTGAAAACAAATAGTGACCGTTCCATCGAAGACCGTTTCGTATAAAAAGATAAAAGTCAAGTAAAATGTTATCGGAATGAGACATAACAAATCTTATTGCCACAGTAGGGGTCGCACATTTATGAACCTTTGCTTTAATAGACTACGTCCACCGCACAGTGGAGTTTTGTTCAAAATTACTGGAGCTGGAGAAATAATACAAATATACGTATTTTAGGTGTACATGTACACCCTAGGCTTCGAAATCAGAACTGGAAATTGAAATACGTGCACAAAAGATAAAATAATATAGATAGTACAATCGGTGTACACCAAATCTATTTCTGTTAATATTAAACAAAGCTTTTGTTGTATAGCATAAAGAAAAAATGTTTGTGCTTGGCCGTGAATGTCCCTTAAACGTGTGTATGACTAGATATGATATCTCGTTATACGTAAACGTAATGCTTAATGAATGTAACTATGACGTAAGTCATCTAGATTTATCCTTATAAAGCTTGATGATTCATATTCAGTGTATTTACAATAATTTTATAGTGTCGATATATTCTCTAGTCTTTATGGAGTATCGGTAGTTAAAGTACAAAGACTAAGATTCATACAGTCATGTATTTAGAAGAACACTAAATTACTTAAATAAATAATGTGATTATCTATATTATTCAAATTCAATACTTTTGTTTTCGACATAATTTTTTAACAACCCCCCCCCTTAAACTCAAGCATATATTTTCTCAGTATAACAATTTTTTATATGTACATATGTACATTTCATATATAAAGTAAAATATTTCTTGATAGGTTTTGTCACACGTATGTTGGGAGTCACGTTTGGTGTCGGCGTTATGCAGAAGTTGCAGTCTATACGATGACCTTGTATGTGTTTGATGCGTTTCGTTTGATGAAATGTTGAGTGGCTTGTTCGAAAGCAGTTGTTGAGTCGCCTGTACCAGTTGGCACGAGGATTTGTTCCGAATTTTTTCCATTTGAATTTGACTGTGGACTGGGGGTGGGTGTGTCGGGTATTCAGGGGATATCTACCCCCACCATGAGACCTAATCGGACAATAGTTTCGTGTTGACTTTGGATTTAGATAATAGATCCTTTAGCAATGACTAGTGTCCTGTGACTTTGCCAGTCTTCCGGTTGGCAAAATGATACAGATTCCCGGAAAATGACACCAAGAAACAATCAGTTACTATAACGACGTCTATGTTTTTGCAGGTATCTCTATCATTTTGCCAACCGGAAGACTGACAAAGTCACAAGAACGCAGGGCTTTTATACATTGACTTGACATTATGTTATAAGCCAAGACAGTCTAGTGACGTTTTAAACGATACAATGAATGACATTTTTAAAAAAGACATTTTTTCAAATTCTATCGAATCTGTAATCTCAAACAAATCTTAATCTTTAATGATGAGCGTTTACCATTTACTCAATTTCTGACGTATGTAGCTTTTAGTTGATATGCGCAAATTATACACCTAATATATTAAGGCTTATTGACTTTTGTTTTTTTATTGACTTTTGAGTTTTTTACGTTTGTTTGTTTGTTGTTGTTGTTGTTTTACATACCTCCAATAATGTTTCACTTACATAAAGATGTCGCCAGCTTTAAGTGAAGTACTACAAATTTTGGTCTGTGCTATGAACTGCCGTTAATGCAGTGAGGGCTCTTTTACGTGCCACGCCTTCTGCGACACGTGACCTGGGTTTTCAGCCTCATTCGAAAGACTCGTGAATTTTCGTGTGCAGAGAGTTCGACGAAAGACTGACCACTTCCATTGATAGTCTTTGGTATGACTTGGTACCGGAACTTCCGAATGGGAATCCAACGTTCTGCCACTGGACCGACGCAAGCATTGGCTTACTGACGCCCAGAATTATGAATATAAAGACTCCTATTTGGACTATTACAGACATTAAATTTTAAAGTCTTGTGGAATATGTATTTGTTGTATCATTATTATAAGGATTACTGTAATATGTTTGTTTATTTGTGTTACTTTATATATATATATATATATATATATATATATATATATATATATATATATATATATATATATATATAGACCAAACTCTGATTCAAAAACATGAATGACAACTTTGTCGTCAATGTCTATTTTAACAAAGTATAGGATATTTGTTTCTTTACCGTTAAAAATATCACGTGACAATAATAGTAATATAAAGAAGAAAAGAGGAAGAATAAATAGAATAACAAAAACAATAACAACATCGATAAAAATAATTATACTACAATTGATAATAATGAATAAATAAATAAATAAATAAGAAGAAGAAGAAGAAGAAGAAGAAGAAGAAGAAGAAGAAGAAGAAGAAGAAGAAGAAGAGCAAGAAGAAGAACAAGAACAACAACAACATCAACGTTTATAAATACTGAAAATTTTAACAAAGCCGTTTTTGAACTAAAGATGAAACAAAATCTTGCTGGTTGGAGAAAAGATGAAGAAGAAGATACGCAATATCAATAAAGCCAGAAAACTCTAGTAATGATAATTAGAGTAATAATGAATGTAAAAATAATGTTTAAAATGAGATGTACTTGAGGAATGTAGTGAAGACATTCTAATTTTATGAAGACCACGTCAATTTAAATTCACCAAGACCATCCTAAATATTTCATTGATATGCACCTACTACATACACAAATTTATGAATGTAAGTATTGCCTTGTAATGTATCCATATATCAGTGGTTCAATGCCACTGCTAAATATCGCATTCTATTTTATTCCTCGGGGAACATCCATATATCTAATGATAAAAAAAGGACCGACCAAAACAACTAAAAATCAAAAAGCGTTGTCATATAGCTAATTGCTATATACGATATTTCATCCATGACTGGACATTACAACCTTTGAGCTGACCCCTTGTTTACGTTATATAAAATTATTAGAAACTGACCAGTTCCGCATTATTTGTAAACAACACTGGATAATTAACAATGTCGAGAACAACTCTCCTAGCTGGACTAGGATTATTTTTTCAATTTATCCTGATTGTTTTTTCGGAAGATTCAAATAGAAACATTGTGGGTAAGTCTTTCTTTGAAATTTTAATTAATTTTTTTCTTGAAAGTAGTGGAACAATGTATAGATCTAGATATATAGACAGGTATAAAAGTAAACTATTTGTATTATATATATATATATATATATATATATATATATATATATATATATATATATATATATATATATATATATATATATATATATATATATATATATATATAGTAACGCCTGTGTTTTACGGACAATTGCTGGACATATCATATTATCCGTTATAGAGAGGTGTCCGCTCAATAAAGGATGACCATTCAAAATATTCATACTTATAACCAACACAAAACACAATTGTTCTTGTAATCAACTGTTAGGATGCAATTCAAGGAAATAAATATCAAGCAAAAACACAAAACAAAAGATTGTAGGAGTGTTTTTCAAGATAGAAGTCGAGACATACAGCTTCGTGAGAATTGCCTGTTGCAATAGGAAGACTGTCCGCTAATTCAAGCTTAAAAATGCATACATTATGCATATTAGGCCATTATCTTTGTCCGCTGTCCGTGGTAGGGGAGGTGTCCGTTTATTTACAACAGGCGCTAGTAGTCTTACATGAAATGTAAATCGGGACTTAGACAAATTGTCCGTTATCGCAGGGTGTCCGCTGTTTCAAGGTGTCCGTTATGTAAGGTTATCATATTCATTGCTATTACTATTTTTACATTTTTCCTCATTAAGTTTGTTTGGTTTTTTTTCTGTGATTTTACGCCACACTCAACAATTTTTCTGTAATATAGTGGCGGTCAGATTTTAGGACAGTAGGAAAGCACTCGAGAAAATACCGCAAGCGTCCCGCAAATTAAATAGACAGACTATCTCACAAACTCACCTTAGGTTTTAGAGGGGCTGGACCGTGTGCTGACAAGACGTGAGGGGCATCATAGTTTAAAGCACGGTGCCCTAACTACTCGATCACAGAGGTCCTTCTTTTATCGGTTGAACCAGGATATATTGAAATATAGGGGGGTGATCTTTGTCTTTCAAATAAAGAGGGTTTTCAAAACAGCCGGGTTATAATGGTAATAAAGTTATATGGCAGGGGAATCAAAACATTTCAGATAAAGCGGTATTTTAATATAATAGGGTTCAATATAAGTGGGTCGCGCTGTAGTCGTTAATTACTGTATGTAATGCATTGATACATTTGGGTCTAGTGTTAGACTTAGAAATGAAAATAGATAAAAAAAATTCTATTTAGACTATAAAGTAAAATAATGTGATTATAATCATATGACCTCATTTTTAATTTCTTACCGGGTGATCATATTAATAATGTCATTTGCTTAAAGGGACACAGAAAACTTTCATTTGTACAACTTAGAGAGATGTAACGCAACCGAAAGCTAATAAATTCTTATATTCCTACATATTTTGTAAAAATTGCTTCAGCAACCCAGGTTTGGCAATTATTCGTTAACAAATGATTAATTTGGCCCCATTATTTGTATATGCATACGACAATGGACATGACCTTCTTTTCACAAAAATATATAGGAATATAAGATCTTTTATGCCTGTGTATAGATCTTATTTTTTATTGTACATCATGTACAAGTAGTAAAAGTAGAAAACAAATCGAAATATTGTTTTTGGTAAACACGGCAAATGACTCCTTAACCTTAATCTAATTCAAGAAACTTGAAGTACTTTGACGGACATTGCTGTACCTAGTATTGCTGAGAGAGAGAGAGAGAGAGAGAGAGAGAGAGAGAGAGAGAGAGAGAGAGAGAGAGAGAGAGAGAGAGAGAGAGAGAGAGAGAGAGAGAGAGAGAGAGAGAGAGAGAGAGAGAGAGAGAGAGACAGACAGACAGAGAGACAGACAGACAGACAGACAGACAGAAAGACAGAGACAGACAGAGAGAGACAGAGACAGAGACAGAGAGAGACAGAGACAGAAAAACAGAGGGATAGACAGATAGACACAGATAGATAAACATTTTTGTGCGACAACAAAGTGAAATGCGAAGAATCAAATGCTCATATTTAAACATATTTTCTTCAAAATATGTCGTGATAAAAATTACCTCCAAATAATCTGAAAAAAAACCTTCCTATTTTTATATATACATATTTATATTTTAAATCAAATAATAATGCTATCCTTGAAATATTACATACAAAATAAACACGCATACTTCTACGGGTTGGTGAGAAGCGGTTGCACCAAACTCTGTTTAGCTCGAGCACATGGGTTTTCTTCAGATGACACATGCTCGTCTCAACATCAGAATAATTAGATACGGTCGAACCCATCTATATTGAAACCTGTTACACTAAAATCCCGCCTTTTTAAAATTGAATTTGTCCCCCCCCCCCAAATGTTTTTATTATCATTATAAACCGGTTATTTAGAAAAACCTGTTAATTCGATAAAAATGAATTCCCATTTGATTCCAATATATCCGGATTTAACGGTATCTTAATAGCAGTCAATGAATTGTTTTATGAAATGGTGAAAAAGATTATTGTATGATTTTCTAAATTTTCTCTTTATCACATTCGTGAAAATATCAGAAAAAGTCGTGATTTAAAAAAAAGAAATCTTGTATTTAAAATCAATGTCTGTTTTGTGTATCTTTGATTGGTCAAAGAAGACAGGTTTGGAATATTACTTTTCAATCATAATTTTATCACTTGTCCTTATGGCTATATTCAAACAAAATGATTTTATTGATACCAAAGCTAGCATAAAACAATCAGTTTACTTTAAAATTACAAATTTTGTAACCTTGATTGTTGAAAACATCACGTAAACAATCAAATAGACCATCATGATCACGTATCTGTCCATAAGATGCTCTTGGTCAACTTTATAATTATACAATGATATTTGTTTCCATATGACATGTACCTGAAGCGTTGGTCGTAGTAAGAAATATTTGTTAAATCAAATATGTCACTGATAAAAACTTTAGATGTTTAAATGTTGCCCCCTCCAGGTCTAAAGTACTTTGTGTAGTATAACGTTACCTGTACTGACCTTTTGATGTTTGATTAAGTCGCGAAGTAAAATTGAATCAGTATGGATAATTTACATTTAAATATAACGCGAAAATGTTGTAAACGGGGTTAAAAGGTTCAAATTTGAAATTAAACGGAGATATAATCAAACAACTGAATTATCTTTAACTGGTCATGCAACATAAAGATCCAGATGATTTACATCGCTCATACAAATCCGCCTCAAAACCGGAACTGGTCAATATTATCCTATACACGTATCTATGTATCTACGTATCAGGTTATGTCCATCTCTCTAGCTGAAATATTTTATGTAGAACTTTGGAAGTGAGTGAGTCTTTGTGTTTTGTGTTTGTATGTGTGTGTGCGTGTGATTGTGTGTGAGAGAGAGAGAGAGAGAGAGAGAGAGAGAGAGAGAGAGAGAGAGAGAGAGAGAGACAGACAGACAGACAGACAGATAGAGAGAAAGAGATAAACAGACAGAGAGAGAGAGAAAGAGGGAGAGAGAGAGAGAGAGAAAGAGAGACAGACAGAGAGAGAAAGAGAGACAGACAGAGAGAGAGAAAGAGAGACAGAGAGAGAGAGAGAGAGAAATTGCTTTATTACTTGATATATGTAATTAATTTTAGATAACGTTTAACTCTTTTTTATCGCTGTTGAGGAACACTCTTAAAAGAATTTGATAATTGTATCAACAAAGCGGAGGCCTGCGTGACCTTGTGGTCGCGCTTTAAACCACGAAGTCTCTCGCTCCAACTCAACGCAGGTTCTAGCCCCGCTGGAAGCTAAGTGATATTTGTGAGAAATTTTACCAGTTTACTTGCGGAAGGCGGCTGGTTTCTCCACCATCATACAACTTGATAAATTGTTGAGTGTGGTGTAAAACAATAAATAAACTTTTAAAAAGTTTCATTATTTTAAATACAAGTATATCGCATATCGAATAAATTCATATAAATTGGATGTTTGAAA
>BROG01000243.1:265000-345000 GCA_030159075.1 Atrina japonica
AATAAAGTCTCAAATCTTATGGTACCAGACCCAGAACTATTATAGGTCTGTTTTTTTATTACCTTGGTTACTTTTGCTCGATTTTATGGCAAGGCGATAAAACGTTTTTCATGCATCCACTGGAGAAAGTCGCAAATCACCCATGAATATAGTCTGCAATTGAAGGGGAAATTACATATATTGATTATGAATGAATACGACATATTTACACGACAACAGGATGTAATAGATTACTACTGCTTGCTTCCGGTAGACTATAATACTTGTGCCAAAAGTGGAGAACGGAACATACATCATTAAAAAGTCCGGAAATACAGGAATTGACATGAGTACATTTGTACGCACTTTGACCGAAATAAAGTCAAACAAACCGAATATCGGAAATGGTATAGCATGTAGAAATAAAACCAAATACAAAAAAATAATTTAGAAGTGTTGCTTTAATTCCATACATTTAACATCCAAATTATTTTCGTTCGGTAATTTGTTGCTAACACATATCTGTTTAACAGCCATCATCATCATCATCATCATCATCATCATCGTCATCATCATCATCATCATCATTCTTAACATTTTTACCCCTAAGTATCCAGATGCTACGCTTTTTTTCTATTATTACTCATTTCAACCCTACAGGCCGCAATAGACTGGTCATAAACAATAGAAAGAGCATACCATTCAGATACTCAGGGGTGAAAGGTTTAAGATCAGTCTATTATGACAAGTTGGTTGAAAGGGTTAATAAAGTCTGAATATTGTTTATGAAACGTCTTTATCACAACATTGTACACCAGCGTTAAACTTGCAGATGGAAAGTTTGGGGTTCGGGTCCGGAGTACGAGTTAGTCATGAGACTTCCGGGTTAGATATAATATCTAAGTCCTTTGTCACTGTAATTGTTCATTATGTAGACATTCTATATACACAAAGAATTAAATATTCAATGACACATGGAAAATTGATATCACAATACTTGATTCTTGCAGTTACAATATGATTTAAACAAAATTTTATAATGATCTATCAGTTTTACTTAATCAAAATATCCCGAGGAATTAAGTTATCTAACTTCGTCATCATGACAAGAAAAACTACTCAGGTATTTACCACAAAAGAGTGCGTATATTGCGGGGTAACCGTGCCTTTAAAATGACTACTAACTTATGAAAGGTATCTGAAATTCTTTTTTAAAGTGATAAATTTCACAAACGTTACTCAGTGTATTCACGTCATGTATCTTATTGAATTAAATTATTTCTTATATGTTATTTATTGAAACTGATTGTGTTTGTTTACATTTTACGTCATCTGTGTATAGAAATATTCCATCCCAGTATTTATTTTATTTTTAACTTTTTATTGTGAGGTGAAATACCAGCAACAATAACGATGACAACAGCATTAACAATAAAATCAACAGCAATAGCAACAACAACATCAAAAAAAACAACAACAGTATCAACGAAAACACAACATCAACAGCAACAACATCATCATGATTAAACAACAGTTGTTTTACACCACAAAAAAACATCAACGAAAACAACAACATCAACAACAACAGCATCAACGAAAACAACAACATCAACAACAACAGCATCAACAAAAAACAACAGGTTCAGCATCAACGAAAACAACAACATCAACAGCATCAACAAAAACAACAGCATCAACAAAAACAACATCAACGAAAACAACAACATCAACAACAACAGCATCAACGAAAACAACAACATCAAGAAAAACAACAACATCAACAAAAACAACAGCATCAACAAAAACAACAACATCAACAAAAACAACAACATCAACAAAAACAACAACATCAACAAAAACAATAATACTATCAACAACTTTATGTATACATCATCATAGATTAAACAAACATATTGGTAATATAAGATCGCCATCTATATCACATATACATCAATAGAATAAAAGGGAGTATTAATCAATAAATATTTAAATTAAAGAAATTTAACAGCATTAGAAAAACAAAACAGTCAACAACTTTATGTATACATCATCAGAGATTGTCCAAACAATATTGGTAAAAAAAGATCGTCACATATGACAGGTGGTCTCAATAAATTAAAGGGAATTTCAATAGGATAAATATTTAAATTAAGGAGTCATACATTAGAATACACATAAGGCATGTAGTCTTTTAAGACTGTCAGTGAGTCGCTAAGGCAGGTTACACTTCATATAGAATCTTAGAATTAGGTAATTTGAATATGGATAAATACACTTTATATATATACATTTATATCACATATATATATAGTCTTTTATATAGTATATATATATATATATATTATACTTATATATAGAATTAAGATATATACCATGATTGAGGGCTTGATATCAATCTGAAGCCTCATACTTTGTGCTCTTTAAAGGAATGGGGCCACAAGTTGAAGAGTCGGTCCCAGTTTTCGTACTAGTTTAGGCGAATATAATATCAATATCAATCAAGGACATGTATTTAACTTTACTAGCGATTATCTCGTAACTATGAAGCAGTAAACCGATAACACTCAATTTATGTTGGCTAAAAATCTAAACATTATCCTACTGTAACATTTTAGGAAGAGGAAGAATGGATGAGAAGAAGAAGGAGAAGGGGAACTCTAGAAGATTTATCTCAGGAGGAACCCATTCCATATAACACGGATATAAGTAAGTTTAAAGGGGCATTAGCTATGTTTTATTCAAAAAAAGAATTTACCCCTTTTTACTACATAGATTGATATACAATAACAAAAAGAGACATACACAGGCATATAAATTCCTACATTCCTATATATTTTGTGAAAATTGTTTCAGAAAAACCCTAGTTTGGCACTTTTCACTTGCAATTGAAATACTCTATATTGTATATGAATACCACATTGGACCTTACCTTATTTTTCACAATATATGTAGGAATATAAGATTTTTATGCCTGTTTAAAGCTCTTATTTGTACACCAAGTACAAGTAGTAAAAATAGAAAAAAATCGAAATAATCTTTGGAGTAAACACAGCTAATGCCCCTATAACGAAATTGACAAAAGCAATCAGATATACGTAGTATGTATTTCACTGTCCTAATTTCTATCATAAGATCGTAATATCGCATTGATATAGATATCATTATCATTATTCGTTTTTCTTTTAGTAATTATTATTGTGTTTTCTGTTATTACTATTATTATTATTATTATTATTATTATTATTATTACTATTATTATCATTATTATTGTTGTTGTTGTTGTTGTTGTTGTCTTCATCATCATCATCATCATCATCATCATCATCATCATCATCATTATCATCATCATCATTTTATTTTATGGTTATGATACATTTTGGCAGCATGCTCGGATAATCCCTGCGTATTTGGAAACTGCACAGACCAAAACTCAACATACGTATGTGACTGTCAAACTGGCTTTGGCGGACAAACTTGTACAGAGGTTGTGGACGGTAAGTTCAGATTACACTCGTAGAAAACTTTTGGGGTATTTGATAATGAAATAGCAATTTTAAAGCATGTCTTCTTATAGAATTAATTATACCACTGAAGGGGTAAACAAAATCTTGGTTCACCTAGACAAGCGCTATTTAACGGTTGTGCTACGTAAGATTAACATATGGGTTAGCGGATTAATTCATTGTTAAACTGATTAATTCATATTTACTATACATCTATTTTCATTTTCGAGCTCAACTCTCTTAACTATAGAAACGATCTCCTGTAGCATTTATTTTAGCTTTTTATTTTAGGTCATAACTATAACTTGGGTATAATATTTATAATATTTGAATGACGACACCGAATTTTAATCACTTTTAAAATTTTCTGGCGATTAAGCTACTTTTGCGAAATGCAATACAACATATAATATAAACCGATGTAGGAAAAGCTTAAATTATAGACTTCTTTGAATTTTTATTGCATCTAAAATTCTTGCGTCTTGAGAGTACCTCTATATGGATTGTATAAACCTATACAGCAAAATGCCGAAAATAATACGTTTATGAAGTCGCAATACCCAATTTTTTTATAGATTTTATAATGACCTCGTTTGCAATTACAAAAGTGTTAAGATACATGTTTGAAAACATTTGTTGAATTATATATACCGATTGTACGACGATTTATTCCTCAAGTGTTGTTATTTGAATTTACTATGTACCCACGACGGGTGTGAAAGATCGACGGTGGATACTTACTCCTCCAGGTTACCTAATTCTACCTCTGGATTTTCAGAGGTTCGTGATTCTCCAATGACCATCAAATGTATTTACACTGTCTTCCTGTCTCTATCTGAGATTTTTGTAAATTTATTACCCGAGGTCATTGCAATTATGTCTAAGCAATAAACTTATCACTAAATACTTAGTTTTACACGAAAATTATTAATTTTCCTTCGTATCTGATAACCCATGAAAAAGAACCTTTGATTTATCGCATCGCTTAATTTTATTGCAGCTAATTTGGATCTGACGTCTGATTTTGATGGTTCGCCATCTTTCTTTGAAAATGAAGACACGTTGGACAACTTTGATTGGACACAAAGAAGCGTATGTATATAGTAATAGTTTGGTTCAGCCTATATGATACTGTAGAACTATTAATACCACCTAACTGACTGACGTAAAGTGATCTGATTAACGAGGTAGTCATTTAAGAGGGGTCAGGACTCTGTGTGTGTGTGTGTGTGTGTGTGTGTGTGTGTGTGTGTGTGTGTGTGTGTGTGTGTGTGTGTGTGTGTGTGTGTGTGTGTGTGTGTGTGTGTGTGTGTGTATAGAAATTCGCAAGAGACTGAATATTTGAGGTCTCAAACTTGAGGTGGCTCCTATGGGAGGTGGTCTTTAGGTGAGGTTTCACTGTATATTGTCAACGTATATACCTGTTTAAACAATCGCTCTGTATTTGTTGTTTCAAGTCTGTTTGACAATTTTTCTGTTTTCTCTTCTGTAGATTATGTCTTTTCCTAAATCTCTTCCAAACAAATGTAACGACTTCTTTCACGTTTTTTTCGCGGACAAATTTGCCACGCATGAGGACACTTAAGCATAATTCTATGCCTTATAGGAGCTTTTTAAATTCACCATACCCCTCCCCGAAAATAAATTGTTTGCCATGGGATTTTCTTTCTTCAAAATACACTACCAAACAGAGACGGGACAGAATAATACACATACATAGATATCATTATAAACATAATATCTAAGCAGAGTATGGCCACGTTATTCAAATATATATGGTTGTTTTGCCATTTTAAGAACCATATTAATTTTCTATGACACGCTTCCTACTTGGAAATTTTACTTATTATAAATACAGACGGGAAATAACAACCAGGCTATACGACAAACGTGACGATTTCTGCTTCCCAATCGTTAAGTGTCTACATTTAAACATTGATATCCCGTTATCACATCATATGGTGTTTATATCTCGCAAATGGTCTTATATGTGAGGGCGTGTTCAACATATGAACATTTCTTATACAGAGGCAAACTACTTATTGATGAGTTCTTGCCACAGGGATATTAGGAGCCATGCTTATTATCAACGTTCTGCAAATGTTACGGTCGGTGTAATTACCTTGTTTGCAATTTCTATATTTCAAACAATGACACCCGATAGCGATCCTCCATGGCACCTGATCCCACCTCTTGGTTTCCAGAGGTCCGTGTTTGTCCATTTTTGTCGGATTTGTATCTGTGTCCTGGATATCCTTGGGATTTATACTTTGGTATCTGAGATTATTTCACTTAAATTTGACTGTGGTCTTACGGCGGATGTGACAGGTCAACAGGGGACGCTTATTCCTCCTTGACACCTGATCCAACCTCTGGGTTTTTATAGGTCCGTGTTTGTCCAATATCACCAGATTTGTATAATACCTCCTGAACATCCTAAATGTTAACAATGAGGTACATGTTTCTGTAGTGTTACTAAATGCTAATTATGATGAAAAACAAATAGTTTTTTAGGAACATTTAAGATTTATAAAGTTTTATATTCTTAGTGTTCCATGACACTTGATCCCACATATTGATTTCCAGAGGTCCGTGTTAGGTGTTACACCAAATATTCACCAGATTTGTATATAGCATTCTCGGCATTCTGAGGATTTATACTTTTGTATATTTGATTTTGGTATATACATGTACAAAAACACACTATCCCAGACCCCAACATTCCGTCTTTAAAAGTAACAATATCGCGTAAAACCTTCTGTCGTGCTCATGTTTCCCCATATGATCTGATATTCTAGACCCGTTAACCGTATCATTACACCATATACAGATCAAAACTTTTTAGTAATGAGTTGTTTCAAGTCACTATTTCGCAACTTCGATCTAGGATTTGTTTACATTTATCTACAGGGTAGCACACCGACATCTTTTACGGGTCCATCGAGTGCACAATCTGGATCCAATTATATGTTCATAGAGACGTCATCACCCCGTGCCACAGGCGATGTGGCCATACTAAAAACGTTCGTGACATTTCCAGGTAAGTGCGTAAAGATAAAATGAGTAGATAGATATATCTGATAAATAAAAAAAAAATTAGTTCAAGTACAACAATATAACCCATGGGTATACAGAGAAATGGATAAATAAAGAAAAAGATTAAAATATTTGTGTTTCCAGTAATCCAACAGATCCTTTACTTATTAAGAACCCTTCTGTCGACACCAACAATTTTATCTAGAAAGTCCGAAGTCCAGGAAATTAAGAAAACACGGAAAATCTGTATCGCTGAAGTTTCTCCAAAATAGAAAGAGAATCATTGTTGTGGTGTTTGTTGAGTTGATTCTCTATTAATATATCAACTACGTGTAATTAATATAGACTTATTTCGGTACAGATGATTTATTTAAAACTAGCGTTGCACTGGTAGCTCCAAAAAAAACGCTTAGATAAAGAAAAGCTATACATTGTCAACCTTTAGTTTCATCTAATTCTTGAGGTTTCTATTGAATATTTATGACGGGTATGATGCTGTCAGGGGACACTGACCCCTTCCGCACACCTGGCCTCATTCCATTTTGAGATTCGCAATTGTTTTCGTGTTAAGACCGTTGTTATATTTAAATTGTCGTATTCAAATGGACTTGGAATCTTGGTTATCAATCGGTACTTCTTTATTATACTTACATGTAAAAATGAAAAATTACCATTTAATAATCTAAGCTCAAGTCCATTAGAACACGACAAATTAGATGTGCAATGGTCTCAACATGAAGAACAATTACGAATCGGGATAGGACAACATACCTACAATTTATCGTCCGTTTTGTTTTGTTTTGTTTTTTCAATTTTGATTTAAGCCAAAAAAAAGACATGTGTATGTTTGGGATTAGCAAATCATCTGTTGCAATGAAATGCATCGGTAGAGTTTAGTTGTACTAATGAACTCGAATACATGAATCAATCAATGACTTAATACGTAAATGAAGTAAGTATAGACATGAACAAATTGAAATAAAATTAGATGTATATTGAAAATAGGAATTGAAATGAAAGGTAAAAAAAAAATATTTTCAATTTTGGTATTTTGTATTCCTATAATCTTCAGTCGCAAAAGTTATCTTCAAGTGACGTCATTATCACCATGATAAGAATTATATTCTTACTAAAATCTTTAGAGAGAAAAAAGACAATAATATGAGATGTATTCTATTGGCAGTGATCAGTAGATGTCTAAGGTTCTATTACCATATGTATGGATTCTCAACCGGAAGGCTGTCAGTGTTTGTGAAAGGTGATGGTGTGTCCGAGAACATTTTGTTTACCTTGAGTGGGAATCAGGGTAATTCATGGAAGTTTGCTGAACTTGAAGTACCTGCCTTAACAAACTTACAGGTATATCTCTAACACATATCTCAAAAGGGGCATTACCCGTGTTTTATCCATACAAATTTCTTTCTTTTCTTACAGCGTAGATTGAAGTACAATTAAAAAAGAGATATACACAGGCATAATGATTCTTAAATTCTTATATATTTTGTGAAAATTGCATGAGAAATTAAATACGTTTGGCAATTATTCGCTTGTAAATGATTAATTCGATCTTACTATTTGTATATAAATACGACGCTTTACCACACATTATTTTCACAAAATATATAGAAATATAACATAAGCTATGGCTGTATATAACTTTTATTTGTTTCAGTACATTAATTTAAGTAATAGAAAACGGAATATATTTTTTTCGAAACCACAGCTTATGTCCCTTTAATCGTTCTGTCTTGATGCCGATTTTAACATGACATTTTAATTACCAGTACCTTTAGCATTACGTGATATAATTATATATTCTCTTTCTCTCTCACACACAAATAATTTATTCTTATTTCAGATTTCAATCCAGGGTATACGTGGAAGCGGATCCCGAGGAGATATCGCTATTGATTCGATCCGATTGAATAGTGGACCTTGCAGTGAGTCGATATCATTTTAACAGTAATTTTCTTTCTTTCTTTTTTCTTCTTTTTTCTTTCTTTCTTCTTTCGTTTATTATTCTTTCTTCTTTATTTATTTATTTATTTATTTCTTCTTCTTCTTCTTCTTCTCTGATATCCACAACATATATGCAAATAATCACTGCAAAATTACAATCAACATTGCAAATTTTCTTTTCCACTCAAGCATACTGTGATCTTTTTGATCATTGGAAGATATTTCTGCTATGTAGATATATGATATATTTTATATACATTTTTTTTCACTTTGTTAGCTGCACCGACGACGGTAGAACCAACAACAAGCCCAGAAACCGTTACTACAGTTAAAACCACAACAACCGCAAAACCATGTGAGTATATATAATACCTGAGTAGATCTACTCATTCATTTTATTATTTGAGGTGTCAGGTAATGGAATGCAGTGGGACATCGCTAAGAAGACCACGTTACTGACTAACTTAAGGTGACCTGATAATTGAGATGTTTAGTCTTCTATAAAAGTGACGGTCTGGACTTTAATATAATATTGATAAAGGAATTTAATTTTATAGAGGCTGAATATTTGTGTTTTTAAATGTGAGGTGATCCCATAATTGAGATGATCTTTATGCGAGGTTCTACTGTATGAACTTCGTTTTCTGACTGTAATATTTTTTTCTGACTGATTATTGTTCAATCTATTATCGTCAAGCTGTTATGGTTGCACGGTTCTGATATTAACCAGTAAATAAGACCAAAAATGACATATATAAGTTGTCTATTACGCCACAGTTGTATAAGGTCAATGACGCATATCAATCATATCAAACATTTGCTCTAAACGTGTCTGGTGACATTGAATTTGTAGTTAATTGTTGGTCAGAAGTCATATAGCATCTTACATATTTGTTTTTTTTTTGCCAAAGAGGCGGCGCCTATATTGTTTTCAATACTTTGAAATTGTGGTATAATCAATTCAGTTGCAATACTAGGTTACAGGATAAACATAATAGAATGTTGGCAATTCTCGCCAGTGTCGTTTTTCAACCCTGAATCAAATACAACCTGTATTTTTAAGACACTAACCATCCATTCTCCATTTATTAGACCAGATCGTATAACTAGAGGCACCGAACATGAGTAATAAAAAAAGTATATCTCACTTTTCATTTTGGGGATTTTAGTTTAATTTGTTTATGTATATATTGTTGTTTAGAGAATATATGATATATAATTAAATGAACCATATTAATGTAATTGTAAAAAGTACAGTAGATCAGGATTACCCGTCATGCACCACTGAAAGGTAAATAAAATGTCTTATGAAATGGAGGACACTTTTCAACGTAAGAGTGTTGCAGTTTTTTCGTATTATGGTGTTCCGTATTTCAGTATGTTCGGATAAACTCTGCAGATTTGGAAACTGTACTGTGGTTTTTTTGTAGTATGGTGTTCCTTGTTCAGTATGTTCGGATAACCTCTGCAACTTCAGAAACTGTACTGTGGAATGTTCTTATTGTGGTGTTCTTTGTTTCGATATGTTTAGATAACCTCTGCAGCTTTAGAAACTGTACTGTATTTTTTCTGAATATGGTGTTCCTTGTCTTAGTATGTTCGGATAACCTCTGCAGCTTTGGAATCTGTACTGTGGTACTTTTACATTATGCTGTTGATTGTTTCAGTATGTTCGGATAACCTCTGAACTTTGGAAACTGTGCTATGGTATTTTCTTATAATTATGGTGTTCCTTGTTTCAGTATGTTCGGATGACCTCTTGTAGCTTCGGAAACAGTACTATTGTATTTTCTTATTATGGTGTTCCTTGTTTCAGTATGTTCGGATGACCTTTGCGTCTTTGGTAACTGTACAGATCTGCCATCATCGTACCAATGTGACTGTCTACCAGGATTTGACGGCCAAAACTGCACAAATGTAACGGATGGTAAGATTATCCCTCGTTAAATAAGAATGAGACCCGCAATGAGATTTTTGCAACATACGGATAATTTACGTACGATTTTAAACATTATTGCCAAAATTTACTGAAACAATCAATCTCCGTCTAGCTCACGTGTCTATGATAATGACTAATCACTGCGAATAATCTTCTCATTGAAAAATTCTGAATTTGAATTGAAAAGTCAATGTATACCCTTGATAAATTTTGGACTCTTCTGTAAATCAATGAGGTAGACTAGTCCAATTGTGTCTTTAGGGGTAAATGGCTTAAAGTTAAATGATAAATTCAATAGCATGCTGTTAAATTTCGAAGTGTTTATCTTTGTCTTTATAGAAGCATTTCTGTTTAAAATTCGGTTTAGAAAATCTTTATACCCTGTACTCTTAGAAATTTCCAAAAGGATTTAATATTATCAATAATGCCAAAGTTATTGTTTTACAAGAAAAACATATACGAATGCTCAGGACGATCGTTTTTTGACAATACGTTTTCATCAAAGTTTTCATTAAATGAGTTCGAATTTAATATAAATATGTATTTTAGAAAGAAAAAAAGTGGTTTCATACAAGGTCAATTAGTAAACCTAATAATATTTACTGTAAAAAGATTACTATGTAAGCTTTCCAGATACAGTAAAACCTGCTATAGTGGCCACCTCTATATAAGGATTACCTGTTTATAAAGGCCATTTTTTTCAAGTCCCTTGACTGCATACTTTAACTAAATTGGACCTGTGTATAAGGGTCACCTGCACATAAAGATCAATATTTTCTGATCCCTTGGATGGTTCCTATATACAAGTTTCACTGTTTTTAGAATTGAAATGGTGCAACCCTAGCGAAATATTACTTTAGTATAAAATCATCGTGTGGTACCGAAATACCAGGTACTGGGTTATGTATATCCTCGGAGACTCAGCCGGTCCACAAGCAGGGGCAAAGAGCCGGTGGTTATTTAACAAAGAAGCAATGTTTGGAATGATTAAGCCATTCCAAGTTTTTTTTTATCTTTAGCGTCCCCCCTAAAGTCAAAAACCTATCTTTCTATCAGAAAAAAAACACAAGACATTTTATGAGAACAAATGTGATAGCAAAAGAAAAAAACTAAAGTTATAAAAACATAACTTTAACAAATAACCTATGGAATTTTAGTTTTCACAATGATGAAAATGAATGTTCATGTTTAAATATTCATTCGAGAGCTTTATTCCAATATTTTCCCCCGATATGTTTGTGTTTTGTTCTGTCTTATGATCTCAAAACCTATCGGCGTATTCTAAACAGAGGAAAAATTAGAATAGCCTTATCTGCCTCCGCTACATCCGGAATGCTCTAAAGCTGCAGTACTATTACATGTTGCATAGCGGTATTTATCACAAGTATTATATTATAATATTATGGACTTTTGAATACATGAATATGGTGCAATATTGACCTGAAAACCAATATTGACCGAGGCGATAACTGTATTATTATGATAATATATAGATACATGTATATGTATATACAAATCCTACAGCGTAAGTAACAATCAGAGTAATTCTGATAGTGTAAAAGGGAATTTCCACATTATATTTTTAAAAATAATATACACTGGTTTTCCAAAGAATTTGTAGTTATATTTTGAGAGGTAAAATATCGGCTTATCCAATCAGAAACCGTTTATTTTTAATTTATATAATAAATTTACATATTGTATGATATGTATATGTATCTTTCAAAAGCAGTATTGATAGCATTGCTATCGCCGATATCTTAATATATTTTAACGATAGGGTATTTGTAATATGAACTCCTAATTTAAACTCATTGAACTCTATAACTGTTGATTTCTATGAATCAATTTCAGTTAAAAAAAATTCTAAATCCATACAAGTAATCAGACAAAATAAAGCATCTGTTTTAAATGCTATATATCTATCAGATCAGATCTATCAAGCTTAGGAACATAATTATGTTTTTGTTTTACAGTCAATATGGATTTGATTTCTGATTTCGATGGTTATCCGTCCTTCTTACGAAATGATGAAACAAATGATGATTTTGATTGGACCCTTGGAAGTGTAAGTTTCATTGTATTTATTTAATGGTAATCACTCTTGATGCCTGAAAATTCGTTTTATGATATATTAACATATAGAGGCACGCATCCATCCATACATACATAAATAGTTACATATAAATATGCATGCTTGCTTCACAAACAGACACATATACACACACAAACACTCACACTCACGAACACACACATAGACACACAAATACATATAAACACAAACACAAACTATCTCATTGACACAAAACACACACATACACACAAACACAAATATATACAAACACAAGCACAGGTACTCACAGACACACACACACACACACACACACACACACACACACACACACTAAACATTAATACATTCAAGCACTTCCATCACATGATTTTCGCCTTTTGATTTATGATCCAAATCACATGACGTGGCGCAGGAGGGAGTAACCTATTCATTATCATAAGGTCGAGTCTACTCAGTTTTCGGTTATGACAGGTTTCACGGTAAATATATTTTTAATCAATTGGATAACCGTATGTATTATAACAAGTAGGAACAATTGCCTTGGATAGTGTAATGTTAACTTATTACCTAAAATTAAAACTCGTCCAGGTCTAGAAAGAGTTCACGAGACTAACCCCCCCCCCCAGGATTTTAGTATAATGTTTATAATAATTAGTAACAAGTGGACAATCTGCTTGTTTGTGTTAGTCTGTAACTACGAATTTTTTCCCTACCTTCAGTTCCATTATACAGTACTCATTTCATAATTATCTGTATACTACATTCATCTGCGTTATCTAGATGAATGTAGTATACAGATGATGTGTGACTTCATTGACGAAACTTAAGTATCTAAGTAAAAAAGAATTTGTGATCCCTGATTTGCCTATAACATTTTTTGTACTGTTCTTTACTTACTTTTGCTACTCCATGCGAAAAGTTTGTGGGTGTGTACGATATTTTGGTAGATACTGTACGCGTTTTCAATCAACTTTTATTGTTTTTTATTCTAGCTTTCGACAGACACGTCGTTTACCGGACCAAGCTCAGCACAATCAGGGTTGTATTACATGTTTATAGAAACATCCTCACCTCGTGTTGCGGGAGATTCGGCAGTACTCAGAAGTTTTGTGACATTACCAAGTAAGTATTGGCTCTCGTTTTGAATGTCTGAACCGCCATTTACGCCACACTCAGTAATTTAGCAGTTATATTGTGGCGGCAATTTCTTATTTTGGTGGAGGAGAGAACCCGGATACAATGTATCCATGGCGAAACCACCGGCCATCCGCAGGTAAACAAACGTATTTTCTCACAATATCAGCTTAGGTTCCAGCAGGACTCGAACCCGTGACTAGATGAGAGACTTCATTGTTTAAAGGGCGATGCTCTAACAACACGGTCATGGGGGTCCCATGGCTCACAAACCCGGATGGTTAGAGTACAGCGTGCGCTCCAACCCCGTTGGAAACTAAGCTTATTTTTTGTCGTAAACAAAACATTCGTTGATATGGCATAAAAGCACCATTTAACCATTCCCACCCTAAGTAACTAGATGGTATGCTCTTTTCTTTTGTTTAGACCAGTCTATTATGACTTGTAGGGTTTAAAGGGTTAAACAAACACAACAAATCACTAGGTAGATAGAATGTTGTAAAATGTAGAACAGATATTCTGGTCTTACATACAGCTTTTCCGATAATCATTGTTGTTTATTTATTTGAGGAGCGATTCGACTCTAGTACTTACCAAGAAGCTTGGTCGTTCGGGTTATACAATAGGCGTCTCTTAAACTCATAGTGACCTTCTTTTCGTCAAAAGCCCAGAATAGGATGAAGAATATTAGTGGTCTGTCCAATGTCGGATGTTGAGACGTTTATACCAATCATTTTGATTTGACCGGTCAAAGGGAATGCTTACTCCTCCATGGCACCTGATTTCACCTCTTGATTTCAAAAGGTCCGTGTTTGTCCATTTTACCAGATTTGTACCTACATCCTGGACATCCTAAAGGTTTATACTTTGGTATCTGAGATATTTTATAGCATTATATAGCATTTGGTCAATTTTTGCTCTTCCCATATTTCCGTTGACATCTCCATTGAAGATGAAAAAAACATCATAGTAAAACATTAATAAAAAAGATGCATAATGTGTGTATGTGTATGCGCTTGCGCATCATTGAAATAATTTTTGGATGTACATGAATTTGGTTTTTACCAGAAACATATTTGTTTCAGGAATACAGCGATGTCTACGTTTTCATTATCACATGTACGGGATAACCACCGGGTCCCTGTTCGTAAGTTATTCCGGAGATGGCGTAGGGGAGACACCAGTATTTTCCGAGACAGGAAATCAAGGAACCGAATGGAAGATAGCGGATGTTGATATTCCAGCAATCGATGATGTTCAGGTGCACATTTTATGTTTACGTTTAAGTTAAAACTTTATTTATTTTAAAACGATTGACAAAAAAAGTTATATCAACTTATACTAATGTCTCTCGTTGGCCCTGGTATTGGCTTGCGGGGGTCGTTGTTATGAGACGAAACTGGAGTACCTGGAAAAAACTCACGTGTCCGACTTGGCGACCACCATATCATTTCACATACATACTCTCCTGTCAAATCGAAGGATCGAGCCCGGGTCGCATATATTGTGATTGCGAGTGCGCTAACCTCTGAACTACTCTGACACCTTGTACTTTTTATCTCGAGACAAAATCTAAGCATATATTTAGTGAATTTTCCTACAATATATATTCATACATCTGCCTACATAAATTATATTACACCTTTAAAGTCATACATGCTGTCATTTTGTCAAAAAAATGTATTCTGCGATAAGATCCAAAGTTTTTAAAGGCTAAAAAGATATATTGCCGTAAGAAATTTTACCGTATGATGCAAACATTTCTTAGAATGAATGAAATACGCCGAAGATTGATATTCCTGTCATCCATGTAAGAATCCAAACGTTTACGCGCCCATTATTCACATTTGATTTTTTTCTTTTCACAAAAATGACATCATAGCAAAGTTTTTTTTTCAACCTGCGATATCTTAAAAAATATTTATATAAAAGGTCGAATGTTAAAACTAAAAAAAAATCCATTTTGACAGGTCTTGTGCCGATAAGTCTTAACTCGATATTTAGTATATGCAGATTTACAGTTGTGCAAGAAGAACGTTATAAAAGACACACTTTTTTCTTTTTTTTTTTTTACTTTTAGAAGGTACTATGCGGGGAAAATGCAATTTCTTTTTCAAATATAAACAAATCGGTGTTTATTTGATTTGTATTCTTATCTATTAATCATAACTGTCTTGACCTGCCGCAAAATTTTGCTTAAAAATCAAAAATACAATTTTTGTTTTTGCAGATAATATTTAGAGGTGTGCGCGGGGGAGGCAATCGGGGAGATATAGCACTGGATTCGATACGGCTAAACAGTGGGCCGTGTAGTAAGTTTAAATCTTAATTTCACTTTTTCACATTTTTTAGGATGAATGCACTTGTTTACGAAAAGAAGTAGAATTTGTATGCCCTTTAATCGCAAGCTGTATCATTTTGTTCTAAATCAAATACCTCGCGATTTTTTTTTTAAATATTAACAAAATTGGCATTTTATTTTACATCAATAACATCAAGTTTAACTTTTATCCTGGCTAAATTCGACAATATTACTGGAGTGAAAGATCTTTTTTTTTTTCATAATTGATTTAATATTTTGAGGTAAGTACCTCCCATACAAATTTTATATAATCGTCTCTAATCACGACATTTAGAATAATACTGAGGGGGGCCTCGGTGGCCGAGTGGTTAGAGCTTCGCGCTTTGAACCATGAGGTCTCTCACTTCTGGTCATCGAAGGTTCGAGTCCCGCTGGAACTTAAACTGATATTTGTGAGACAGTTTGCCAGTTTACTTGCGGAAGGCCGGTGGTCTATACTGTACATTGTAACCGCATTCTCTCCTACACCATTAAAAACTTGCCGCCACCATATAACTGAAATGAATGTTGAGTGTGGCGTAAAACGCTATTCAAAATTCATATTCTTATACTGAACTATTCTTTGCATTCTTTTCTTGGTATCAAAACATTTTCAATTTTTTTTTCTGATGTTTGAAATTTATTTAATATAAAAATATACAATGGTTAATTGACAACACGGTCAACTATAGACAAAAAACAATTATTTCGATTTTTTCTACTTTTGCTACTTGATCTTGATGTACAATAACAAATAAGAGCTATGCACGGGCATAACAATTTTTTATTCCTATATATTTTGTGAAAATAAGGTCAGGTCCAGTGTGGTATGCATATAAAATAGTTTGTTTGTTTGTTTGTTTATTGTTGTTTAACGTCCAACTCAAGAATATTTCATTGATATGGAGACGTCATCATATGCCGGTGAAGGGCTTCAAATTTTGGCCTATGCTCGGCACTTAAGACCATTGACCAGTGAGGGTTCTTTAACGTGCCTATACCTAATACTGTGACACGCGACCTCGGTTTTTACTGTCTCATCCGAAGGAAAGGAAACAAACCTGCCGCCGGCTGGACTCGAACTCACAACCTTACGACCAAGAGTCGGGCGCGCTACCGACTGAGCCAGACGGCGCTACAAATAGTAAAGTTGAATAAATCAATAGGGAAATTTCGAGTTAGCCTGGATTACCATTATAATCCTGCTTTTATTATCGCCAGTTGCGTGATTCTAGAAAAATGTTCCTCAATGTTATTTCCGGTTTTGAAAGTATATAGATAGCACAATAGGTAAAAGCGCCCTGCATGTGTTCGATTCCCGGTTTGTCCGCACATTTATCCTCCTGCTACATTTCAGTAATTTGGCGTTCAACTAAATAACCCACTGTAGTATGTTTAAAAGAGTATCTTGGGTTTCTTTATATGAAATAAGTTTAATGCGCTAAAAAGTCAAAATATTTTCGTTTACTTTACATACGTTGCGAAGGTAAATATGAAAACCGAAAGAACATATGAGGAACAAAATCGAGAAGGCACGAATAAATGCAGATTCATAACAGTAATCCGGAATAACTCGAAAGTTCCCTATTGCAAGTGAATAATTGCCAATTCTCAAGCAATTTTTACAAAATACATCCAGCCTGGCACAGTCGGTAGCGCGCTCGACTCTGGATCTGGATCTGAGTTCGAGTCCCGCCGGCGGCAGGTTGGTTTCCTGTCTTTCGGATGAGACAGTAAAAACTGGAGGTCCCGTGTCACAGTAGGTGTCGGCACGTTAAAGAACCCTCCCTGCTCAATGGCCGTAAGTGCCGAGCATAGGCCAAAATTTGAAGCCCTTCACCGGCATTTGGTGACGTCTCCATATGAGTGAAATATTCTTGAGTGGGACGTTAAACAACAATAAACAAACAAACAAACATACAAAATACATATGATTTTTAAGAATTTTTATGCCTGTGTATATTCTTTTTCTGTTTTTTTTTGTTTTTTTTTATTGTATATCAATCTAAGTAGTAAAATGGTAAAAAAATTAAAAAAAAAGAGAAACACAGCTTGTGCCCGTTTAAAGTGTTTCACGTGCGTCGAAGAGGGAAACTCGATGATTTAAAAGTTTTTGTCGTTTAGCCATTAATTCTGTTAAATGCTGGGCTGTTCTAAGTTTTAAAATGTCTTTATTGTGTTTTTGTTTTTTTTTAATGTCAGGTACTCCTACAACACTTGGACCAATAACTAGTGAGTCGTTTTTATAAAATTTCTATACGTAAACGTATGCATGAAAACATTATAAAACTTAAAAACTCACTTAACACACATACACACACGCATACATCAATATGCCTACATACATACATACGTATCTACATACATACATACATACCTACCTATATACCTACATACATACATATGTACCTACCTACCTAAATGCCTACCTACCTACCCACCTACCTACCTACCCAACGGGATGCATGCAAACATACACACATACATACATACACACATACATACATATACCTACATACATACATATGTACCTACCTACCTACCTACCTACCTAACGAGATGCATGCACACATACATACATACATACATACATGCCTACATACATAACTATATACCTACATACCTACCTACCTACCTACCTACCTACATACATACCTACCTACCTACCTACCTACCTGCCTGGTAACCTATACGCCTACCTACCTACCTGCATGTCTGCCTGCCTGCCTGCCTACCTACCTGCCTACCTTCCTACCTTACCATCTACCTGCCTGCCTGCCTACCTACAAAAAGACACACACACACACACACACACACTCACACACACACACACACACACACACACACACATTATTCCGGTCAGTTCCGGTTTTAAACATGATGATAAATACTGCCTGGTCCGGTTTTATATACTGTTTACTTGTCCACGAACCTCATGTGTTTTTTGATATTGTGTCAAATTCGTACAAATCATTTGCATTCTGGAAATGGTCGGTATCATTAAATAAGTTGAAAGACGTGCACCCCGTGGTTTGTCAATAATTGTTTTAATAAAACAAACTGTATAAACCTCTGTTATTTAAATTTCATAATTTTTAGCCGAACGTTATTTCTGTAATTAGACTTCGATGGTGTACACTTGTATGCGTTCGGAAAATTACCCGTGGTTTCATTTCCGATATCATTTATATTATCCATGAACCCTCGGCCAATACGAGAATACGGTGATTGCATTCGTCACTCACATAGATTGGCGCTTTTTAACAATGTTTATCCATCCTGTTGACAATAACCATAACAAATTCTATCGATCAACGGACGATGTGATAATTTCCCGTTGCCGATCACAACTACTGTAATTGAACGCCTACTCCTTTAAAATATTCATTAGCTACGAATTATTTCGAATGAAATTCTGTCTCTATTTAAGTTACCTTTTTGTAAAATTTATCCCAAAATTAACTTAAATTTGGGGCAGAATATCGGCCTAGCTTTAATACACACGCGCACATGACCGGAAGCATATTACTTTGATACATAGAATTTTACAGTTGTTAAATCATGAACATGTCGATAACATTTGAAGTCTTTTTGACGGTCGCCACAAGTATGGTTGGCATTTGGATTTTTTTTTTAAGAATACTGATACATTATTTATCCGTGTTCGGAGTTTAGAAGGATCGGTATTAAGAAGTTATTTTAAAAAAAATTAGACGGGGAAAATCCGGACTTTGGTAATATGATTTGTATCGGGAAGTGATCGGGAATCGGTCGGTAGCGCGCTCGACTCTTGATCGTGAGGTTGGTTTCGGCATGTTAAAGAACCCTCACTGCTCAATGGCCGTAAGTGCCGAGCATAGACCAAAAATTTGAAGCCCTTCACCGGCATTTGGTAACGTCTCCATATGAGTGAAAGATTTTTGAGTGGGAAGTTAAACAACAATAAACAAACAAAAAATCGGGAAGTGATCGGTTTTCAGAAGGATCTGTTCTCGGATGTTACATTCTTAGATTTAATAACAGAGCTATACAATCTTTAAACACTATTTTGAAAAACACTGTAAAATTATTCTATTTTGTCTTCTACGACAGATAATAAAAATTACATTATAACATGCTTTGTATACCTATTTTCATGCATGATCTGTTCTATCCTCAAAAACTTGAATTGCAATCGACCCAACTAAAGCGTCAACTGAGAAAGTAACTAGTACAACAGCGCCATCTACGGATGAAACTACAACAGCGCCATCTACTGATGCAACTACAATAACGCCATCTACCGATGGAACCACAACAGCGTCTACCGATGTAGCTACAACACCGCCATCTACCGATGTAACTACAACAGCGCCATCTACCGATGTAAGTACCACAGCGCCATCTACCGATGTAACTACCACAGAGCCATCTACCGATTTAACTACAACAGCACCATCTGCCGATGTAACTACAACTATTGACAGCATCACAGTGAGCACCACAGATACAAACACCTTTTGTAAGTTTTACATTTATCTAAGTCACAGGTTATTTGCCATCAAATGTAGTAAATGAGGTCTTTCATCAAACAATCGGCATTCCCATGGGGACCAACTGTGCCCCTTTATCAGTAGAATTTTATTAATCATTAATATTAAGAAGAAAATAAGCTGTCTATCTCCATGTTTTTGACATTTAGAAAAAATAGGTAAATGATGACAATTTTTATACTTACGTAAATGTGATATATTTCATCCGGAAATCAAAGACGCCAGATCGTTAAGCACATAACAAAAATATACGATATTGGTGATTATATCAACTTTCACCAAATATCTTCCCGTAGGCCCCAATTCTAATTTACAAAACTATAGGTTAATGCCACTCACGTATATAAAATCTGGTTCAAATCAGTACCCTACATCAGTACAAGTATAGGTTGCCGTTGCATATTATCATCTGATCCCCATTTAAATTTTCAGTTGCCAACCCTATATAATATACAAAGCACTACGTATATTCATATTTGTTTTTTATCACCGTAATGTCACTTAATACTATTTGCAAAACTTTTTTTCATTTATTGACCAATCAGATCACCGTTCACATTTTCCTTTCCGCACAACTTGGGTGTCGAAGATGTTTTAAATATAGCAGGTGTTTTCCTGTTCAATATGCATCAAGAAGCAATGTAGTAAGACATCATTTGTTTTCGTAATTTTATGAGTGTTATAATTTAATGTAAACATTTCGCAAATTCTACGATCAAGATCAAGACCTTGGTTTGCAAATTCAATTCTGCACTAACTGAGATGTTGACTTAGCTGTTCGACAGTACTTGTTGACTCACATTTTACGATTGTGATGAGGAGTCATACCTCCATTATTTTGATTTTGATTTGCCTGGTGACTTACGACGGTACAGATGTACTCTTCCACAACAGCTGTTCCCGCCTCTGGATTTTCTAGAGGTTGCACTTTTGTCTATTCAACATATTTGTACATTTTCCTTTTGCCTCCCCCCACACAGCAGTTAACATTTTAGAATACGTGATTTTTATATATATATATATATATATATATTTTTTTTTTTTTTGACAATATTGTATTTTTCTTTCGTATGTCCGGAGATATAAATGATCATGACGGAGATGCCTACTCCTCTTTCGGACTTGAATTGATCCCACCTTTTAGATTTTCCAGTGTCCTTCGTCAAATGTCCAACAGTCTTATTGAAAGAAGCGATAGTCTTGGCATACTTTTAGACGGATTTTGGCTATACCTTTAGATTTATTAATTGGTCTTGTCTGATACCACTTTCTCTTTAGAAAATATGTTTAAAATTGTAGCTCAACCGATGAAGTCTAATTGACAGAAACGATCATCTTGAGCATTATATCTTTGGTATTATGTTTGTAATATTTCTTTTTATACGAAATACTGTTGACATTTGTGACGTATATTGTATGTTGCTTTGGTAAATACATATGTATAAAGAAAACATGTCTAATCATTCTCTTTGTTTCAGCGTCTGTTTGGCTTACACATCTCACGTATTTCCGAAATTCTTCGTTGTTGCTTATGTACAATCTAATCTCTAATTTCTCTGCCATTTTTTGTATAAACATCTATGTGGTTTTTTTTTTCTCTTGGTGGTAATATATTCATAATTATGATACTAATGTATAAATTGTTATTTACATTTCTAGGGATATAAAGATTTTGAAAATTATCAAGATACCGATTGATAATATTGAGTTATTCATATGAAATCATTTCTTTTTTTTTTATCAATTTCACAAACCATTCATTTTATTTCAGTGCAAGCCAGTTATTTTATTCCAAAGTAGTATTTCACTCAGATAACGCCATTTAAATTCTAAACTTGTCAAAAGCTAAAGAAATTAAAGGGGCATTAACTGTTTTAATCAAAATAATTGTTTCGATTTTTTTCTACTTTTACTACTTGCTCTTGATGTACAATAACAAATGCCTGTGTATATCTATTTTTCGTTTTTGTATATCAATCTTATCAATAAAAAAGGAAGAAAATGTTTTTGAAAAAAAAAAACAGTTAATGCCCCTTTAAGTTTACAGTGAGTACTTTTACACTGATTTTGTAATATACTTACATTCATTATTTGTTTTTGTATGATATCGCTTTTTTCCGGAAATATACATTTATATTAAATTCAAGCTCAACTTATGGAATCTTATTTACAGGAACGACCGCCTTGGGCATTTATTTTGGTCTCTTTTTAAAACTATATCTTATTACTTGGTATTATTGATAATATTTATAAGTTTTATAATTCCATCAGGACTATTTGTGCCTTTATACAAGATTTACTTCCACAGAATACATCTTTCCGGATTTCAGTGGTTAAATATACATAGTGGAATCTTGGCGCTAAGACCAGATAACTGACCGATTCAAAATGGTCTAATTCGGACTGTGGTCTTTTCACTGAATTTCTGGACCTATTTCATATTTATTTAAAAATATTTTAGAGAATGAATTTAAATGGTCCTAAATGTGGTCTCATAGGCTAGGTTCTCTTTAGGCGATTTTTTACTGTATATCTAGTTATAGTAATACTTACGTTTACAAGCGTTCCATAGTCCGGCTATGGTGTCATTTCGACTTTAGTATTACCACGACAATATCTTTTTTTCTTTTTGTTTGAGAAAAATGTCCATCATCTGGTGAATTATCTAAAAGAAATTTTTTTAAAAATCGTGCTCTAATAGTCTAAAGCATGCAATAGCCGGCTACTGGTCCTTGCCGGTTACTGGTCCCTAACCAGTACAGTGTTCCTATGGTAACAAAATGTTTTTCTATCTGGATGGAAAATCAAACAGCACAAATCGTTTTAAGCTGTGATATGACATCGTATCATTGTACTATTCTTGATTTCAATGTACCTGAAGGGTATAACCATCTACACAAGGCAGGCGTGGTATTTATTAATTAATGACTAAAGTTTAGTGCGTTTGAATGCGGACATAGGTAAGCTAACAAGAAAAACGGAAAAGATAAGTCATTTTATTTCATTAGATTTGATTCAATTTATTTTTAAAATAACAAAGTTTTAATCACACACACACACACACACACACACACACACTATATATATATAGTCTTTATAATTCTACTAGTTACAATTGCTACCTCGCTTTACGTTTTACGCCATATTTTTTTAAAGTGCACTTAACCAATTTCCCCCATAATATCATTTACGGTTTCGATCAACCTATCACCAAACCTCTTTGTAATGCCACATTTGGGTTGTTTTACTATATATTATAATTATGTATTTCAATTCTATTCCACAGTTTGTTCCGATGATCCATGTGTATTCGGGAATTGCACGGATATAGATTCATATTACCAATGTGATTGTGAGACGGGATTTACAGGACAAAATTGTACAATACTGACTGATGGTAAGCAGGAGTTTATCATGATTAAGTTTTACCGAAAAATTACTGTATTTCGTTTCACATAGACACTTGTTAATGTCATGATTTGGAGAATAATTTATAGAAATAACACTGTGAAAAAAATTGAGATAGTTAACGCATATTTTATTTTAACGGATTCTACACAAATATTAAAAAACGCTTTTTTATTTACACTAAACTTGGCAACTGGAATGAACACAAGCAAACACAAACAAAACATTGTGTGCATAGCGATGAATGTTAATCGTACCAGATATCGACAACGCTAAATCAAATCGTTTTTCAGTAAACAAAATTATAGAAATTTATGTAAATCGACAGTTTATAATCCACATATATACAACTGATATTTCTTGCATCCGTGAAAGAATATTCAACGTTAACTCGCCATTGTTCACGTTCGTTTTCTTTTTACAACTTACAACATTATTACAAGTTTTTTTGCATTCCACGAATTTTAAGAAAAACTTAATACAAACAAAAATTTCTTTTTGACAGCTTGTATGCCTTTAAATGCCTTTAAATATTATGTATAAAACATTGTACTACATTTTACAACGCTTTAAAAATGTCATTGATTTTGTTTCAGAAAATTTAGATCTTCTGTCTAATTTCGATGGATCACCATCATTTCTGAGAAATGAAGAAACGAGCGACGACTTTGATTGGTTGTTAGGAACTGTAAGTGTTGAGGTTTTAATTTCATTTGATACTGTAATCTTTGAAATGTTCGATTCGAGCTCATTTCCGTGATATTACATGATGTGATAAAACGCACAAGATATTACCATCCAAACTTATTTGAAAGCACTAATTACTCTTTACTTTACTTTCGCAAAAATTAGCACCATTCGAAAAGTTTCGCAGGGGAAGATGGCAAAAGTAAAGCATAAGTGATGTAAAAGTAAACTTTTTTCTCTCTAATTGCCTTCTAACATATTTGATGTTGGTTTTCTTGGTACAGCGAAAAGCGCTTTCACTATCGTTGGGTCTTCAAACGGAAACTGTTATTACCAACACAGTTACAAAAGCTAGCGCAATAAAGCAAAATTGTAATAGAAAATTGTGATGTTTTTACACCTTTCTGAACATATATATTTGTATCTATCAAGCTTGGTACAGCTACTACTTACACAGGACCTATATCAGCAGAGTCCGGACTGTACTACATGTATATAGAAGCATCAGATAGAATGGTCGGTGACAGGGCTGAACTCAAATCTGTTATTGATTTCCCAAGTAAGTCATTATACAACATGTAGATTAACCTTTTCAACCCAACAGACCATAGTAGACAAAAAGTATAGCATTCGGATATTCAGGGGTGAAACGGTTAATAGACAAAATATGAGATAACAGAATTTCCATGAAATACTTTTCTTTTAGATATAATGCTACAATGGCTGATGTAGTGTGTGTGAATGTGTGTATTTATGTCAGTGTATATGCGTGTGTGTCCATGGTGCGTGTTTGTGTGTGTGTGTGTGTGTGTGTGTGTGTGTGTATGTACGTATGTACAATTTGACTACGCCCATGTGTATATTATTTTGTTTGACGTATTATATGTAGGTATTGTGGCATTGTAACAATAACATATGTATGATAGGATACGTCATTCATAAAAACATAATTCACCGGAAGTAAACCTTATTTAAGAACAATTTCCAGCGTATTTCTAGATATCTCACGGTATATGAAAAGATTGTTAAGTTCTATAAAAATCGTTATTTCATTAATTTTCGTGTGTAAATTGACAGTAAAAATATAGGTCCCGTGTCACAGTAAGTGTCGGCACGTTAAAGAACCCTCACTGCTCAATGGCCGTAAGTGTCGAGCGTAGGCCAAAATTTGAAGCCCTTCACCAGCATTTGGCGACGTCTCCATATGTGTGAAATATACTTGAGTGGGACATTAAACAAGTATAAACAAAAAAGAACACCGTGTGTAGGATAGGGTTTTATTAATATTTTTGATGGTGTAGCTTTTCACCATAATTTATATTAAATAGATATTTAATTATTTTGAAATATTTCGAAGATTGAAATTTAAAATATTTATGATTAAAGGAAAAAGTAAAGTAAAAATTTTATGAAAAAATGTATAGGATAACTTTTGCATTATTCAGTCTTTTCCAAAACGCTTCGATATGCACTACTTTTTTGGTGATTTTTGTGGATGTTGGCAAGTTCATTTGAAAAAGACCGGTGTTTTTCCTGGGTTTATAATATTGGGGTTTTCTCTTTTACTATAAAGATTGGCCGCCACCAAATGACTGAAAAATGAAAAAATAAAAAATACCAGGTTTCACCTTTTTTGTTACTATGGAGCGATTACTTAAATCTAAAATTGAAGCATTATTCTTCATATCGATAAAAACATTATATTGCAGCCATTAGTCGGTGTCTTAGATTCCACTACCATATGTACGGAATAGCTACCGGTGTTCTAAATGTCTACGTTTCCGGTGACGATGTTCCAAAGTATGCTATATTTTCGGAATCGGGAAACCAAGGGACCTCTTGGAAAGTGGCAGATCTGGAAATTCCAGCAATCACCAATTTAACGGTAAGACTAAGACGTCATTACTGTGTCGAACTTTTTTGTGAAAAGAATCACAGTCAAGCAGAGCATTAATCAATTTTCTGGTATGTATAATTGTTCACCTCATGTAAGAACGTCACCTCATTTGCAAAAGATGCATTTCAGATATAAGCCATATCCGTGGGTTGTGCCAGGTTGAAGTTATGCATACTTAAAATGTCTAACACAAGAAGTGAAATCGCGTGGGTGACATATGACGACAATTTTGTGTAGATGATAATTTTTCAGAAGGATATAAAAATCAACAAACAAACAGGTGTGAATATATTTACCCCAGATCCGAATTAATTCGTATAGCAGAGGATACCCAATATTATGATATATAGCTATAGTATCATCATACTACAGAGCTGTTAAATAGTCTGAGTCCCACTGACAAGCAGTTTCACATTTAAAGCAAACATATTGCACATTATAAGGTCGTCAAATTGACCTTGTTTAAGCCTCAGTCACAACCGGCCGCACTTTCACTCTACGGAGTATATATGATAAAAAACGCGAAGAAATGCACGGGCTTCACACGGCCTTCTTGTGGAATTTCGAATTCGCAGACTGCCCCACAACCTTTACGACTCTCATCTACAGTGAAAAACGCAGAGACGCACGCACCCGTGCGTCGGTAGTTAAATAAGGGATAACTGCACTTTACTATCGGCAATGTTGAGTAGTATCTTTACAAGTTATTGTTGAATAGTTGTGACCAGAGGTTGTTTGTTTTGTAATTTGATTGCTGACAACAGTAGATGCGTATTCATTCATGAAATATTTCCTCTGGATTTCCCAGGGTTCCTGTTTGTCTTGTATTCATCAGTTTTCAATATTGTCATGTTGACCGTTTAAGAATTACCGCATTAAGATCATCTGTACTTTTTACATCACCCTTATACCGTGTTAATGTCAGATATCTATGTTGTGTTTGATGAAATCTTATTAACAGAAACGACCGTCTTGAGCATTTTTGTTTTACCTTTACTTTTTTACTAAACTATAACATTGGTATTACGTTTATGATGTTGATAAGTGGTATCTAGTCCATCAAAACTGATAGTGATTATTCGTTTTGTTTTCTTAAATACATATTTTCAAAAATGTTCATTTGTTAAGATAGAAATAAAACCTGTATTTTAGGACTACAATATTCTATTTTCAGCTATACTTTGAGGCTATACGTGGAGGAGGGAATCGGGGCGACATCGCACTGGATTCCGTTAGGTTAAACAGTGGGCCTTGCGGTGAGTTGTTTATTCTTTACAATTTTATCATTTTGTTATTAAAGTCAGGTTTTTTGTATGAACTCTGTTGTTCTACGGTTGTTATTTTCTATACAAGCATTGTGTGCTGGGTTATTCTATCGGAAAATAAAGAAAAACAAACTACACAACATCTACGTATTGGATTTCATTTAAGACTTCGACTTCTGAAAAAGTTTGTGAATTTACCATCATTGCGTGATTTACAAAAAATACGCCCACGCAAACATTTCAATTTTAACAATACTTCGGTACGAGATCGAATTACTTTCCATATAATTAAATTTAAAATGTAATTTGTGTAAATATGTTATAATTACTTCTTGAAATGTATGCAAACTTAATGTTCCAATATTTTACTCTAGTAACTTTGATAACTTGGAAATGCGCTTCAATATTTTGTTTTCATCTTTCAGTCACTCCAACCACAACAGAAGAAATAACAACCGTAACAGCCGTGCCAACCGTACCTACCACAACAGAAGAAAAGACCCGTATGTATATTTCTAGCAAGATAAATTGGCACATTTTTACATACGCAACGAGTCTGAATTAAATATTCGGTTAAAAAATACCAGATCTTCAGTGCTGTATATAATTAGAGCAAATTAAAATCTTTCACCTGGACATCCTTATTTTTGAAAATAGACATTGTTGTTTTAGTTGTTTTGGTTTTAGACAGAACCCGGATGTGCAAATTGTATATATGCTTTGTATTCGCTTGTATCAGAATAATTGCCGCAGATCCGAGAAGTTGTTCTTTTACAAATTGACATGTGTAAAGCTAACATTTCGTTTTTGAATTAACTCATCAACCCCAGTGGTCACATTTGAACTCGCCCATATCAATAAATAGTATGGTCTACTGTCATAATTCAAGAATGAAAACGTTCATATTGCATATAATATGATTAATTGATTTCATACACCCCTGAAGTCTGACAATGGACTTAACCAGTCTTTGAAATGGGTAGGTCCAAATATTACATCAGGGGTTGATGAGTTAATTAGTGGTTTATCGTCTAAACCTGTTTAATCGAAAATAACTAATATCCGATTCACATAACTTGGCGGTGCGGAGTAACATTTTGATAATCATACAGTCGATTCTACTCACTTTTTCCGTTATGACAGGCTTCACAGGGAAAAACGTTTAATTATCAACTGTATAATTGTACCTAGGATGACACGTAAAAATGATTACTTTGTAATGTGTTACCATAATGTTTCAACTAAAATTTAAATTCGTCAAGTTCGAGAAAGGGTTCACAGGACACCGCCACGCCACTTAACTAAATTTCAACTTAAAGCAAATGTGTTAGGTTAATAATTGGTACATACATCTAGTACCTGATATTTGGTACCAGCTGATAATCTTATACTAAAATAATATTAGGCATTGATAACACCATTTAAATTCAAAATTATTCAAAAGCTAAGATAGTCATCTTTTTACAGTGGTTACTCTTAGACGGATTTGGCAACGCAACGCATTTAGATTTATTATTTGGCCTTGTATGATACCACTTTTCCCTTAGAAAATCTATTTAAAATTGGAGCTCAGTTGATTAAGTCTATTTGACAGAAACGATCGTTTTGATATTTATAAGTCTGGTATTATGTTGATAATATTTATGTCTTGAACATTAAAAGTCTGGTATTATGCTTTTAATATATACTTTATCAAGACTGCAGCAAATAACAACTGTGTTTCTGTCTGATACCCGCTTCATCATGTACACGTTTGTGTACATTCTATCGTCTGTTTACACAATTCGAATGTTGTTCAATGCTACCCAGTGGGTTCCACATTAGCTCGGCCAATTCAGCCAATTTTGAGAGTAAAGGCCGACTTTTATCAATACTTGTTTACTTTACCGATGTTGACTGAGATTGTTTATGATATATATTGCACGGACCATTTTCTACATATCACAAAAATATATAAAAAGTTCATTAATAAAAACAATTATAATATATTTTAAGACATCTTTCTATGATTGCTTAAGAACTGACAAAGTGTCGTAGACGATCTAGGTGATGCAAATTCTGAAAGATTACAACGAATGTCATCTTCCATATCATGGCCGAAAATTTAAATATAAAATTGATTTTTTTAATATTTGAAAAAAAATCTAATGTACATCCGTGCAACTGTGATTTGCCCCATAATTTGCAAACTACTTCCTAACTAATTGCTGTCACAAGAATATCGGAAATTGCATTTAATGCCAGCATTTGACAAATTTTACGGTCGGCATGATGAACTTATTTGCAATTACTATGTCGCATTAACTTAGATGTCGAGTTACCAGTTTGATAGTGGTTGCTGAATCGTCTGTACCAATTGTGATGTGAATTTATTTTTCAATTATGTCATTTGAATTTGACTGTGGATTCGCAGAGGTTCAGGGGATGCTTGCTCCTTCATGTTACCTGATCCTACCTCTGGATTTTAAGAGGTCTGCGTTTGTCTAACGTACCCCAGATTTGTGTATTTCCCCCTTAATATCCTGACGTTTAATCCTTTGGTATCTCTGATTTTTTATATATAAAGGTGATTTTTAATGTCATGTTTGATCCCTTTAACGATAAAAAAATCAGAGAATTCATCCAAAATTGAGATTTAATGTTGAATGGTATCCAGATTATTTTAACACTTTTTATTTATTTTGTCACAGCTGTGCCGTCAACGTCAGAAGCACCACCTGCCATTACTGAGGAAACAACAGTCATAGCAACTACTTCAAAACCAGGTAAATTGAATATCTAGTCTGCGTGAAATATGTTGTACAGGACTTATATTAATATGGAAATTGTAAATATGGATTTCTTTAAATGAACATTTCGAATATCTAAACAAACTTTTATTTAGATCTTATATTTCAAAACTGTTTTTTGATCAGGTCATACCTGTTAAGAAACATTTTATTATAATTGCAATTGTAGGGAAATGAGTTGTTGCTAAAACCATGTTGCTCAAATATAGATTTTTTTTTAATCTAAATACATATCATTTTCTGGAATGTTTTAAATCATATGACTTCAATGTACGAACGTTCCAAAATCACGAAACTTATTTCTGTGTGTTTTAGTTATGATCACAGTTTAGTAATGTAAAGATGTATCTATATATATTTATTATATTCCAGAACCTGTATCAATGTTATACATCTAGATTTATTATTTCGCATTGTATGATACCACTTTCTCTTTTAAAAAATATACATCCATTTTATATTGGAGCCGAAATAATGAAGTCTTATTGATAGAAACGATCGTCTTGGGTATTTTTCTGTCCTTTTTACAAAACTGTAACTTTGGTATTATGTTAATAAAATTTTTAATAGCTCAGTGTTTTTACTTGTTTACAAGTATTATGAAGGATTCCCAATAGATATCAAATCTATTTTAGTGATTAACTATTTCTGTAAACATTTACCAAAAACGCACAACCGCAGATACCCAGAAAAATTAATATATGTTTCTCTTTCTGTTTGAATAGCGTGTTCCGAGAATCCATGTGTATTCGGAAACTGTACAGACATCAATTCGTCGTACCAGTGTAACTGTGACAATGGGTTTTCAGGGCAAAACTGTACTGACTTGATAGATGGTAAGCATTGTCAAATATTTGAAAAAAAAATAGAAAAAGTTTTTGAAAAATTTGAAATAGAGTTGCCGTAAATTGCAATATCACTTCCGCTTTTCAGATTATATATTTGTAGACATAACTACAATATATAGTTGAACCTCGCTTTGAGACCACATGCATTAAGTCAGTCACTCCGGTGATCTTAATGGAGTGGTTCCACAGCAGATATTGACAACACTGTTTAAATGTGTAAAGTTCAGACTCCGACGCCTTCATGTTTGTGTCATCATCAATTTCAGAATCTATATCATATAGATACCCAAGTAAAAGACACCCTTGCTCAATTCTCTTTTACATCTTAATCGAATGGATATAGGGCATTAATACATGAATGAAAATTGTCTTTTCTTTTTAAAAGTTTGAAAAAATAATGATCGATTTTTTTTCCCTATGTTTGTAGCTGGTATGGATCTGGTAGCTGATTTTGATGGTTCTCTATCTTTCCTTAAAAATGAGGAGCTGAACGATGATTTTGACTGGACACTTGGAAGCGTATGTATCTAAAATAAATAATTTCACTAGTTTCATTTTGAAGGTGATTAGCTGTATATCTCCAAAAATATTTCGTTGTTTACTACATAGATATATATACATTAACAAAAAAGATATATACACAGGCATTAAAAAGTCCGAAGTCGTAAGTCTTTAGTTATTTGATTATAAGACAAAACGTTTTATCAATGCTACCCTAACCCAAGACTTAAGCTATTTTCGCATATTTTCAAATAAGATATTGAAAGTTTATGAATCATTTCACATGTCACATTTACAGAGGCAAATTATGATACATATCAAAACTACCTGGGTCTCAGTTCTGCCTCTGGGTAGTCATAAACATATGACCTGATTTGATCGTAACTCTCAAGTCATATTTCTTTATAAAACAGTCGCAAGTCGTAAGCGTGGTCCTAAGACGAGCCCCTTTCTGACTGAATTGGAAACACATATTCATTTTTGGAATTCACACAAACAATTCTTGGGTCACATTTTCCTGTAAAGCATAACTAGTCAATACTTTGAGTATGATACTAACAATTTGAGTATGTACTCAAGCAATTTTATATTACTGAAGTTGTCTTCAAATAGGTAACAATTTTTATCATGTTTTACAATATCAAGCCATCATTATACAAACCTGTCCAATTGAAGTATCATGTTTTTATGTTTGTGCATCATAATCATAAATTGTTTGTTGACATTAATTAATTTCATTTACGGTCTGTGGTATACATTTATAGTACCGACCAAAAGTAGTATTTCAAAGTGCGCCTGTTACAGGAATTGCCAAGTATAATGAGGAATGCAAAATCAGTCATACGCAAAGTGATCAGCGATCAATACCAATTTTCATTAGGATTTTTTTCCATTTTAATTGGCATTTTTTAAAAAACACATTCCGGGGACGTTATTGTAATTTTCTGGACGTTATTGTAATTTTAGACATTTTCATTAGAAACCACTCCTAACCGACGAAAATGAAAATCTTTACAAAAACTTCGATGTATTAATGGAGTTATTAGGGGGTATTCTTTAGGAACTCTTAAATTTACCCTGGTGAAAGAGTGATATAAAGGGTGTGCTCGATTCACCGCAAGAGTAATGTTTCGGCACAGTATCAGAACATGTTACAATCGAATGTACCAGGGCAGGAAGTAGTTATTTCAAAGATGTCGATAAAATTTCCATATTTCACGTAAGTTTATGGCTAATTTCTTGCCCAGGACACTTTTCCAGAGCATTTGATTGGTGTTCCACTTGTCTGGATGGTCTTGTAACAGTGAAACGGACACGCTCAGTAGAGCATCACCATGTCACTGGCAACACCTTTCCTTGATTAATTAACTAATTAGTCGGAGTAGGACTTTAAAAATACGACGAAAGTTCATACGAATACGAATTAAGAGAATACAGAAAAGTTTATTTATGAACATTACTCCCCGGAATGTTGCTTTAAACTTGTTTCCATGCATTTTTCAAAAAGAAATGTTTCAAGACATACATATAACTGATGCAGATTGTGTCGGTGCGTGTAATTAATTTTGGTTGGATACTGTATATTACAGCTAAGGACAGATACATCTTTTACCGGACCGTCGTCTGCTGTGTCAGGACAAAACTACATGTTCATCGAAACATCATCACCTCGGATAGCAGGAGATCGGGCTATCCTGAAGAGTTATATCACATTTCCGGGTAAGTACAAACAGGGCATCAATGGAACACAATATTGCACTAAAATTATAATGTCAACACCATTCTACAGGTTAAACTATATTTCTCCCATTGTTCGCAGATTTTTCCTTCTTTTTACGGGGAATGATTTCCTTGTTAACCCCAAGTGTATTGACAAGCTACACGTGTTATGACGTCACAATACAATTTTTGATGTGGCCTCTAGAATGCAGTATATATTTATGCCAGGCATGGCATATATCTCCGTAGATCTATATTTAAGACATGGAAAACAATAACCAATCCCTAAAGGTAGGGATAGATTATATTACTCATTTTGCTCCCCAAACTCATATTTCGATTAAATTTAATGTTATTGCTATCATTCGATATTCTAATTTTTCAGCTATCAGCCGATGTTTGAAATTCTACTATCATATGTATGGCATTGCAACCGGATCCCTGAATGTTTACTATTCCGGAGACGGCGTTTCAGAAACTGCTTTATTTTCTTTGACTGGGAATCAAGGAAATTCGTGGCAGCTGGCTGAGCTTGAGGTCCCTTCTGTAGGAAATTTGGCTGTATGTATTTAAAGTATTACATTTAAATTTTCTATTTTTAACTGCAATCGCTTGTATTTAAGATAAAACCATGATACTTACCCGTTTTTATCATTATTATGACTACATTAATTTAACATATATAATATTCTTGACAGATTTGGTTCGAAGGGATCCGCGGGGGTGGAAATCGAGGAGACATAGCTTTGGATTCTATACGATTGAACAGTGGACCATGTAGTAAGTTATAACAGTTTTTGTGAATTCATTTATCTTATTATGCTAATATAGAATATTTCAAAGCTTTTTGTCTACTTCTACCACGAGAGCGCTTGCGGTTGTCTAGCGGTAGAACGTGTTCCATTTCCGGTCATACCAAAAACAAAAATTCTGTTCCTTTGCCAGAAGCTCGGCATTCGAAGTGAAGTCACGTGTCTTTCGGATGAGACTTGAAATCGCGGTTCCGTGTCACACCCGATGTGACATGGGAACCATCACTGCACTGGCTTCAGTCCATAGCACAGGTCAAAAACGTGTGGCTATTGACCTAAAACTAAAGAAATCTTAATATAAATGAAATATTCTTGAGGGGATGTAAAACAAGAAACAAACGAATCAAACAAATTGCTTCCACGCCTAACAGTAAAAATAATCTAATAAAATAATAATTTACTAACTTTCATTTCTTGTCACTTATCATTAAATGGCAGTTTTCAATCATGTCTTTGTCAATTTCTTAAAAAAACAGAAATACGAAAGTTTAAAATCAGAACGTTCCTTGTACATCTAAAGTCTGATATTTTAAGTCAGAACGTTCTCTTTACATAACTCACATTTAAAGGGACATAAGATTCCCCCCTCCCCCCCAAAAAAACCAAAGTTTTCATTTTTTATTACTTAGAATGATATACAATAACAAAAATGAGATATACGCAGGCATTAAAATTGCTTGAGAAGCCCAAGTTTTACACTCTTTCCATTGCAACTGATTAATGCAATTTCACTATTGGTGTTTGAATGCCACACTGGAGCTGACCTTTATTTCACAAAATATATATGAATATGAAAAAGTTTATGATTGTGTATAGCTCTTACTGGTTATTGTACATGAAGTACAAGAAGTAAAAGTAGAAGAAAAAATCGAAATAATATATTGTCACCAACTGAAACCCCTTTGAACCTGCTGCCTCGCTAACTGCAAAAAATCTCCTAAAAATCGCAGGGAAACTGCTTAGGTCGAAAATCTAGTTAGCGACGTTGCGACGGCCCTGCGTATACGCAAATTCGTATTGAGTCTTTGAGGCTGCCGTATTAAATCCATTGATTTTCCCTAAAACGTTGGTCGTAGACAGGTGTGCGGCTGTCGCAAAGCTTGTGTGCACTGGGCTGAACTTACAAACACATACACTAGAGTGTATCTTATTTACACCTTTGTAATCAGTGATTTACTTGTAACATTATTTTACTGTATGCTATCACAGCACCACTGCCATCAACTACGCCGGCCAGTACTACAACTGCTTCAACTGCAGGCCCAACAACTGAAAGCGCCACAGAAACATCGACTGAAAGCACAACGGAGACTACGACTGAGATCACCACAGTAACTACCACAACACCATCACCAACAACCACCGTAATTACAGGTATGACTCTCGCCACATTAACTCTCGCTACATTGACATTTGACCATAAGACCTGTCAAAATTTATGACACTCATCTTTATAAGCCAATATTCTTATTGAATGTATTATATATATATATATATATATATATATATATATATATATATATATATATATATATATATATATATATATATATATATATATATATATATTGCATTTATATAACGTTTGTACATTCAGAGTCGACAACATAAATTATGAATTTATTAAATAAATTTATCCATTTTTGTTTAATAAATTGGCCGCTTGTTATATTATTTAATAAATGCCTTCCGCTATGAAAGAAAAATGGTCGAATTAGAAAACATTTCACTCGTCACTTGAGAAAGAAAAAATTTGTCCAATGTAATGATAATTTTGTCTTTTATACATTTTATCAAATTAAAGGAAATGCAAATAAGTACATAACACTCTGTACTTAATAACATAATTAACATAAAAGTATATTGCTGTGTTACTTTTATAATTTTTAAAATCGTTTCTATTCAATCAAAGGTACAGAAAGTCTCGAAATGATATGATAAGTTTCATATTCTTGTTCAACGTTTCAACGTCGCATTTATCCGTTCTGACTAATTCATGGCAGTGTGTGTGTACATTTTTTTAGCATTGTAAATACTGTACTATTATAGTCATTTTATTTCTTGAGAAATAAATGAAAATAAGATGAAAATATCATAATATTATAAAAGTTCAAAGAAAAAAAATATTCAAAGATTATAAAAATATTTCAAAATATTTCAGCGTGTCCAGCGGAAAATCCCTGTGTTTTTGGTACATGTATTATGGTGAGCTCTTCCTACCAATGTAATTGCCAAAGCGGATTTTCTGGACAGAATTGTACCGATGTAATTGATGGTAAGATATAGTTTATTTTACGATTTCCATTTGTGATTTGATATGAAAACATTGTATAACTTAAGAGGACGTAATAATGTCATCATCTTCATGTACAGTATGGTAAGATAGTCAACCGTTACATGCATTAAAACTCTGACACCCGGTCATTACAAGGAGAGAGAGAGAGAGAGAGAGAGAGAGAGAGAGAGAGAGAGAGAGAGAGAGAGAGAGAGAGAGACAGACAGACAGACAGACAGACAGACAGACAGACAGAGAGAGAGAGAGAGACAGACAGAGAGAGAGACAGAGGGGTACTAAGGTTAGTCTTATCTTAAATGTGTGAAAATACATGCAGGAGCGGGTGATGCAGTATTTTTTTCAAGTACTCATTTTAAAAGAGTATTCAAGAGATACATTTTAAACACATGTTTTAGCACTTTAAGTAAACATTGTTTTGCATAACCAGTTACGTTCTCTGTATTGTAAACCGGTATCAATAATAAACGGTTTGTTAGAAATTTGGTGCTTCAGTTTTATTTTTGGAAAACTTTGTACACAGGGCGAACATGTAATGGGTAGGAACTATATATTTGATGTATACTATACAGATTTAACGAACAATTAAAATGTCAATTATTTTTATTGTTTTACTTGTTTTTGTCAGGTACACTAGACTTACTGTCTAATTTTGATGGTTTGCAGTCGTTCTTGATAAATGAGGTCAGTAGTGACGACTTCGACTGGACATTGGGAAGCGTAAGTGTCTGTCTTAAATTATGCTATTATATATCTAAGAAACAAACGACTCGCCAATAAACTACTCCCACAGGGATACTTTGTTAAACGCTTGAAATCGTCACTGAGGAAGCTTTATGGTCGAAATAGGGATCTTGTTAAATGATATACCGCACCCCTCTCAAGTACATTTGGAAGTATTTTAGAGCACGACCAAATACCATGACCCCCCCCCCCTTTTCAAATTAGATGACCTTATCACCGTACCAGAGAGGTTTCCATGTAACATTTGCGACGGGTGTGACATGCTAACAGGGGATACTGACTTCTTCTTATCACCTGATCTCATTCCGTTAGGGATTCGCAATTGTACTTAGTAATAACTGTGACATCTAATTTGTCATATTCTTATGAACGTGGTGTTTCGAGTATCCATCGGTACTTGTTCATTATACTTAAAAGAAATGCAGATGGAATGAAATTCGTACAAAAGACACGTCTTGCTATTAATGACTTACATCGAACTTCATCCCACTTATCCATGCCATCATTCAGTACACATGGCGCAAAGGGGCACCAGTCAAAGCAAGTAATCATAACCTTCAAGTGAATGAGATAAAGAATGTTAGAAAGATTATTTAATCCTCCAGTGCTGTATATATAGTCTGAAAAATAAACATTTAGTGTTGCGTTCCCCGCTCAAGATTGAAGATTTGGGACAATTTCTGGTCCGATTGTTTGTCTATTGGACTTCAGTCTGATGTTTTAGTTATTTGTGACTAATGTGGCATGCTTTCAGGGGACGCTGACTCCTTCCCGACACCTGGTCCAATCCCGTTTGTGGTTTACAATTGTTCTTCGTGCTGAGAACGTTGTTATATCTAATTTGTCATATTCTAATGGACAGAATTTGGTATGATGCTCTGTATAAATGAAACATCGATTGAGTTCAATTATGGCTAACATTCGACGCCTTTGAATCATTATAGATGGCTAGGCTTTCGGGAACATAATTTGTTTCTCGCTAATTATTTAAAATGATTTATTTTTTGTACGTTTTGTGTTTATAGGGAGGAACTGACACGAGTTTTACCGGACCAAGTAATGCTCAATCTGGGGCAAATTACATGTACATAGAAACATCTTCACCTCGAGTTTTTGGAGACAGAGCCGTGCTGAAAAGTTTTGTTACATTACCAAGTATGATTTTTTTTTAAATTTTTAAATTTTCAGTACCAATAACCGTGACGTCATCAGATGTATTTTCAATTTCATAAACATGATGACCATCGGGAAATTTATATTTGGTATAAAGTTTCCTGGGTTTGTCTTATATATACCGTATTTTCAAATTTGTTATAATATATACAATGAATAACACTGATAGGTTTGCAAGAAATGTTGCCTTGTATTCTATATATTGTTCCATTCGTACCTTCGAATTGGTTAGTTTTCAATATTTTGGGCACAGTGCACTTTTTTCTGCATGGCTGACACATGGTTTCTATTTTGTAAAAACAAATTTTTTTTATGGACTAAAATATCTGTCCCTCTTAAAAGCAATCACTGGCGGTTTTGGGAATCTTTCATTTTTGTAGAAGATTCCAAAATATGGAATACATAATATTTTACACATTCCAGAAGATTTAATGTGTAACCAATACCCATTAAAATCATTTTTCTTTCTTTCCAGCCATTAAGAGGTGTTTAAAATTTTATTATCATATGTATGGAATAACGACCGGGTCATTAAAAGTTTACACGACAGGACAGAGCGTTTCTTTGACCACCATATTTTCACGAAACGGAGGTCAAGGTAATTCTTGGAATTTCGCTGAAATTGACATCCCAGCGATCACTGATCTGCAGGTAAATCCTCTTTAATCATATATTCAAACGTCTTAAAGTTGTTTTCTTCAATATCCAGTTAATTATTTTTCATATGAACACATAATCAGTTACAAGTAAAGTGTCACAAATTTTACTTATGTTATGGACTTGCGTTTTTTCTAACTTCTCTCGGTACTTTGATCGAAGTTTCACCCGGAAGTCCTTAGCACCCGAAAAGAAAAATTGGCTATGAAATTGTCAATGTTATTTTTTTTTTGGGGGGGGGGCGACATAATTTCCAGACATTTTCTGGTTGTAGATCAAATAGTTTGCATTTGTTTTATGTAAAGCTGTACACTTTGAATTGTATTCTATATTAAAGCGACATATCAGTGTTATTTAGTAATATATCTGCATAACCAGTAAACCACATGTGCCTGTTTCTCACCAAGGCAGGAAACGTAACACCGAACGTAAATAAATAGTAACATAGGCCATAAGTATAGACGTATGTTATGAAAGGATCTATAAGAATAAGTATCAATAATTACACGTTAATTTTGGCAGATATTGTTCGAGGCTACCCGCGGAGGAGGACAGCGTGGAGACATCGCAATAGATACGGTAGAATTGAACAGTGGTCCCTGCAGTATGTATATGACTTTACAGTTTAACTATACCTTTGTCGATGTTTCTATATGTAAGCGTAGGAGAGAGATAACAAGAGAGAGAGAGAGAGAGAGAGAGAGACAGACAGAGAGACAGACAGACAGACACAAAGACAGACAGATAAAAAGAAATAGAAAGAAAGAGACATACAGAGAGAAAAAGGAAGACAGAAAGAGAGACAGAGAGAAAGATAAATATACAGAAAGAGACTAACAGAAAAAACAAAAGAGAGACAGATAGAGAGAAAGAGGAATGTGCACGAATGTAAGAAACACAGAATGAGAGACAGAGAAAGAAACACAGACGGCAAGAGGGGCAGACAGAGACAAAAGGAAATATGCAGAAACATAAACAGACATAAAGAAAGACAGAGAAACATACAAAATGACAACCTGACAGTGTATATTTTTATGAAATATCGTTTTTTATTTACGAAATGAAATATTTCATACATAACGTATTACTATATAATAAACGTCTATATTTCTTGCGGTGAAAAAAAAATAAAACGTGAAGTTCTCCTTGTAATATATCACCAAAGTGTAGCATACCGTTTTGATGTACATGTATATTAATTCATTGTAAATTATTTCAGATGAGCCACCGACCACTACTGAACCAACTACCACCACATTGCCAACTACCACATGGACTTCAGATATAGGTATGATGTCACGTGATATAACATATTCATAATATCACAATTGAACATTTTATCGTCTCTTATACTAAAGTAATATTTGGCACCGATAACCATTTAAATTCCAAAGTTTTCTAAAGCTAAGATAGTCATCTTTTATAGTGGTTACTCTTAGACGGTTTTCGGCTATATTTTTAGATTTATTATTTGGCATTGTATGTTACCAATTTCTCTTTAGAAAATACAGATACATTTGAAACTGGAGCTCAACTGATGAAGTCGAATTGACAGAAACGGCCGTTTTGAGCATTATAACTTTGGTATTATGTTTATAATATTTATCGTCTGTTAGGAACTACAAGTACATGACCAAGTTATTTCTAAATATTAAACAATTGACGAGTGTTATAAATCGATATGCTGGAGTACTTATATTCTGTTTAGAGAGCCGTAAGGATTTGGTTCAAGTCCGAAACTGACCGTCTTACAGACACATGATATAAACATGTATCTCGTTTGTGAAACAAGATGAAGCCCCACTCTCTCATGAATATTACATAGTATTTTGACAATATCACCGAACTTGGCCTTTAATTGAATTCGAGAAGTTTCCTGTAACATTTCCTACGAGTGTGGCAGAGGACGCCGACTCCTTCCAGACACTTGATCCCATCCCGTTTTGGATTCGCAATTCTTCTTCATGTTGAGACCATTTACGCAAGTAATTTGTCTTATCGTATTCTAATGAACTTAAGTTTCGATTGTCAGTTCGTACGTCTTCATTTTTACACTATATAAGTTATCTTTACATTGTAGTTTGTGCTGACGGACCCTGTGTGTTCGGTAACTGTACCGACATGGGCACGTACTACCAGTGTGACTGTGAGCCTGGCTTCCATGACAGAAACTGTTCAACTGTGTATGATAGTAAGTATAGGGGAAAATAAGCAATTATCACAAAACAAACATGAAATAATCTATACTGAATTACCTGTTCGGCTGTTGTTGTTGTTGTATTGTTATTTAACGTGCCACCCAAGAACTCGATGAGGCAGTAAAAACTGAGGTCCTGAGTCACATTAGGTGTTGGCACGTTAAAGAATCCTCACTGCTCAATGGTCGTAAGTGCCGAGCATGGCCAAAATTTGAAGTCCTTCACTGGCATTTGGTGACGTCTCCATATGAGTGAAAGATTCTTAAGTGAGACGTTAAACAATAATAAACAAACAAACAAATATCGAATCATATGTCGTTGTCGATATCATCAAACAATGTTTATTTCCAGGCTCTTTGGAGTTAGTTGCCGATTTTGACGGATCAAAGCCTTTCCTCGCAAATGTCGATACTGGAGATGATTTTGATTGGCAGTTAGGAACGGTATGTTACTATCATTTACTATTTAACCATATTTTGATTCTTCCTTGATTAACGCCAAAAGCAATTCAGTATGTGTTTTTGTATGTTTCACATGAACTACAAAACCTATTTCATGTTTCAAGAAGATACCCTTCAAAACAATTTCTTATAAAACGTCTGACATTTGGGGTGTGTGTGTGTGTGTGTGTGTGTGTGTGTGTGTGTGTGTGTGTGTGTGTGTGTGTGTGTGTGTGTGTGTGTAAATCATTTTGCTGACTTTCGTTTCTTTACAGCAAAGTACAGGTACATCGGTTACGGGACCCAGTGGTGCCGAGTCTGGATCTCATTACATGTTTATAGAGACTTCATCACCACGTGTTTCCGGAGAAAGAGCAGTGTTGAGAAGTATCATAACACTGCCAAGTAAGTTCACATGATTCTTTTTATTATCCCCTGTGGCCACATTTAGACTCACCCAAATCAATACATAATATGGTCTACTTTCATTTCTCAGGAGAAAGGAAGTTTAATTAATCTTAAAATTCTTGTAGATGTTTTATCCAAACCATACACTCCTTAATTCCGACAGTGAACTTTACCTATCTTTGAAATGGGTGATACCAAATGAGACTTTAGGGGTCGTTGAGATAATAGAAAAATATTATCTTTCCATTACTTACCATTCCTTAGCATTGGTTTGTTGTATTGCATTTCAACTTCGTTTCAACACATTTAACTGCGTACATACATTTCAACTTTTTATCATAACTGTTACATATTGGATGTACGATATTATTATAGTAAAATCCATATAACTTGGCGGGTGGAATCTTGTGACACTCTTTTTTGTTCTGGACGAGTTTAAATGTTTGATAATAACGGATAATGCCATTACAATTACACTGACTAAAGTTGTCGTTCCTGTTTGTCACCACACCGTATCCAGTCAGGAATAAAATAACTTTCCCCGTACAGCTTGTCATAACTGAAAAGTGAGTAGAATCATCCGTATGATAATCAAAAGTTTACTCCGCCGTCCGCAATCTTTTGTGAATCGGATAACACTAAGACAAAACATTATCGACATATTTTGTAAATATTTTTAACAATATTGACAGCATGTTTTCATGTCATTTTGCAATCCAATCTTGGTTGTAACGAGATTCAGCTAAAATACTATATTACCGATTAATTCTATGGTACGATACTTTTGCGATTTCGGTAGTCAAAGCTCGTATCTTTTATTCTGCGATTTCAATTTTTGCGACTTACTGATATATATTATATATTTCACCAAACTGAATTTTATTACAACCAAAGCATAACCTCAAATCAATACAACGAATGTGAAACTACATCAGTTAAAGTGCTTTCTCCAACATATATATAATTTATAGTTTGATTTTTTAAATTTTTGTTATTTCATGCTATCGCGAAATTTTGAGAACGGTAGACAGTACCGGTTATACGGTATTCGTGTACAGAAAGCAAATATCAGCAAATAATTAATTAGATGAAAGTAACCCAATGTGTTAAGAAATCATGAACATTTCTCCCTCTTAAACGATAATGTTCTAGGCTCGACATAAGTGTGAAATTATTATGCACTTCAGGGATCAAAAGATGTCTACGATTTTTTCATCACATGTACGGAATAAATACCGGAACTTTAAACGTCACGACGGTTGGAAGTGATGCTGCAAAGACCTCCATCTTTTCTCGTTCTGGGAACCAAGGAAATTCGTGGAACGAAGCTGTAATTGAGATTCCTGCAATGGACGATCTGCAGGTATAAATTTCATAAAAAATATTTGCATTATAAATTTTTGCAAGATATGCGTTGCTTTTCTTAAATATTAGAATCGGGTTCGGAGTCCAGTTTTTTAATATTTAACAAATAATTTGACGATTTGTACGATGTTTTTGTTTGCAATTGTAATCTGGTTTTAACTTTCACCTTTAAAAACTGGCCGATAACATATAATTGAAAAAAATTGTTGACAGAGGGCGCAAAATATTATTCACTTAAAAAAAACAAATATATATATATATATATATATATATAATATATATATATATATATATATATATATATATATATATATATATATATATATATATATATATATATATATATATATATATTAAATATTTTGAACAATCTGGAATGTTGGACCAGTACAAAAGACCCATGATGTTATTTAGTACAATTGCTTGAAGAAAGAAAGTAGTCACTACATGTATGTTTTAGTATGTCAAATCGAAGCTGGGACCTTCCACTATCACGTCCAACATTATTTTTAATACCCTGCCTGTTAATAACTCATCCACCCCTGACAAATAATGAATTCTTCTGTAAATCAATTATTCAGGTCAATTCAAATGTGTGTTTAGGAGTGAATGAGTTAAAACTAGATAATTGTAATTACAAAAATGGTCTTACGGGGGTGTGACCGGTGAACAGGGGATGCGTACTCTTCCAAGGCAACTGGTCCCACCTCTGGATTCCCAGAGGTCCGTTTTTGCCGGACATCCTAAAGATTATATACGTTTTAGATATTTTATATTGATTTACTGGCTTTTCTACTATTTACATCTTGGCATAGTAGCTACACATTGTATTTCGTTATCTTTCATTTTTCATTAAAGTTATCATTTGAAGCAGTGGCTGGTGGTGGGTCTCGAGGGGACATAGCAATAGATTCCGTCCAGCTGGTATCAGGATCATGTGGTCAGTATATATACGTCACTGTTTATCCTGTAACTAAGACCGGAAGTGTCGTATATCAATTGCAGAACACGCCACAGCTGTATTCGGTCACTGACGGATATCAAACACGCGATTTCGTTCTATGCTTGTCTTGTGACGTTGAAGTTACAATCTATTATAGTTTATTGTTGGAATGACGTCGCGTGTCCTATAATATCTTGCATATATGTTAAATAATCTTGGGCAAACTGGCGGCGCCAATATTGTTTTTAATAGATGTGGCATTGCGGTATAAATGACTTCCGGAGCAATAATAGGTTACAGGCTAAACAGAATAGATGGTTAGTGTCTTAAAATACAGATTGTGTTAAACTTGGGTTCAAAAAACGACACTGACTCAATGAGTCTCGCCAATGCTGTGTTTCTTCGTCCTTGTCTAAATATAACCTGTATTTTAAGACATTAAACACCCATTATCTCTGTATTTATCAAATATAGCCCTTCCATGTACCTGTTTGAACCGTATTACCTGTATGCGTTATGTATGTCGAGTTAACCATGTTCTTACTTTGATGTATGATAATTACTGATTTACATTTTGATTCTATTCAATGTGTTTGTATATACATCGAAGTTAGTGAAACTTTAGAATACAGCAGATATCATTAACCCATTAACCTTTGTGTACATGTAGCCCTACTAAATTGTATTTTTGTTGTTGTTAGAAGTTGAAAATCTAATGGTCTTAAATTACTAACTCAACATGGACATTACAAAATATCAGATTTACATACATGTGTATTCAGTTAATAACAATGGCCTCACGGTGTGGTTTCTAACATGTCTTCTTGTTTACTAACAAATGCTAACAGAGATCCCAACAACAACAATGACAACATTGTTACCTACAACTGCAATAACAACTAACATAGGAGTGACAACACAGTCAATACTAAGAACAACCAACAATCCTGAATCAACAACAACTAACACTGGTGAGTTATACCTTAAAGGGGCATTACCTGTGTCAAACAAACAAAAGTATTTTGAATTATTCAACTTTTACTACTTGTATTTGATATACAATAACAAATAAGAGCTATCCACAGGCATAAAAATCTTATATCCCTATATATTATGTGAAAGTAAGGGCAGGACCAGAGTGGTGTGAATATACAAATTGTAAGGTTGTGTTAATCAATTGCATTTGAAAAAGTGCCAAACCTGGGTTTCTCAAGCAATTTTCACAAAATATATAGAAATTTAAGAATTTTATGCTTCTGTATATCTCTTTTTGTTACTGGATATCAATCTAAGTGGTAAAAAAGGAAAAACAGTTTTTGAAAAATAAAACACATTTAATGCAACTTTTAACTAAACGGTGATATTTCTGGTAACTAAAAATAATTAACAAATACAAAAATATTACAACTTTCTGGAGAGAGAGAGAGAGAGAGAGAGAGAGAGAGAGAGAGAGAGAGAGAGAGAGAGAGAGAGAAAGAGAGAGAGGGGGAATCGCCGAAAGAACAACTTTGTTTAGGTGGAGGTGTGAATAGCAAGGTTTCTCTATACAGATGGGTTCAGATTGTGATCTGTTAAGAGTTTAAGAGTCAAACTAATTTACCAATTTACCTATGATGGATTACGATATTCAGTACCATAGAAATAAGCGGGTATTTGGTCACGAGCAATCGCTTCGATGTAAGAATCTTTTTCGTTACAAAACTTATGTTTCTCACTCTTGGAGGATTCTGTATCAATGTATGAACCATTATTTCATACATTAATATTATTTTACATGATTTTGTGTTTCAATAGATTGTTTTCCAAGTCCTTGTCTGTATGGAACATGTACTGCGTTAGTGTCCGGGTACAGGTGTGATTGCGATTCTGGTTTTGGAGGAGAAAACTGCACGGAGGTCAAAGATAGTGAGTATACAATGAAAGCGATGTAATTGACATTTTCCGGGATATCCAGGGTCTCAGTTGTGATATATATCCACAACATCACCTCAATAGATAACTTCTAAACTCTTCAAAAGCTAAGATAGTCACCTTTTTACAGTTGTTACTGTTAGACGGATTTGGCTATGCATTTGAATTTATTGTTTGGCCTTGTATGATACCACTTTCCCATTAGAAAATCTTTTTTGAATTGCAGCTCAGCTGATGAAGTCTTATTGACAGAAGCGATCTTCTTGAGCATTATAACTATTATTATGATACTATTATGATTATAATATTTATAAGTTAATCAAAATTCTGAACATTGTTCTTACAAATCTAATGTGAGCCGGCATGGCCCAGTCGGTAATGCGCTAGACTCTTGATCGAAAAGTCGCGACTTCGAGTCCAGTCGGCGACAGGTCGGATTCCTGTCCTTCGGATGAGAGAGTAAAAACCGAGGTTCCGTCTCACAGTAGGTGTCGACACGTTAAAGAACCCTCACTGTTAATGGACGTAAATGCCGAGCATAGGTCAAAATTTGAAGCCCTTCACCGGCATTTGAGACGTCAACATATGAGTGAAAGATTCTTGAGTGGGACGTTAAACAACAAAACAACGAACCAACAACAAATTTCATATTGTACAGGATGTGGTCACAGGGATAAACATTAACACTTCTCTTTACCGTTTATGTTTTGGGCAATAAAATAAATAAATAAATAAATAAATTATGCAGGTACATCTGTAATTTTTAATAATCTATAGCACATAAATCACATGCCATATTATCGATGATATGAATGTTTAACATTTTTGTAAATTTAGTTTAGTTAAGGTTATCTCGTGTGCTTCATATCAGATATAGAAATATGTAAGTTTGCAAAAAATTGGCCAACATAAGAGTATTTTATCATCTTATTTTCATCAAAGTTTAGCTGAACCTAAGCATTTGCTCAAGTTAGCGGCAAATTGCCCATATCTGCCAAATTACGGCTATCACAGAATGAAACCTGTAAGACTGTATGAAAATTTTTCTAGTTGGTCATAGCGACTGCGTCACAACCGGAAGTATCCTGGTTCTATTCCATACCTAAAACATGTTTTGAAAGTTATCATTACTTCGCAAAGCGCTCAGACTTTTCGGAACAGACTTTAAACTGAAACCTGCGTCTTTAAAAGTGCTGTACATTGAAGGACACTCACTTCCCTTTACCTGAAAACAAAGCATCGATGGCTCTTTTTCTGTGATTGGTGATGTGAGTGTAAATGGCGGTATGATAAGAATAAAAATTAAAAAAAACTATTGTAAGCTGGCCTGGCTCAGTCAGTAGCGCGCTTGACTCTTGATCGTGAGGTCGTGATTTCAAGTCCAGCCGGCGGCAGGTCGGTTTCCTGTCCTTCATAATACAGTAAAAATCGAGGCCCCGTGTCACAGTATGTGTCGGCACGTAAAAGCACCCTCACTACTCAATGGCCGTAAGTACCGAGCATAGGCCAAAATTTGAAGCCCTTCACCGGCATTTGGTGACGTCTCCATATTAGTGAAAGATTCTTGTTTGAGACGTTAAACAACAATACAGAAACAAAACAAACAAACAAAACTATTTTGGTAATGTAATCTACGCCATATTGGAACATATTTATATAATCAACGGCAGAGGTATATACTAGTATCTTTCAGGTCACCATGGTTACTCTATATTAATTATAACACTCATTACAATCTCTGAAATCTTTGTACAGGTGCTACGGATCTGACATCTGATTTTGAGGGATCAGTTTCTTTCCTTGCCAACGTAGAAACAGATGACGAATTCGATTGGCTCCTTGGAAGTGTAAGTCTTTGTTTTGCACATACATGTAATGATGTATTCTTTTTGAAGCGAATGGAGCCGGCCTGGCTCAGTCGGTACCGCGCTTGACTATTGATCGTGAGGCCGTGAGTTCGAGTCCAGCCGGCGACAGGTTGGTTTCCTGTCCTGCGGATGAGACAGTAAAAACCGAGGTCCCGTGTCGCAGTAGGTGTCGGCACGTTAAAGAACCCTCACTGCTCAATAGTCCACCTGAACCGAAGCCCCAGGGGGTACCCCTCTATGAAAATCTTCTCCAGGACTGCTGCTTGGATTGAAAAACTAATTTCATGATTTACATGTATGCATGATTCAATTTCCTGTTTTGGAACATATTGGAAAATTGATTTTTGGCATATTTTACGACTTTGTCATTATTATTATTATTATTATTATTATTATTATTATTATTATTATATGAATAACAATTTTAGATAATGATAACAATGGAGAAAATAAGGGAAAAAATATCTGAATGCACAAATAATGAAACTTCCAGATTTCTGTCTAGAAAAAATATATCATTACATTTTATTTCTGTATGATCATATTTTTGGCAATGCATTTAGATTTATTATTTGACCTTGAATGATACCACTTTCCCTTTAGATAATTATTTTAAATTGGAGCTAAACTGATGAAGTCTAATTGACAGAAACGGTCTTAAGCATTATAACTTGGCATTATTCTATATGTATAACCACTAGGCCATTTCCACTGCTGGTGGACCGTTTGAGTCCCAAAGGGAGTACATAAACCTAGTACCTGGTATTTTGGTACCAGCTGATAAATTCTTCAAACGCTAAGATAGTCATCTTTTTACAGTGGTTACTCTTAGACGGATTTGGATATGCATGTAGATTTATTAGTATGCCTTGCATGATACCACTTTCCCTTTAGATAATCTACTTTAAATTGGAGCTCAACTGATGAAGTCCAATTGACAGAAACGATCTATTTGAGCATTATAGCTTTGGTATTATGTTTACGATATTTACAATAGATATATAAGAAATGAACTAAACTATTCAGGTTTTTTCCCGTTCATTGTGCTGATAATCCTGCAATTATATTTTTTTCGATTCAGAATATCATTTAAACTTAGTAATGGTAATAATAGAACACAAATGTATTTGTTTATTATAGTCGTACTACAATGATTAATACATTTTAATACTATTATCATACCTTCAGGGTAGAACAGAGACATCTTTTACGGGACCATCCGGAGCCCGGTCTGGCTCCAATTACATGTATATAGAGGCGTCCTCACCTCGTTCACCAGGGGATAGGGCCGTTCTAAGAAGTATTGTTACATTACCAGGTAAGATTCAAAACAAATTTTGCACATTTTAAAATATAGTAATTGAAAATTATAAACATGAAAATCCTATACTTAAAAGAGGGTGTCTTATCTGAAGAATGTATTCTAATTTTGGAGCATATTTCGTATCGGGTTTACATCTACCCACGCATTCATACTTCCAGGTTACCAGGGTTACATAAGGTTTTAGAGTTTTTTAGTATATGTTTAAATACACACCACAACTTTTCAGTAACAGTTTTAAATTATAACCCTCCTTGCTCGTTATCGATTCTCTCTTTTATCTCCACATGGTCGTTTCCTGATATTTGTATGAGAATCGCAATTTGACATCTTGCTGAATTGTATTGCTATAAAAAAAATCGAGCTGCCAAATGGCAAACCAGTTTTCATTATTGTGTACTCATTTGATTTACCTATTGAACAGCCACACGTTTCAACAAGGTTTCTGTCTGCTTCACATAATTTGTTGGGGCGGAATAACCTTTTGATTATCATTCGAATGATCCTACTCGCTTTTCGGCTATTGAAAGCTTGACGGGGAAAAATCTTTCATTCCTTGTTGGATTCTCATAGGCATAATTACAAATAGGAACAAGAACTCTTTCCATAATAATTTAGATGATGTTATTACTTAAACATCGCCCAGCTCAAGAGAGGAATCACGAAACTCCATCCTGCCAGATTATATGAATGTTGCTATACTTACATCAGTTTATTGTGTTTATTATTGTATCCTCACCACAAATCATTTCTGCATAAAACAAGTCTTAATGTGGAATATTTCTTATTTTCAGTTGTCCAACGGTGTCTGAGGTTTTATTATCACATGTACGGAATAAATACAGGTTCCCTGAATGTTTATATCGGCGGAGACGGAGTGTCTAATTCCACGGTGTTTGCTTTAACTGGGAATCAAGGAAACACGTGGACTGAGACAGAGATTGAAATACCCGCCTTGACAAATTTACAGGTAAAAGCAGGAGTTCCTTTGTTGATTGTGATCTTTTGATATTTGTATGTAGTAAATAAATTCATAACATTTCCGATGTGTATGGAGATGGCATATCATGACAGGTGATATATTACACGTGTATCAAAATATCTACCGGCGTTGTGGTTGGTCAACATTTTCAGCTTGTACTATTAACTTTTTTTCTTGCATCCTTTATTTATTTTCATTAATTAAATTTGAAATGTCATTATTAACAACTCCCTGTCTTCGATATAATATATTTCCAAAAATGCTAAAGGGATCCAGAACTTTAAAACTCTTTAGTTATATGATAAATATAGTATTATCTGAGTGGATATGCCGATCTAATTTATAAATTTGAGCAATAAATGCATGTGGCGAGTATCATATAAATTTATAACGAATTATAAAACTTCACAAGAACATGGAAAATCGTTAAAGATCGTTGTAACCTGCCTCCGATTTCGAAGTTCGTGGGCATATCTTTGTTGATATGTATATTAAAGATGGATTTCCGTTAACAAGATTTATTTCCCTTCGTCGGCCATAAATTATGGCAGCAGAATAAATTCAGATCTTCATTCATCTAAACAGCTAATTTTTGTAAAAAAAAAATGATATTATGTCCTGTTCACTAATAATATTTTATCCAATTTGGTGGGCTAAACAAGAAAACTAATCACAATATGCCCGTCAAAGGGGAATAACCCTCAAAATACTGCCAACGGAAACCCATCTATTTGTCCATTATCCTTTATAAGTCAAATACCTTAATTTCGTTCTTTAAATCTTAAGCAGATGATACTTTTTGTTGCTTTATATCACTATTTTTGATAAATCTATGACATAGTATTTAAAGGCATACTGTCGCTCAAAATCGTAATTTTTTTACCATTGAAAAATTGACTGGGTATTGATGTATAAACGAGTTAAATAATAATTCCTTGTCGAAATATTATTAATATCGCGTATAATTGGAAACTGACTAGGATATTCCGCCAGTAATATTTAATATTTATTATGCACTGAACAAGATTCCCAAGACGCATATATAAGACGAATGTGGATTTAGACAATAATATGGCGTGTCAAACGTTGCAATATTCAAAAAATATAATTTGCATTCAAAAATATACATTTGCATTCAAAAAATATACATTTGCATTCAAAAAATGTACATTCAAAAAATATACATTTGCATGCAAAAAAAATTGCATTCTAAAAAAATGTATTTGCATTCAAAAAATATACATTTGCATTCAAAAAAAATGTATTTGCATTCAAAAAATATACATTTGCATTCAAAAAAAATGTATTTGCATTCAAAAAATATACATTTGCATTCGAAAAAAATATCATTTGCATTCAAACAATGCATTCTGGGTAGACTGTTGTGACGACGGTTTTCATTGGTTGCTAAATATAACCCTCGGGGGGATTCATTGATCAAAGAGTCATGTCCCTACTGTCTGTGAACTTAGAGTTGGTCAACGAAAAATCGTCATTAAAATTGTATAGATGTTCATATCTTTACAAAAAATACATTTTTGAACAGCACTTGTTTTGTCGTAACAGATTTAAAAAAAATATATATATGTTGAAATCGAAAATGAAATTTTTTCCTTCTTTGAGACTAGTAATTTTTTGCCGAGATTTTACTACCGAGAGCAGCGATATTAAAGCTAATATTAGCTTTATATATCGCTGCCGAGAGTAACGTCATGACGTTACGTAATACGGCCGTTTTTTGTTACTAGTCTCAAAGAAGGATTTTTTTTTATTAATGAATATAGAATGCATGTTTATCTATTTCCTATTACGACAAAAAGAGTGCTACAAGAAGATATCTTTTTTTTGTGAAAATTGAGTGAACAACTAATTTAACGGCGACTTTTCGCCAACCAATTCTAAGTTCACAGACAGTAGCTGTGACCGAATCACTTCCAGGTTTTATGGAGGTTACTGTAGATGTAATATAAACTTATTTATTCTACAACGATTGAAAAATAAGTTCTTATAACTTATAAAAATCAGGTTCTGTGATGGACAGGCAGATCGGTGTGCCGAGTCTAATTATGGCCTTCATGAGTCATGCCTGTTATGGTTCGATCATTGAGCTTCATCAGCTTCCTGTAAAGAGGATTTTCCCCGAGTTATATTTTAGCAATCAATGAATGCGATCATTCAACCCGCTTTGAAGGCTTTTTTTCTTGACACAAGTATTTTTGAGGATTTTTTCCCCCAGGGGTTATATTTTTTTGAATGCAAATCAATGAAATGTATTTTTTTGAATGCGTCACATTTAGAATGCTTTTTTTTTGCATGCAAATGCATTGTTTTGAATGCAAATGTAAATGATATACATTTTTTTTCGAATGCAAATTGTATATGTTTTTTGAATGCAAAATATTTTTTTGAATATTGCAACGTTTTAATGCAATATGTATCATTTTTTACGGAATGCAAATGAAAATACATTTTGCAAACAACTCGCCATTTGAATGTACAAATGTATATTTTTTGAATTTTTAAATACATTTATTTTTAGAAATGCAAATACATTTTTTTGAATGCAAATGTATATTTTTTTGCAAATGCATTTATTTAGCAAATGTATATTTTTTTGAATGCAAATGTACATTTTTTGCATGCAAATGTATTTTTTTGCATGCAAATGTACATTTTTTGAATGCAAATGTATATTTTTTGAATGCAAATGTATATTTTTGAATGCAAATTATATTTTTTGAATATTGCAACGTTTGACACGCCATACAATAACCTTAGACTCCTATCATTAGGACTAGAGGTACGGAAGTACTGTAATAATACTGATGAAAATACCATTCCAACATGCAAACAACTCGCCATTATGCATGTACATCGTGCTTTTGTTCAAGTTAGACATCAAATCAGAGCTGTTGTTTTTTCTTGCAGATAGCTTTCTTTCACTGTTGCATTTGTCACTCTCTGATATCTTTGTTTTTGTTTAGCGGGTTGAGCATACACGAAAAGCTTTCCGGTTGAAATCAAACTGGAGGTAACATTAGTTGTTCTCGTGTCACATCGACAGACATGTTGTCATCCTATACATTAATGCATCGAAGACTTATTTCACATATATAGACCTCAAAATACAGTGGAATGTTGATATCTATTACAAAATATTTCAAATATTTTTGAAGTACTGATTTTATTGCAAATTTTAACCAAAACAAAATTTTGATGTACTGAGTCATGGGTCTTTAAAATCGTCATGAGTGCCTTTGTTTTCCAAATACTAATACACGCACATTCCTTGTATTCACTGCACTTTTTATATTCCAAAAATTGAATGTAAAACATTGAATAATTCATTTAATCAAATATATTTTCAGTAACAGGCGTATATTTTGGCAAACTCTAATGTAATTACACTGTTAAAGTAAGATATTATTTTCCTCTTTTTTCAGCTTTACTTCGAGGCAATTCGTGGTGGTGGATCTAGAGGTGACACAGCATTGGATTTTGTACGACTCCTAAGCGGCCCTTGCAGTAAGTATTTGATTAATTTTGTTATTTTATCCATCTTAATTATCAGCGATAGTTCCTAACTAATGTGTTTGTATATCTAATGTACGATACCGCAGAGTTATAAAATATTTGATTGTATTAGCGGTAATTTATTTTCAATTGGTTTCCAGTGGTCTGTGTTTGTCCATTTTTACCCGATTTGTATTATCTATATCCTGGACATCCTAAAGATTTATACTTTGGTATCTGAGATGTTTTATATAATTTCTCACTTGTTTATATTGAATTTGACTTTGGAATCACTGTGGGTGTGAAGTATTAAATTCAAAGCTTACTCCTCCATGACACCTGATACCACCTCTGGATTTTCAGAAGTCCGTGTTTGACCAATATCATCAGATTTGTATTGATATCGAAAAAAATATAATCGAATAAAAAATGTTAAACTTTCATTTCAGACTTGGGAGAAAAAACTTTTCAATTCAACTTTTTATAACTTATAAACTGGTATTATGTTTATAATATTTATATGATACTCGATATCTATACTATACGAAAAATTACAAGACTATATAAACATATAAACATGTTTTTTTTCCCTTGAAACACTGACCGAATGCTTACACGATATATATTTCTCTTGAAGAATCACCAACTACACTGATTCCTACAACCAGAATAGATGTGACAACAACGATCGCAGAGACAACAACAACAGAGGCACCAACAACAACTGAGGCACTGACAACAACAACAACAACAGAGGCACCGACAACAACAGAGGCACTGACAACGACAACGGAAGCACTGACAACAACTGGTTTAAGTGAGTAATATGTCAACAGGATTTCGTCATGATAGCAGATTCCGGTGTAATCATGTACCTTACTAATCTATTAACAGAGTCAAACAAAGAAAATACATGCATATTAAACAATATATATACATGTATATATAAAGTGGAATCTCGTTATTTCGAAATTCATGTGGGCCGCCCATATTACTGCGAGATTCCCTGAGATCGAGATAACGAAATTTTTCAATTTAATTTTTAAAATATTTAATTATCTTTATTTGAACTTTTGCTTTTGCTTAGTTTAAGTTGGGTTTAAGGAATTATTAATTACCGCTTCATCTCAGTAGAAGTATTTTTTTGTATTTTGCAAGTAAACATGTTATTAAATACCTTCGAAGACAAAAGTTATTTTCGAGATGAGAAATGTTTTTTCTATGATATTGTAATACTTCAGACTACTTCCGTACTTTGACATAATAAGCAAATTTTGAGATAATAACTGTTGTGATATCCGATATATATATATATATATATATATATATATATATATATATATATATATATATATATATATTTATTTATTTATATATATATAGGGTTTTAAAAATCGGTGCCAACCATTCAGCTTTGACAGAACACGTATTTAGACTCATCCGACTTTGACATAACGAGATTCCACTGTAGATATCGAATTTATTTAGTATTCAGATAAAAGACAAAAAGGAAAACAAAATTTTATCTGATTATATATTAACATACTAAAATTTACTAGCATTTGAAAATACACTTAATCAACATTTTTTTTAATTGCACTACTAACCATGTAAATATATTAACAGTAATTGAAACAACAAACTTTCCTGAAACAACAACCATGCTTGAAACAACAACCATGCTTGTATCGACCACCACTCATGAATTAGAAACACCCAGTGTTTTACCCACCTCTACTAACACTCCTGAAACAGCAACGGAAGAAACAACTACCTCACCTGAATTAACGATGCCCTCAACCGTTCTACCCACTTCTACTAACCCACCGGAAGCGACGCTGGAAACAACTACCTCGCCTGAATTAACAATGACCTCAACCCTTCTACCCACCTCTACTAACCCACCAGAAGCGACGCTGGAAACAACTACTTCGCCTGAATCATTAACATCAGCAACTAACCCGCCCATCTCTACTAACCAACCTGAAACGACACTGGAAACAACTACCTCGCCTGAATTAACAACATCCGCAATTAAACTGCCCACTACTGGAAACCAATCTGAAACGACACTGGAAACAACTACCTCGCCTGAATTAACAACGTCTACAAGTTATCTACCCTCCTCTACTCACACAGCAGAAACAACGCAGGAAATCACTACCTCGCCTGAATTAACGACATCCACAACTAACTTACCCACCTCTACTAATATACTTTGGACAACCACTATCAATACAGGTTTGAATAACATAAAAAATGCAAGAAGTCGAATTATTCTAATTTTTATGCATGTCGATTATTGACGACTATGTAAATTGCAAATTTTAATCATGTTAATGGAAAAGATAAGTTTGACATTTAACGTCTTGTTTCTCGATTGTAAAATGATAAAAAATATCGGAAATATTGACAAAATGCATGATATATTGATCACAGTATTTATAGATTATTTTGAAAAACGGCTAAAGCTACAATATGCTGATAATTCAGGAATTTGACCTAATGCTACTGATACTTAATCGCCAAAAAGTATAGGTATAACAAGTATAGGTATAACAAAGTAAAGTGGCACATCCGAGTAGAGTCAAAAAACCAAAACGATACTAAAAATAGGTTGTACAGGTGACACATAATTGCCTTGCACGGACTCCATGCATTACTGAATCTCTAATATTTTTGTGACGACAAGTGGCTTGTCACGCCTGTTATGATTTGATTTAGACTCGTTGTGTGTGTAAACATGTGCCAGTTTACCTTGGCAGACCTGTACATAAAACTTAAGTTATTGTATTTGTATATTTGATGAGTCAAATGACTAATTAGTTGGATGATATTTGATTTTTTTTTCACAGATTGTTCCAATAATCCCTGTGTATTTGGAACCTGTACTGACACGCTAAGCTCATACCAGTGCGCATGTCAAACCGGATTTGGTGGTACAAATTGCACAGATGTTATTGACGGTAAATATCGTGGTTTGATGTTCTAATACTTTAAAATGGTAGCGACAGGTGTGGTTTGCTCAGTTCCCATTTTCCCATTGTATTTTGAATTATAAAGTTATGTGCCTAAATAAATCAGTGCTCGATTTCAAAATAATGTCAAATGCCAATTTAAAGGAATTGGAAGTTACAATACTATTAATAATCATCAAAGAATAAAAGGTTTCAAAATTGATTTTCTATTTGTATTAAAATAATAGAAACATGATAACAAAGTTATAATTCTCAAGACGATCGTTTCTGTAAATTAAACTCAATCAGTTGAGTTCCAGTTTTAAATATATTTTCTAAAGAGAAAGGTAAAAATTAAAAGTTAAAAATATTCGATGTTTTATACAAATAAGTGTTCTTAAAGAACCATGGGTTTAACAACACTTAAGTCGTAATTTGTAACAAGAAATCGAATGCGAGTAGTAAGAGAATAAACTTTAGTCTACTTCATCAATGGAAAGAATATCAATTGCCGGCGTATTGCATTCATTCTAGGCAATATATGGTTGATATGTTAAATATATCTACGTCGATACATCTTTTTACTTTTTTTTTGTTCATCAAAGTTTAGATCTGATCAAAAAGATCAAACACAAATGTGTATGTCCTTAATATACAAACCCTTATACTGATGTACACATATTGATTGAAATCAGATGATATCGATACTTAAAATAATATTTTAATGGAAATATTTTTCAGCAAACTTAGATCTACTTGCTTATTTCGATGACGGGTCGCCGAGTTTCCTTAAAAACGATTTAGACGATGATTTTGACTGGATACTTGGAACTGTAAGCTTTTCAGATTATTTGCAGATAAATATTCTTCACGACAAATACAATAATGTCTTCTTTGATTAGATATGAGCACATGATTCTTGGAATTGCAGTTTATTTTCGCCCCAAAATATTACTCTATCTGTGTCTATCTGTCTGTCTGTCTCTGCTTCTCAGTCTATCTGCGACTCTCTCTCTCTCTCTCTCTCTCTCTCTCTCTCTCTCTCTCTCTCTCTCTCTCTCTCTCTCTCTCTCTGGGATGTGAGTGTGAGTAAATGAATGAGAAGTGTATACAATCTTATCTCAGCAATACTAGGTGCAGCAATGTCCGTCAAAGTTTCATGAATTAGATTAAGGTTATAGGGTCATTTACAGTAACAAATAAGAGCTATACATTGGCATAAAAAAATCTTATATTCCTATATATTTTGTGAAAATAAGGTCAAGTCCAGTGTGGCATTTATATACAAATAGTAAGGTGGAGTTAATCAATTGCAATTGAAAAAGTGCCAAACCTTGGTTTCTCAAGTAATTTTGACAAAATATATAGGAATTTAAGAATGTTTATGCCTGTGTATATCTCATTTTAGTTATAGTGTATCAATCTAAGTAGGAAAAAGGGGAAATGAAAATAAAAACAGCACATGTCCCTTCAATATTTGCCAATATTTGTCAGAATTATGCAATCTTCATGAGTTACTTAGCTATCAGGTTTGAAATTTCCTCAATCACATTTTGTTGTTTTTTTATGTTCATCAGGGTGGGACGGGCACAGGTTTTACAGGCCCGGGATCTGCAGAATCTGGACTAAATTACATGTACATCGAAACATCGGGACGTTTATCTGGAGACAGAGCTGTGCTAAAAAGTTTTGTTACATTACCAAGTAAGAAATTTTAAATTTTCAATAAGTATAGTATTTCTTATCGCATGTTTTTTATTTAAATAAGCGACCTCCTAACGGTTTTGTTTTGTGCGTTTTGCATATAAACTTTATACTACAGTGAAAGGTTTTGGAAAGTGGAAAAAATCATTGTTCAATATATATTATAAACATAATACTAAAGTTATAATGCTCAAGACGATATCGTTTCTGTCATTTAGACTTCATCAGTTGAGCTCCAATTTGAAAAGTTTGTGTTTTTTCTAAAGATAAAGTGGTATCATACAAGGCCAAATAATAACTCTAAAGTATAGCCGAAATCCGTCTAAGAGTAACCACTTTAAAAAAAATGACTTTCTTAGCTTTAGAAAATTTTCGAATTTAAATGGTGTTAACAGTGCCAAATATTACTTTAGTACAAGATGAACAGCTGGTACCGAAATACCAGGTACTAGGTTTATGTATACCCTCGGGGACTCAAACGGTCCACCAGCAGTGGCAACGACCTAGTGGTTATATATATTATAAACATAATACCAAAGTTATAATATAATTCTTTCCGTCAGTTAGACTATTTTAAGTAAAGGAGTATGTCCGAAAGAAACAATTGGTATGAGACAAAATAAACCTAATTATATTTCATATAAAATGTTTTGTTTTTTGCTGTCCCTTATAGTACCATTGTGTGCAAATCAACCTCTATATAAAGAAGACCACTTCCCTATAAAGACTGGTTTTGTTGTGTCCCTATGGGGGTCTTTATATACAAGTTTCACTGTTTGTAATATAGATTTATATTTACACGTTCTCCTATTCATTCTATGTTATGACGTATTTCCGTCATACTTGCATATCGGAAATTGATTCCCCTAGTCATCCGCGTATGTATGCATGCATGAAGAAACTCGTGTTGAAATTCTCATTATTAACAGCAAATTATGAAATATATGGAATTCAAAAATGTAAATTTAATTCATGAAGTAGAAAATTAGAAAATAACGTTGAATATTTTGTTATCCGTCATGTAGATACCGTAAGCCGCTTCTATTCACCTTAGCAACATGGACTAAATGTACCTGCAATGGAAAAATACGTCAAATGCATGTAAATATAAGGTTAGAATGGCATTTTTATTGCAATTATGGATTTATACCGGAAATTGGTATAGAGGCATTTTTAATGAAAATCAATTCAAACCTTATATTTACATGCCTGTCTAATGATTATGATTTAGAATATTGTAAACATAATGTCAAAGTTATAGTTTTGCAATAGACCCTTTAGCAGTAACTGCGGTCCTGTGACTTTGCCAGTCTTCCTGTTGACAAAATCATAGAGGTACCCGCAAAATTATAGACGTCGTTATAGTAACTGATTGTTTCTTGACGTCATTTTCCTGGAATCGGTATCATTTTGCCAACCGGAAGACTGACAAAGTCACAGGACCGCAGTTACTGCTAAAGGGTCTATAAGGAATACCAAAACAAATGCTGCAGACGATCGTGTCTGTCATTAAGCCTGTCAACCCTATAAACCACAATTGACCAGACTCAACAATAGGAAAGTGCATACTATCTATAAACTTAGGCTTGAATGGGTTAAGATTTCATCAGTTGAACTCGAAATTACAAAAAAGATGTATATATCTGTAACAGAGAGTGATGTCATACAATGCTAAATAATACCTTAATGTTTTGCCAAATATGTCTAGGAATTACTACTGTACAGAGATGAATTTGGAAAGTAAATCACTGATAGCTAATAATGAGTATATTCGTCGCCATGACGATTGAGAGGTAAAGTGTTTTTTGGAGCTCATCCAACTCTTTTTTTTCGTCAAATTACTCGGTTTCTTTCAACAAACTTAAGGCATGCTTTTCATGCTTCTTTTTATCAATGAATTTGGCTCTGTTCTAGTCAGTTGTATGTAGGTGATTGGAACTTCTCCTTTTTATCGTTCAAAACAATATTGTTAGAAATATATACGAATAGTTCAGGCGAGAGTAGAAGCAGTACATCTAACCTGCATAGATCACATCAGACAAGGATAGGTGTATCAATCCACATACTGTGCTAGGTGTAGCATACCTAACCCACATAAAAAATATGTGCTAGGTGTAGTATACCCAACCCACATAGATAATAAAAACCTTTGCTAGGTGTAGTATACCCACCCCACATAGATAATAAAACAATCTGTGCTAGGTGTAGTATTCCTAACCCACATAGATACTACACCTGTGATAAGTGTAGTATATCTAACCCACGTAGATAAAAAAAAAACCTGTGTTAGGTGTAGTATATCTGACCCACATTGATGACATCTGACAAGGGTAGGTGTATATCTGACCCACATTGACGACATCTGACAAGGGTAGGTGTTGTATATCTAATCCACATTGATGACATCTGACAAGGGTAAGTGTGGTATATCTGACCCACATTGACGACATCTGACAAGGGTAAGTGTGGTATATCTGACTCACATTGATGACATCTGACAAGGGTAGGTGTGGTATATCTGACCCACATTGATGACATCTGACAAGGGTAGGTGTGGTATATCTGACCCACATTGATGACATCTGACAAGGGTAGGTGTGGTATATCTGACCCACATTGATGACATCTGACAAGGGTAGGTGTGGTATATCTGACCCACATTGATCACATCTGACAAGGGTAGGTGTAGTATATTTGACCCACATTGATGACATCTGACAAGGGTAGGTGTAGTATATTTGACCCACATTGATGACATCTGACAAGGGTAGGTGTGGTATATCTGACCCACATTGATGACATCTGACAAGGGTAGGTGTGGTATATCTGACCCACATTGATAACATCTGACAAGGGTAGGTGTGATATATCTGACCCACAATTATCACATCTGACAATGGTAGGTGTTGTATATCTGACCCACATTGATCACATCTGACAAGGGTAGGTGTAGTATATCTGACCCACATTGATGACATCTGACAAGGGTAGGTGTAGTATATCTGGCCCACATTGATCACATCTGACAAGGGTAGGTGTTGTATATCTGACACACATTGATGACATCTGACAAGGGTAGGTGTGGTATATCTGACCCACATTGATCACATCTGCCTGGGTGTATATATGGTACATCTCTATCACATAAGCCACAACATACTCTGATAGGAATCTTCACAATATTCTGTGTAATAACACCGTATCATAACTAGCTTTGAGACCTTCATGAAGACTTAGTTATCATTATTATTATTATATTATATTGTTATATTATTATTATATTTATATTATATTTATAATTTCTCTGTTATATTTACAGCAATCAGTCGGTGTCTTAAGTTTTATTACCACATGTACGGACTGACTACAGGATCACTAAATGTTTATACGGACGGTGACAATGAGGCACAATCAGTTGTGTTTACACTCAGTGGTAACCAAGGTAACGCATGGAGAGCCGCAGAGGTTGAAATACCCGCTATACAAAATATACAGGTAAATTATTTGCGAACTGATTGTATATATATATATAAATATATAAATATATATATATATATATATATATATATATATATATATATATATATATATATATATCTCTGTGTGTGTGTGTGTGTGTGTGTGTGTATGTGTGTGTGTGTGTGTGTGTGTCGAACAGTCGTATCTCGCTATTAAGACCGCCTAACCGTCTTACTCATAGTGTTGTCTGATTTGTGAGATGGACTCTTAAGTGACATTATTTACTTATTAGGCATTTATCAAAAGACTGAAAGCCTCTGGTCTAATGTGCGAGGTGGTCTCTTAAGTGAGGTGACCTTAAGACGAGGGTCCATTGTATATAGTGTCGGCTCTGTTTATGTTTGGTATTTATTCAGTGTAACATCTTATTGAGTATTTGATAATTTATTGATTATTTAGATCATTTAGAAATAAAATGATAATGTACCGAAATAAATAACTACAGCACAACTTGTATATTTTGGAAATATTCTAGATTTCGTTTGAGGCTATCCGTGGTGGCGGACAGCGTGGTGACATTGCCATTGATTCAATCCAGTTGAATAGTGGTTCTTGTAGTAAGTATGCTATAACACATATATATATATTTATAACATTTATAATAAAATCCATATAATCTGGTGGCGTGCAGTATCGTGAACCCTATCTTCCCTTGACGACTTTCGAATTAAGGTTTGTTTGTTTGTTTGTTTGTTTATTGTTGTTTAACTTCCCACTCAAGAATCTTTCACTCATATGGAGACGTCAAATGCCGGTGAAGGGCTTCAAATTCTGGTTATGCTCGGCACTTACGGCCATTGAGCATTCATCCGAAAGACAAGAAACCAACCTGCCGCCGGCTGGACTCGAACTCAATACCTCACGATCAAGAGTCGAGCGCGCTACCGACCGAGCCAGGTCGGCTCTTCGAATTTAGGTAATAGAATGTACATTGAAATTACCCTGACAAGAGTACTCGTTCCTACTTTAAAATTTCATAATACCTACCGTTATCCAGTTGGAAATAAAACGTTTATCCCATAAAGCCTGTCAAAAGCGAAAATTGAGAAGAATCTGTCGTATGCTAAACAATAGGTTACTCCGCCTCGCTAAATTATGTGAATTGGACAATAAAACCAAAACATTGAAATCTTTTAACATATGTGAAAGTCTTCTAAATCTTAATTTGGCTAATTTATTCTGGCTAATTTATTCTATTTCGCATGGCTATGGTTGTTTCATAGTTGTCTTGTATTTCTTGTTTTGTAAAAAGTCATTCGTCTTCGATAACAAATGATACTTGAACATGATATTTTGTAGCGGAAGTTAAATGCATTGTTCCTTAATGTTGTACTGTTCATATCGTCGACATTGATTTATTTTACGTCATTTCAGATAATCCAACTACCTCTGAATCTGCTTCAACAACCACAGCAATTCCAAACACTAGCACATCTACATCTGCACCATCTACGACAACCACATTTATCCCAACAACCACAACAACTGAAGCTACTACCACTACTTTCGTACCTACTACAACTACAGAGGAAGCAACTACAACAACCGTCGCTCCTACTACAACAACATTGGAAGCAACTACAACTACCGCTCTTCCGACAACAACAACAACATCAGCAACAACAACAACCAAGTTGACTCCCACTACAACAAGGACAACCCCGGGGCCTCCACCATCAGGTAATATCAAATTATCATTTTGTATAACTGATGTTGGAAATATTAAATTTGATTGATGTATTTATTAGAAGAGTTACATTTATTAAGAAGAATTGTCGATTTTGTTTGACTGTTGTTTACATCCCGTCAAGAATATTTCACTTATATTGAGATGTCACCAGCTTTAGGTAAAGTACCATAAATTTTGGTCTGTGCTACGGACGGATGTCAATACACTGAACATTCCTTTTGTGTATCACGTGTGACACGTGACACGTGACTTCGGTTTTCAGTCTCATCCGAAAGACACGTGACTTTCATTTCGTATGCCGAGCGCTTGGCGAAACAGTCACAACCATCTTTAAAAACTCGTTGATACCTTCCGCCTGCGAGTCTAACACCGAAAGCAGGTAGTACTATCTAATTTGTAATTGATTTAAATCACTATCAATGTTTATCAAAAAAAAAAGGAATCAAAGATTACAATGGTCCCTTCACGGTTCAACGCTTCAACCAATCTTTTTAACCACTGTATTGACATGTGTCCAAATCGCAGTCAGTTTTGTAACACTACAGGTCCAGCCCATCATCTGAACCATGGTGAGTGCTTAGAATTCTAAGACATCGAGGAAAATTTGCATAATGTTTTTGTTTGTGTGACTACTTACTGATTCATTGTAAAATGTACAGATATTGTACAGTTGATGTACAGGTATTGTACAAGTATTGTACAGGTATTGTACAAGTATTGTATAAGTGTTGTACAGATATTATACAGGTATTGCACAGGTGTTTTACAGGTATTACACAGGTATTGAACAAGTGATGTACAGATATGATACAGGTATTGTACAGGTGCTGTACAGGTATTATGCACGTATTGAACAGGTGATGTACAGATATTATACAATTATTGTACAGGTCTTGTGCAGGTATTATATAGGTATTTAACATGTTTTGTATAGGTATTATACAAGTATTGTACAGGTATTTTACAGGTATAATACATCTGGTCTACAGGTTTTATACAAGTGAAGTAAAAGTATTGTACAAGTGTTATTAAGATGTTGCACAGGTGTTAAATATATGTGTGTTATATTGTATACCGTTATTTTCAGTTGCATGTGACTTTGAGATTGGAAATTCGTGTTTCCTTGAAAATGTGGTTCCTGGACAAAGGGTTATTGGAGATCAATCTACATCTTTAAGTGAGGATAATTATGAATGGATCGTTAATCAACGTGTAAGTAGCGATCGTGTTTACAAATCACAATCGTCATGGTTCCTTGATAAAAAGTATCTGTTTAATATATTTAATACTTATCCTATTAGTAATGATGGACATAACTATACGATGATAATAATAATAACAATAATAATAATAATAATAATAATAATAATAATAATAATAATAATAGTAATAATAATAATAATTATAAAAATAATGACGATGTTGACGATGACGACGATGATTATTATGATGATGAAGACGATGATGATAATGACGACGACGATGATGATGAACTGTCATTACCTCAACTGTAAAATGAGAAGTTCTTGTTTCAAGTTTAAGTCCAAACTATATAAAGACTACTAGAGATTTTTTCTTTTCTAAGATTGTGACACTGCACGTGAAAAAGAAAACAAATTACTTTTTGATGTCATAGTATTATTTATAGCACTCAAATTCATCACTGCGCCGGCATGTCCAAAACGAACACAAACACACATATTAAGATATTTAGCCACTGACGATTTAGTGCATCATAACTTAAAAGTAAGACCGCATTACTAAAAGTCATTTTGATGGGTTATATTGCCGTGCTTTATTTAAATGTAGATGAAAGTTATGAAAGTGATTCAGAAATATCATTTTCTGTCCAAATATTTGGCATAAACGTCTGATTTTCACCTGAACTATACATAAAACTGGATATTAAATAATTTTCTAATAATATAGAAATTTCAGATACCAAAGTATAAATCTTTAGTATGTCCAGGACATACATGATACAATATACAAATCTGGTGAATATTAGACAAACACGGACCTCTGGAAATCCAGAGGTGGGATCAGGTACCATGGATAAGTAAGTCGCCCTTGCAAAATGTAAATATAACATATCGATTTCGATATTTCACATATCCCCAAAAATCAAAGATAATACCTTTGTTAGCGACAAAGATTTTTGACAATTTAACGCATTAGATACTGGAAAGAAAAATGAATCTAGATTTAAGGTCGTCGGTACCAAGTTTTACCCACGTGCTTTCGTTTAAAAACAAATTTAAATGATGAAAAAAATAATCAACTCCCTAAATGAGAGTTGAATTACATGTCTTCTTCCTTCATTTATGGGGTTCGATTTTTCTAATCCTCGCAGGGTCCTTTTCATTGAATATTATGCTAATAAGCAGTAATACTATTTTGAATTCTAGAAAATACCTGATGCTGTTGGTAATGTATCTCTATAATGAAATGTATAAATGGAAAGGTGTTCGGGTAATGCAGTGGTTAGCTCACTTGCTTCTCGCCAATGCGACCTGGATTTGATCCTTGGATTGAACAAGGTAGTATGTGAGATGGTATGGCAGTGACCAAGTCGGTTGTCTCCGGACACTTTGGTTGCCTCCAAACCACCACCACCACCCCAAGCCCACGAGGACCCCCTCACGCCAAAATCAGAGTCAGCGAGAGACATTTATAAAAGTTGAGGCAACTCTTTTGTTAACGTTACATAATAAATAAAGTTGAAAATTAAATGAAATGTACGATTTATAAGATATAAACAATTGCGCCATTTATTATTCAATAAGACTCGTATTTACACATGATCGGTTGTCCTGTACAGTTTTAATATTTTCAAGAAATATCAACATCAGTTGCAGAATTCCTACCGACAGAGACGATCGTTTTGGGTATTTGTTTCTGTTTTATCAATACTACAACGTCGGTATTTTATTCATAATATTTACTTACAATTATTTCCTGCTCATGTTTACAGGGACCGACTCCATCTGTTGGAACTGGACCGCGCTGGGCCGCTGGAGGGTTGTATTACGCCTACTTTGAAGCATCAGCTCCGGCTAGACGCGGTACCCGAGCCGTATTGCGGTCTAACTATTTCTTTAGAGGTATAGACTAAGACAATAAAATATATAAATACAGTCAAACTTGTCAATAGACCCCACTCATGGGAACAGACAGAAGTAAATATTGTAGACAAGTGGCCACTATAAAGAGGTTTATTGATCATCATAAATTTAACAAAGGTTATGTTTGAAAGACCTTTGTAGGCAGGTGCCCTTTATACAGGGATGACCATTAATGCAAGTTTGACTGTATTATTCTCTCTCTCTCTCTCTCTCTCTCTCTCTCTCTCTCTCTCTCTCTCTCTCTCTCTCTCTCTCTCTCTCTCTCTCTCTCTCTCTCTCTCTCTCTCTCTCTCTCTCTCTCTCTCTCTCTCTCTCTCTCTCTCTCTCTCTCTCTCTCTCTCTCTCTCTCTCTCTCTCTCTCTCTCTCTCTCTCTGGGCCGAAGTCACAAAATTTACTCAATATTCAAGCTGAACTTTTATTTCATCATTTTGACTTTATAATCGTATGTAAGGTTTCATGGTTTGAGTGATAAGTAAATAGATTATTATTTTTCATCATTCATAAATAAATGTTTGCGTCACACATGATTTTCCTGTACAAAAATGAATGTCAAGTATAGTACTCAAACAATTTTTATTTATTTCTGAAGTTTTCTTCAAAAGAACAATACTGTTGATTATTATTTACAAATATATGCCGTCAATATACAAACATGTCCAGTTATAGAATCAGTTTGACGTATTTTTGCATTAAAATCTTGAAAAGTTAGTTGAGCTTGAGTATTGAGCAAATTTGGTGACTTCGCGCCAAGATCAAACTATGTAGCGTTTCTTTCCATTCCTCTGTTTTTCTGTGTTTTTTATTTATTTCTCCCCTTTTCTTTTTCTCTGTGCAAGTGTGAACCTGTGTATTTGTATGTGTGTGTTTGATTATATTGATTGTTAAAGTAAAACCTATCAATCAAATGCTAAGGCAGTAATACTTCTTAATTGCTTTGTGTCCTCAGCACGAGTGATTTGACACCTGATTTTAAATTTTAACCAAATCGATCATTGATTTACATTTACTATGATTTCATATATGAATTTAATATAAAACTGATTGGAAAGAGGGTTTATATCCTCAAAGAAACTTCAAGTTACACAAGAAGTCACCAAAACTTTAATAAAATGAATTAAAGATAAAGTATGTGACTTAAGCGTGAAAATCAATGATAGCAATGATTATAAATATGATGATGATATAGTAGAAAGACTTTTCAGCATCATAGACAACTGCTTTTTCACTAAAGGTGGTATCCGAAAATTTAAATATCTAGTGATTGGCTATCAGGATACTTATTTCGTCAACACCACTCTGATTCTACACATAAATATACTGAAGTTGATATAAAAAACATGCTGGAATTTCTAATAGACAATATATTTGTAATGTTCGGAGACGTGGTCTTTCAACAAACTGTCGGCATTCCTATGGGAACCAATTGTGCTCCTTTATTGGCCGACCTGTTCCTGTATTCATACGAAGCAGACTTCATTCAGAAACTGCTGAATCAAAAGAAGAAAAAGTTAGCGGTGTCCTTTAATTTGACATTTAGATATATCGACGACGTTTTGTCAATTAATAATGACAATTTTCATACATATGTCAATGCGATATATCCCAGCGAACTAGAAATTAAAGATACAACAGAATCAAGCACACACGCTTCATACTTAGACATTTTACTTAATATAAACACAGACGGGAAATTAGCAACTAAGCTATACGATAAACGCGACGATTTCGGCTTTCCCATCGTAAATTTTCCACATTTAAGTAGTAATATCCCTCAGTCACCCGCATATGGAGTTTATATTTCACAAATGATCCGATATGCCAGGGCGTGCACAACATATGAAGATTTCATATACAGAGGTAAACTACTCACTGACAAATTATTGACACAGGGATATCGAAAACCGCGTTTAATGTCAACTTTCCGCAAATTTTACGGTCGGTATAATAGTCTTGTTTGCGACTACTCTGTTTCACTAAGTGAAATGTTAAGTTGCCTTTTCGTTGGCGATTGTTGAGACGTCTGTACCAATTGTGACGAGGATACACTCCTCACTTGTCTCATTGGATTTGACTGTGGACTCACGGAGGGTGTGACCGGTCGACAGGGGATGCTTACTCCTCCATGGCACCTGATCCCATCTCTATGTTTTCAGAGGTCCGTGTTTGTCCATTTTTAGCGGATTTGTATCTATGTCCTGGACATTCTATTGATTTATACTTTGGTATCTGAAATTTTTATATTATAAACATGATGATGATTGCGATAGTGACGATAAGGATGAAAACAATAACATAGATGATGATGATGATGATGAAGTGATGATGATGCAGTGATGATGATGATGATGATGATGTTGAAAATAATTTTAATAATTGTAATAATAATAATCGAAATGAGAGGACGAAATTTTCTTGACATAGACTATTGTTAAGCAGCACTCAACCAACACTATAATTTAGGATTTGATTACATTGTATTATATGTTTCAGATGTTCAGCATTGTTTAAGATTTGCTTACCATATGTTCGGAACTCCCAGAGGTATGAGCACACTAAATGTCTACACAGTTGACAAGGCCGGGAACCAAGTGAAAATTTTCGCGGAATCAAAAAATCATGGCAAAAATTGGCAACATCAAGCGGTATTAATTCCAGCCATGAATCTGTTACAAGTAAGTATTGATTGATATCGAATCGATTTCTAATTCTTTGCCGAGTTAAAGCATGGACGCCATTCCGGTATAGCAGAGCTATTCCTTTGCTAAATGCTTGGCATAATTTGTTAAAATCATGCGATTTTTTTCAGGTGATACTGACCACCAACTGTATGTTTGACAAACAAACTTATTGTTAAATGAAATAAGTATTAACATTTGTTAATTGAATGATACGAATCATTCAACCATACCAACCATTACAGGGATTCCCGCAGTTACCATAGCAATATTTATCAATAAATTATGGCTATTATATTAGACCGTGCGTCCTTATAAAAGTGAAAATGGGGGGAAATTGCTTTACACAAATTCAAGTTAAAACAGAGAAATGTACGTTAAATATACACAACACTAGGTAATCTGTTATAAATAAATTCTACTTCCGGTGACTTGTATGATACTTTTATCCCAGATTATTTCTATTTACAAAACACACCATCACGAATTGTTCATCCTCATCCACGAAACATTTTCATCAGAAATAAATTTTCGTTCCGCTGGACCTGAAATGAATTTTCTACGAGCTGCTGTTGAATACTTATTTCTTCATTTTCTTTAGATCTTCTTTGAGGCAGTTAGAGGAGTGAGCTTTAAGAGTGATATAGCAATTGACACGGTCGAGGTCACGGAAGGCGGTTGCGGTACGTATATGTAACGATTCTTTACTTCTTCATTTCATATAAAAGGAGTTAGTTACAAGAGAACTTACCAAACGTAAATACTTGGAGGTGGGACTTGAGAGATATATTTTCTGATAGAAATGCCTTCAGAGGAAGCATTCCAAAGCAAACAGAAGAGGAAAATAACCCGTAAAAGGGAGATAACTCTGAATTTAACTCGCCCAAGATTGTCGTTAGATCGTTTAATTATCTGAAATTGATTTTGTTGTTTGATTCATGTCCATCCTTAAATCGTCTGTACCACGTGTTTGAATTTTAACATGCTTGTGGACTCGATGTAGCTATGTCATTCGGCATGGCATATATGTTTAGACTTGTATGGATATCTTTACGATTAACATTTTGTATCCATGATTTACATCCAAGAAACACTCGGTGAAGCGTCTGTTCTTTTGCAAACCACGTCGCTATAAAAAACTAAAAATCACTGATATTTTGGTCTGAAATTCAATGGCATGGTAGAAAAGCGCGTTTAAGAAATCTCGATATACACTGACCTTTGTCCATAACATTGGTTAAAATTTATGACAGTTCACCGATATCCTTCAACGTATCCGCAAAGGTGAAAAATTCTTGGTGGGACGAAAGCAACAACAAAACATAGAGATAAAGATTTACTATTCATATCTAAACAAAATAAATATTGTTTGCCAGCGATGGTTATGTTATGTCGAACATCGCTTTCAGTGTGAAATTTCCGTCATTCTGCCAGTATTTGTTTTTATATGTGTATTATTGGGGATGTAAATATGAATCTACATGTGTGATATTTTAACAGGTTGTGATACAAGCCCTTGTCATAATGGAGGATTGTGTTATGATGCTAACAATGAACGCAGTTTTATTTGTAAATGCCAGGGATCTTTCAGTGGAGACACTTGTGACGACATCGGTAGGTATCCGTAAAACATGTACAATGTTTAGATGCACGTAGTGATAATACTTATATATACATGAGGAGCCGGCCTGGCTCAGTCGGTAGCGCGCTCGACTCTTGATCGTGAGGTCATGAGTTCGAGTCTAGCCGGCGGCAGGTTGGTTTCCTGTCTTTCGGATGAGACGCCCCGTGTCACAGTAGGTGTCGGCAGGTTTAAGAACCCTCACTTCTCAATAATAAGTGCTGAGCATAGGCCAAAAGTTTTAAGCCATTCACCGGCATTTGAGTCGTCTCCATATGAGTTAAAAATTCTTAAGTGGGACGTTAAACAAAAAATAAAAAAACATATATATATATATATATATATATATATATATATATATATATATATATATATATATATATATATATATATATAATTGGGCTTTCGTGGCCAATGTGCTCTTTAAACCATGAAGACTCTCAAGTTTAGTTAGCGCGCTGATTTTGTCAAAAAGTTTACCAGTTTAATTAAGGAAGGCCGGTTATATGTTTCTGTGTACACTGTAACTGGAACTTTATCCTCCAACACTAAAAACTGACCGCCATCATTGTCGAGTGTATCGATTAAAAAAAACATTCAAATTCATATTCAAAATAGGTATTTAAAACACGTTTCAAATTAATTTTTCATAGCTCGTTGCCGGAAGTTGGCATGCATCTGGCAAGTATGAAACTTGTGCATGTTTAAATATTGTGTGTGTGTGTGTGTGTGTGTGTGTGTGTGTGTGTGTGTGTGTGTGTGTGTGTGTGTGTGTGTGTGTGTGTGTGTGTGTGTGTGTGTGTGTGTGTGTGTTAGTTCTGCGAGTGAGTTCGTTTGTGTGTATAACAGTTTAATTTTTAAGCAGTATGTGAATAGTAAAGTAGAAGATATTTTATTTCGGTAAATGAAATGCATAAAATTTAAGGCTTTTTACAAGTATAAGCTAAAGTTATCACACACGTGTATAAATCCATAAAGGTAGCAACGTCTGAGAAAGTATTTATGTTTAATTTCAGTCGGGGAAGTGATGTGCTCTTTTACCGAAAATGAGTACTGTTTCCTGTCACAATCAAACAATGACGATCACGATTGGAGTTTTGGAACCGTAAGTTGTAATTTCTAAACTTTAAGATAAATCTAGAATTATAAACAAATTTAACTATATATATATATATATATATATATATATATATATATATATATATATATGTGTGTGTGTGTGTGTGTGTGTGTGTGTGTGTGTGTGTGTGTGTGTGTGTGTGTGTGTGTGTGTGTGTGTGTGTGTGTGTATGGGCCGACCTGCCTCAGTCTGTAGTGCGCTCGACTCTTGTTCGTGAGGTTTTGAGTTCGAGTCCAGCGGACGGCAGGTTGGTTTCCTGTCTTTCGGATGCAACAGTAAAAACCTAGATCCTGTGTGTCGTAGTAGGTGTCGGCACGTTAAGGAACCCTCACTACTCAATGGCCGTAAGTGCCGAGCATAGGTCAAAATTTTAAGCTCTTCACTGGCTTTTGATTACGTCTACATATGAGTAAAAAAAATAAACAATACACAAGCATACGAAGTAACACACACACACACACACACACAGAGAGAGATATATATATATATATATATATATATATATATATATATATATATATATACAGAGAGAGAGAGAGAGAGAGAGAGAGAGAGAGAGAGAGAGAGAGAGAGAGAGAGAGAGAGAGAGAGAGAGATCTTCACTATGGTATAAAACGTGTATTCACCAGACAGGATAATTTCATCCCAACGTTTAACCAATCCTTTTCTTATTCAAACATTTCGGTGATTCTTTCTGGTCAAATCTGTTTTATTTGTTTCTTTTTCCGATACTGCTCATATTGTAAGTATTTTATATCGAATGTAAACTATTTCACTCTGTAAATGGAAAATAATTTGCCCTTATAAGATCGGATATATATCCCAGTCAATAATTTTCGACGGAACTCAACATAACTGTGTCCGATCTCAAGACATTCAGTTTATATTAGAAAAGCAGATACTTGCACCACTGTTGACACAATTATATTTGCTATTCATATATATGGATGCTTATATTTAAGGCAACACCTAGCGAAAACACCGGACCGGAAGTGCCGTATGATGGACTATTCGCATATATCGAGGCCTCAGCTACACAAAGAGGCGATACTTTTGTACTTACAACAGAAGGAGTCAATATAGGTAATAAATTTGAAAATCAGTTTTGTCATGTTGTCAATTTCAAAACTATTTGTTGGAATTGTCCATTTCATGTGTAGAACCTATAATGAGGATCATTCGATCAGTGTGTAAGTTTCAATCTGCCCGAGTTGTCTTTCATTTATTTATATACGTTTTAACTTATTCACCCCTAGAAACAAATTTGGACTGGTCTAATGTCATTGATTTACAGAAGAATATATTATTTTTCACGGTTTTCAAGTGTGTTTAATTTGATTTTTCGGAACTTGAATATAAGAGTAATCTTATTCTTTGCATGTATTACTTGTTGCCATTGTTGTGTTTTGTTGTTATGTAGTCTTTCTCATTTATATGGTGAAATCAACGGAAAAGGGTAAAATACGAAATGTTTCACATGTTCTATGGGCTGCTGAGAAGAGAGTATTATTTGGAAAGTAATGGGTACTTTAACACAGAACATTATTTTCATATTTAATATGAAAAGATTGAAGCTCTCGGATCTTTATCCCACCATTTGGCGAAGGTACAGTCACTCACTGTAATAAAAAGAGTTTTTCCACCCAGAACCCGGGGTCTCCATTTTGCGAAGAGGTCGCTCCGTCTTTTAAACATATAGAGAAATACGTTTTGTTAGAATAAAAACAACTCTAACAAACGATAGATAATAGATATGATTTTTCCATACTACAGACGGGACTGGAAATATATTTTGAGATAAGCGAGATTTCGAGACAAAATCTGAGATATCCGGGGTAAATGTAGTATGAATATATATTCTAAAAGACATTTAAGACAGGTCGCCGACTTTGACACAACCGGAATATATATATATATATATATATATATATATATATATATATATATATATATATATATATATATTATATATATATATATATATATATATATATATATATAGTTTGCTGATATTGTTTTACGTCCCGACAAACCCTTTTCATTTAAATGGAGACTTACTCTGCTGAAGATGAAGTATCGCAAATTTTTACCTCTACCATGGACTCTGTTCAAATTCTGTTGGTGTTTATTAGCGTGTCCTTTCTGTCGTTACACGAGACCTCGGTTTATGTCTCGTCAGTAATTCTCTAGACTACAACGTCTTATAGTCCAGTGCTTGCCGACGGAATAGTCACTATCTCCCTTCTTGGGTATGCCACAATAGCAGTAATCAAAGACACTCTGCGTTCGAGGTCAAAAGATAGAAATATAAAAAAAAACTCAGATACCAAAGTATAAATGTTCCGGATGTCCAAGATACATATACAAATCTGGTGAATATTGGACTAACACGGACCTCTGGAACTTCAGAGGTATGATCAGGTGCCATAGAGGAATAAGTATCCATAGTTGACCGGTCACACCCGCCGTGAGTCCACAGTCAAATTCAAATGAAATAAGTGAGAAACAAATCCTCATTACAATTAGTAAAGACGACTCAACAACTGCTATCAAACAGGTAACTCAACTTTTCATGAAGTAAAATTGAAGAAGTACCAATCAATAATAAAAAAAAACTCAAGTCCATTATAACACGACGAATTAGATGTGCATATGGTCTCAACATGAAGAACAATTACGAATCCCAAACAGGATAAGACCAGGTGTCCGGAAGGAGTCAGCGTCTTCTGCTGGCATGCCACACCCGTGTGTTCCATGGAAACCTTTCTAGTTCGATGAACGGGTCAAATATGGTAAAAAGGTCAAGTTTGGTGATAAGTGATACCGAGTTATCGCAAACAAGACCATTATACCGACCGTATTGCAGAACGTTGTCATCAAACACGATTTTCGATATCCTGTGTCATTAACGCAGTAGGTATGCTATGTTGTCTCTGTATATGCAATGTCCATATGTTGAAAAATCCCTGGCTTGTCGGATCATTTGTGAGATATGAAGACAATATGACATTAGTGAGCAGGTATAAAATATAAATTGTATTCATGTCTTCATTACAGCTTCTCAGGATTGGTGCCTGAATTTCCGCTATAACATGTATGGTAGGTGGGTAGGAGATCTTATTGTGAAAACTGGATCACAAGGTGATACATCAGAAGTGTGGAAAAGAACGCAAAACCAAGGACCAAGTTGGAATCTTGCCGAAATTGATATACCATCTAACATTACTGATTTAGTGGTAAAAAAAATTTTATTTTTATTTATTGTGTCATATTGCTTTACCCAGTATTACAAATTTAGAGGTGGGAAAGTTTGCCAGTTTTCTTGCGGAAGGTCGGTGGTCTTTACCCGGGTAACCGGGGTTTCTCCTCCACCAATAAAAACTGGACGCCATCATATGACTAAAAGATTGTTGAGTATGACGTAAAACAAAAAATCAAATCAAAAATCAAAAACAAATTTAGAGGAAACTGTTGTAATTGCTATGGTTACCTAATTTTTAGGTTCTGATGAAAAGCTATAAACTTTCGTTTCTATCTTGAATGCTTTATCATTTGAGCTCGATTTTAAAGTAGAGGATATTATTCCAAAACAGAAAGAGTATCATAAAAGGCCAAATAATAAAACTAAATGCACTGCCAAATCAATCTAAGAGTACTCATTGTAAAATTGCCTATCCTCTATTTGGGAGTTCATAATTTAAACAACAGTTCTAACCATCCGAAATGTTACTTCAGTAGAAGATGAACTGTTGGTACCGAAATACCCTCGGTAAATCAAACGGTCCTCCAGCAGTGACGGCGACCTGGTGAATGTATATATTATAAACATAATACTTTAGCTTTAGATTAAGTTATAGTTTTGTGACAAAAAAAAAAGTGTCAAAACAAACGTCTAAAAGGATAGTTTCTGTCGATACAACTTTATCAGTTCAGCTCGAATTTAAAGTGGAATGTATTATTTGAAAAGAAAATAGGGTATTATACAAGGCAGCTAACTGTCATAATTGAAGACAAATCTTAAATTTTTTTAATCTTGTATAACATAAAGTGGAGGTAATACCTCCGCAGAGGCCCTCTGTATATTCCCAACCAGCGGTGCTAGGGGCCCTCTGAATGGGAAAAGTAGATATAAATAGGGTACATAAACGTATATATTGATGTTCCGTTTTAGGTTCCTTTTAGTGCAAATTTAAGTTTCTCGAGGCATTTCCTGTTACAGATCTTTTAGTTTTAGTTCAGTTTAGAGAAAATTCAAACTTTCAATAACAACCGCACTATTAAATGAAACACGTATTGAGTATTATAATTTTGGTATTATGTTTATAATATTTAATATGAAATGTCGAAACAAATGAAAAACACGGATGTTCTTTTTCAATAAGACTTCATCAGTTGAGTTCGAATATAAAGTAGAATTTATGTTGGTGTAAATTTACCAGCTACTGTGATAGTAAAAACCTCCGCATCGTCAAATAGTCCACCAAAAGCAGCAAGGGTCCAATGGTTGTAAATATAAAAGATATGTCAGTTTTAAGGTCAGGAAAAAAAGACACGGAACAATGATAAATTGTATATAGTTATAAATGTTTTATTACTACATAATATATTATACTTAATATATATATATATATATATATATATATATATATATATATATATATATATATATATATATATATATATATATATATATATATTCACCTTTGTGTATGTGAAATGTTGTGCCGCTTAGAATAAACATTTGTAATATCTTTACAGATTGAAATAGAAGTTGTAAGAGGGTTTGGCCACCGAGGAGATATAGCTATTGACAATGTTAGACTGGCACCCGGTACATGTAAGTAGAATATGTCATTAAAGTATGTAGATATTGGTGTATTACCTATTGTCGGACTCCGTACACATGAACGAACATGATTTTTTTTTCCAAATTTTGTTAATACATCGTCTCCGTCGCTTCCGTTTAATTTTCAACTTTTTCGCACGTATATGAGAGATATTTTCAAGCTAAATAACTGATGTACGCCTATTCATGCCATACAGGAGACTGTGGTGATTAATGGCGAAATTAATTCAGAGTGAATATGATTTCTGTCGTACAAGAGCGAACTTAATCAGGAGCGAAAATTTCGAAGTTTACAGTTTATGAACATTAATAGACATTGTATTTATAACTTAACAGTTTATTCTTATGGATATAATTTTATTTTCAGGCACGTAATTATCAAGGACCTCATGACGAGCGATGGAAAAATGAGAAGAATTACTTTTTTATATTTTATTTATTAAAATGATTTTTGTACAATACTGTTTGCCTATTTTTTTACAATGTGAGAATAATAGATCATTGTCAGTTAATAAAGGGATAGCGTTTAAAGCTGTGTTTAATGCTGTGTTTAAAGCTGTGTTTATAAAAAAATAATTTCGATTTTTCTATTTTTACTATCGTACTTGATGTAAAATATGAGCTAAACACAAACATAAAATATAATATCCCTATATATTGTGTGAAAGGAAAGTCAGGTCCAGTGTGGTATGCATATACAAATAGTAAGGTTGAATTGATCAATTTTAAGTGAAAGTACCAAAGCTGGTTTTCTCAAGCAGTTTTCACAAAATATATAGGAATTTAAGAATTTTTATTCCCGTGTATATCTCTTTTTTGTTTTTGTATATCAGCCTAAGTAGTGAAAAAGGAGAAAAAATAAATATATATATATATATATATATATATATATATATATATATATATATATATATATATATATATATATATATACAGCTAATGCCACTTTAACGTTATGTATATTGTGATCACAAATTTAACGTTATGTACAATTGTGACGTAATTATTGGACACATTTAACAATTTATTTTAAAAATTACAAATCAAACTGTATGTGTAATGATGACGTAACGTTACATACAAAGATGAGGTGATTATAGGTCAACTTTAAACGATATGCTTTTAAAATAATTCCCTCCGACTCCGTGCCACTGCAAAACCTTTTCTTAATCCTAAGGGGGGATTATAAGTCATGAAAACTATTGAGAAGATTGAAAACAAATCATATATATTACAACGTATGACGTTGTATAACGTCTAAAAATTATCAAAAAGGAATATACGTCATATATGAACGTAAACATGAAATTATTTGGTTTTCTTTTTTGTATATCTCTCCTAGATGGTGCTCTCCGTGGCCGAGTATGTAGTGTGCCTGGCATATTGGATCATCTTCAAGATATAAACACCATATACAGGTGATTCAACATGGCTGGTAGCTAAGACAACGCGTATATTTGACAACGATATTACATTTGATGTACTTATATTTTTCAAATTAATTGCATTCTCCAACTATAGATAAAATAAAAGATTATGCTAACCGGGAATCACAAAAAGGGAAGATTTTTGTATAATGAAATGCATAGGATAATCATTCTACACAAAGATATCGCAACCTTCCAATCCAAAATTAACATATACATCCTATCAAATATGTAGAACAAAAAAACAGAACAGGATAGCCATGTTTACATTTAGTGCAAACTGTGTATTTTGATATAAGCTTCCATTACCGCTATAATTTCCGGTGCTAGTTTTGGTTTTTGAGTCGTACCGAATTGTTCTGTGTCATTTGAACGTTCAACTACTGGAACAGACTCGATTGCTGCAGCAGGTACTAGAACTTCCGGTGAATCAATCTCAGCTCGTGGTTGAAGAACTTCTTCTTGTGGTTTCGGTGTACAAGACTTCACTTCCTCTGGTTTGTCTTCTTCTCCGTTTGTCTCGGTTTCCTTTTCCATTGCCATCGCACCAGCAACCACCAAAGTCTCTTCATGGACACTTGATGGCGTTGGTGACGACTGAACTTCATCGGCAGGTAAAGATATTGACGGCGACGGAGTCGGTGTCGGTGTCGGCGTTTTATTTTCTGTATTATTATTCACATCTTCGTCTTGCGCATCAGATATAATCACTGCGGTTGCCACGTCCGTTGGTGTAATTGAACCAACACGATCTGGTTCGCCATGGGATGTTACTGTCGTCATTTTTGTTGTACGACCCTCTTGTTCCTCATCCTCATCTTCATCATCTTCTTGTTCCGCTTCCTCGTCATCCGTATCCTCTGTCATAGTATCATCTCGTTCGTTTTCATAATCCAAGTTAGTATCCTGACTTCTGTTTCGAAACGGCAAATAGTTTTTGGCAGTTAATGCATACTCCACGGACCCAAAATATTCCGATTCTCGTCCATTCACAAATGTATTTGGGATATATTTATATTCCATATACGCCGTTTCGTATTTATTTGGTCTGTATTCCTTTACTTTGTAATCCGGCA